>OX155908.1:12012529-12502927 GCA_944588485.1 Phosphuga atrata | reverse complement strand
GACAGACAAGACTAGACAGACAAGACTAGACAGACAAGACTAGACAGACAAGACTAGACAGACAAAGACTAGACAGACAAGACTAAGACTAACTGACTAGACAGACAAGACTAGACAGACAAGACTAGACAGACAAGACTAGACAGGCAAGACTAGACAGACAAGATAGACAGACAAGACTAGACAGACAAGACTAGACAGACAAGACTAGACAGACTAGACAGACAAGACTAGACAGACAAGACTAGACAGACAAGACTAGACAGACAAGACTAGACAGACAAGACTAGAAGACTAGACAGACAAGACTAGACAGACAAGACTAGACAGACAAGACTAGACAGACAAGACTAGACAGACAAGACTAGACAGACAAGACTAGACAGACAAGACTAGACAGACAAGACTAGACAGACAAGACTAGACAGACAAGACTAGACAGACAAGACTAGACAGACAAGACTAGACAGACAAGACTAGACAGACAAGACTAGACAGACAAGACTAGACAGACAAGACTAGACAGACAAGACTAGACAGACAAGACTAGACAGACAAGACTAGACAGACAAGACTAGACAGACAAGACTAGACAGACAAGACTAGACAGACAAGACTAGACAGACAAGACTAGACAGACAAGACTAGACAGACAAGACTAGACAGACAAGACTAGACAGACAAGACTAGACAGACAAGACTAGACAGACAAGACTAGACAGACAAGACTAGACAGACAAGACTAGACAGACAAGACTAGACAGACAAGACTAGACAGACAAGACTAGACAGACAAGACTAGACAGACAAGACTAGACAGACAAGACTAGACAGACAAGACTAGACAGACAAGACTAGACAGACAAGACTAGACAGACAAGACTAGACAGACAAGACTAGACAGACAAGACTAGACAGACAAGACTAGACAGACAAGACTAGACAGACAAGACTAGACAGACAAGACTAGACAGACAAGACTAGACAGACAAGACTAGACAGACAAGACTAGACAGACAAGACTAGACAGACAAGACTAGACAGACAAGACTAGACAGACAAGACTAGACAGACAAGACTAGACAGACAAGACTAGACAGACAAGACTAGACAGACAAGACTAGACAGACAAGACTAGACAGACAAGACTAGACAGACAAGACTAGACAGACAAGACTAGACAGACAAGACTAGACAGACAAGACTAGACAGACAAGACTAGACAGACAAGACTAGACAGACAAGACTAGACAGACAAGACTAGACAGACAAGACTAGACAGACAAGACTAGACAGACAAGACTAGACAGACAAGACTAGACAGACAAGACTAGACAGACAAGACTAGACAGACAAGACTAGACAGACAAGACTAGACAGACAAGACTAGACAGACAAGACTAGACAGACAAGACTAGACAGACAAGACTAGACAGACAAGACTAGACAGACAAGACTAGACAGACAAGACTAGACAGACAAGACTAGACAGACAAGACTAGACAGACAAGACTAGACAGACAAGACTAGACAGACAAGACTAGACAGACAAGACTAGACAGACAAGACTAGACAGACAAGACTAGACAGACAAGACTAGACAGACAAGACTAGACAGACAAGACTAGACAGACAAGACTAGACAGACAAGACTAGACAGACAAGACTAGACAGACAAGACTAGACAGACAAGACTAGACAGACAAGACTAGACAGACAAGACTAGACAGACAAGACTAGACAGACAAGACTAGACAGACAAGACTAGACAGACAAGACTAGACAGACAAGACTAGACAGACAAGACTAGACAGACAAGACTAGACAGACAAGACTAGACAGACAAGACTAGACAGACAAGACTAGACAGACAAGACTAGACAGACAAGACTAGACAGACAAGACTAGACAGACAAGACTAGACAGACAAGACTAGACAGACAAGACTAGACAGACAAGACTAGACAGACTAGACAGACAAGACTAGACAGACAAGACTAGACAGACAAGACTAGACAGACAAGACTAGACAGACAAGACTAGACAGACAAGACTAGACAGACAAGACTAGACAGACAAGACTAGACAGACAAGACTAGACAGACAAGACTAGACAGACAAGACTAGACAGACAAGACTAGACAGACAAGACTAGACAGACAAGACTAGACAGACAAGACTAGACAGACAAGACTAGACAGACAAGACTAGACAGACAAGACTAGACAGACAAGACTAGACAGACAAGACTAGACAGACAAGACTAGACAGACAAGACTAGACAGACAAGACTAGACAGACTAGACAGACAAGACTAGACAGACAAGACTAGACAGACAAGACTAGACAGACAAGACTAGACAGACAAGACTAGACAGACAAGACTAGACAGACAAGACTAGACAGACAAGACTAGACAGACAAGACTAGACAGACTAGACAGACAAGACTAGACAGACAAGACTAGACAGACAAGACTAGACAGACAAGACTAGACAGACAAGACTAGACAGACAAGACTAGACAGACTAGACAGACAAGACTAGACAGACAAGACTAGACAGACAAGACTAGACAGACTAGACAGACAAGACTAGACAGACAAGACTAGACAGACAAGACTAGACAGACAAGACTAGACAGACAAGACTAGACAGACTAGACAGACAAGACTAGACAGACAAGACTAGACAGACAAGACTAGACAGACAAGACTAGACAGACAAGACTAGACAGACAAGACTAGACAGACTAGACAGACAAGACTAGACAGACAAGACTAGACAGACAAGACTAGACAGACAAGACTAGACAGACAAGACTAGACAGACAAGACTAGACAGACAAGACTAGACAGACAAGACTAGACAGACAAGACTAGACAGACAAGACTAGACAGACTAGACAGACAAGACTAGACAGACAAGACTAGACAGACAAGACTAGACAGACAAGACTAGACAGACAAGACTAGACAGACAAGACTAGACAGACAAGACTAGACAGACAAGACTAGACAGACAAGACTAGACAGACAAGACTAGACAGACAAGACTAGACAGACAAGACTAGACAGACAAGACTAGACAGACAAGACTAGACAGACAAGACTAGACAGACAAGACTAGACAGACAAGACTAGACAGACAAGACTAGACAGACAAGACTAGACAGACAAGACTAGACAGACAAGACTAGACAGACAAGACTAGACAGACAAGACTAGACAGACAAGACTAGACAGACAAGACTAGACAGACTAGACAGACAAGACTAGACAGACAAGACTAGACAGACAAGACTAGACAGACAAGACTAGACAGACAAGACTAGACAGACAAGACTAGACAGACAAGACTAGACAGACAAGACTAGACAGACAAGACTAGACAGACAAGACTAGACAGACAAGACTAGACAGACAAGACTAGACAGACAAGACTAGACAGACAAGACTAGACAGACAAGACTAGACAGACAAGACTAGACAGACAAGACTAGACAGACAAGACTAGACAGACAAGACTAGACAGACAAGACTAGACAGACAAGACTAGACAGACAAGACTAGACAGACAAGACTAGACAGACAAGACTAGACAGACTAGACAGACAAGACTAGACAGACAAGACTAGACAGACAAGACTAGACAGACAAGACTAGACAGACAAGACTAGACAGACAAGACTAGACAGACAAGACTAGACAGACAAGACTAGACAGACAAGACTAGACAGACAAGACTAGACAGACTAGACAGACAAGACTAGACAGACAAGACTAGACAGACAAGACTAGACAGACAAGACTAGACAGACAAGACTAGACAGACAAGACTAGACAGACAAGACTAGACAGACAAGACTAGACAGACAAGACTAGACAGACTAGACAGACAAGACTAGACAGACAAGACTAGACAGACAAGACTAGACAGACAAGACTAGACAGACAAGACTAGACAGACAAGACTAGACAGACAAGACTAGACAGACAAGACTAGACAGACAAGACTAGACAGACAAGACTAGACAGACAAGACTAGACAGACTAGACAGACAAGACTAGACAGACAAGACTAGACAGACAAGACTAGACAGACTAGACAGACAAGACTAGACAGACAAGACTAGACAGACAAGACTAGACAGACAAGACTAGACAGACAAGACTAGACAGACTAGACAGACAAGACTAGACAGACAAGACTAGACAGACAAGACTAGACAGACTAGACAGACAAGACTAGACAGACAAGACTAGACAGACAAGACTAGACAGACAAGACTAGACAGACAAGACTAGACAGACAAGACTAGACAGACAAGACTAGACAGACAAGACTAGACAGACAAGACTAGACAGACAAGACTAGACAGACAAGACTAGACAGACAAGACTAGACAGACTAGACAGACAAGACTAGACAGACAAGACTAGACAGACAAGACTAGACAGACAAGACTAGACAGACAAGACTAGACAGACAAGACTAGACAGACAAGACTAGACAGACAAGACTAGACAGACAAGACTAGACAGACAAGACTAGACAGACAAGACTAGACAGACAAGACTAGACAGACAAGACTAGACAGACAAGACTAGACAGACAAGACTAGACAGACAAGACTAGACAGACAAGACTAGACAGACAAGACTAGACAGACAAGACTAGACAGACAAGACTAGACAGACAAGACTAGACAGACAAGACTAGACAGACAAGACTAGACAGACAAGACTAGACAGACAAGACTAGACAGACAAGACTAGACAGACAAGACTAGACAGACAAGACTAGACAGACAAGACTAGACAGACAAGACTAGACAGACAAGACTAGACAGACAAGACTAGACAGACAAGACTAGACAGACAAGACTAGACAGACAAGACTAGACAGACAAGACTAGACAGACAAGACTATACAGACAAGACTAGACAGACAAGACTAGACAGACAAGACTAGACTGACTAGACAGACAAGACTAGACAGACAAGACTAGACAGACAAGACTAGACAGACAAGACTAGACAGACGAGACTAGACAGACAAGACTAGACAGACAAGACTAGGCAGACAAGACTAGACGGACAAGACTAGACAAACAAGGCTAGACAGACAAGACTAGACAGACAAGACTAGACGGACAAGACTAGATTGACAAGACTATGCTGGCAAGACTAGACTAGGTATAAATGTTGTGAATGATGAAATAAGAAATGAAATAAATTTATTGCATATTCATTTATTGGTTATTTAGTTTTGGTTTGGTTAGGTTATGTTGGTTTAGCCATTGGTTTGTTTGCCACCACCTAGGAGGCCGCTTAGAATTCCCGTGATTAGGCCTAGTACGGTGCTAAGGAGGCCGGTGACGGTGCCCAGTATTCCGTCAACAATCTCTAGACAGTTGGCCTAAAACAAATGAAGAACTAGTTTGGTTTTTGTAAGATCTCGATTTCTATTGAAACAAAGATTCCACAAGCAATTCTTCTGCAAAGGTTTTCGTCTGCAATTTTTTTAAGCTTTCGTCCAATTTTCGCACAGTTTTGAGGTCGTTAGTTGTTCCGTCAGTTATCGTTCAGTCTTCATTCAGTGTTCATTCAGTTTTCATTCAGATATCTAGGCATTCAGTTTTCATTCAGCTATTATTCATTTTTCGCTCAATTTTCATTCAGTTTTTGTCCAGTTATTCACTGTTCGCTCATTTTTCATTCAGTTATCGTTCAGGTTTCTCTTAGTTTTTATCCAGTTATCATTTAGTGTTCCCACAGTTTTCATTCAGAGTTCGCTCAGTTTTCATTCAGTTATCGTTCAGTTTTTTCTTAGTTTTTATCCAGATATCATTCAGTGTTCCCACAGCTTTTCATTCAGGTTTCGCTGAGTTTTTATTCAGTTATGGTTCAGTTTTTTGTCAGTTTTTCATTCAGTTATTCAATGTTCGCTCAGTTTTCATTCAGTTTTCTCTCAGTTTTCATCCAGTTATCATCCGTGTTCCCTCAGTTTTGTTTCAGTTTTCGTTCGGTTATCATCCGTTTTCGCTCGGTTTTCATTCAGTTATCGTTCAGTTTTCACACAGTTTTCATTCAGTTTTGATGCAGTTATCATTCAGTGTTCGCTCAGTTTTCATTCAGTTTGCTCTCAGTTCCCGCTTAGTATTCGTTCAGTTTTGTCTCAGTTTCTATCCAGTTATACTTCAGTGTTCGCTCAGTTTTCATTCAGTGATCGCTTAGTTTTCGGTTAGTTTTCATTCAGTTCTCGTTCAGACTTCATTCATTTTTCGCACAGTTTTCGTTCAGTCTTTATTCAGTTTTCATTCAGTTTTTACAAATGATTTTTATGAATGAAAGAAAGTTTTCATTCAAGACATTTTGCTCAAACTTTCATAACGTTTTCACATTAACTTATCATTAACTTACTTGCGCGCAGAGCACGAAGACCAGCACGGCGAACAGAAGAACTCTCATGATTTTCCGCTTCTTGGCTTTGGTTTGCGCTACACGACTAGCTTAGACTTAAATAGGTTCACCTTACTCACATTCGTGACTTATCCGTGTGCGGCTATCACTAGTCCAAGCAAATTGCAAAATATTTTGTCGCTAATTATTGCTAATCCGTGAGTTTTCAAACTAATTCACGACGACAATAAACAAGTGTATACAGATTAGATTAAACTAAATAATTAGATTAAATAATTAGACTTAAACAGATTAAACTTGATTTAATTTTACTTAGATTTAATTAGACAGATTACAGATGATAGATCAATTTGATCAATCATCTATGACAGGTTAATACTTATTCCTCAATGTTAAGCTAATAAATAAAGCTAACCTAACCTGACAAGACTAGATAGATAAGACAAGATTAGACAACAAAACTATCTAAAAAACTAAATCGTTGATTTAGACTTTATATTTAGGTAGTTTACCAGATAAGCATTTCATATTTAGCACACTTATTCCTCAATGTTTGCACTACTTATATGCTAAATTTGAACAAACTCAGTCGACTAGTTTCCTAATTATGACTGAAAACCTAGACTAAAAGATAAATATGTTGGTTCAGACCTAAATATTATAGGAAGTTTACTAACTGTGTGCTTCAAATTTAGCAAACTTATTCCTCGATGTTTCCACTACTTGCATACCAAGTTTCATCAAAATCAGTGTACTAGTTTCAGAGTTATGACTGAAAACGTAGACTAGGACAAGCCAAATCTGTCTAAAAGACAAATTTGTTGCTTCAGACTTGAATATTATAAGAAGTTTACTAAATGCGTGCTTCAAACTTAGCATACTTATTCCTCGATGTATCCACTGCTTGATTACCAAATTGAATGAAAATCAGTCGACTAATTTCAGAGTAATGACTGAAAACCAACCTAGACTAGGACAAGACAAATCTGTCTAAATCACAAATTTGTTGCTTCAGACTTGAATATTATAGGAAGTTTGCTAAATGCGTGCTTCAAAGTTAGCACACTTATTCCTCGATGTATCCACTGCTTGCATAACAAATTGCATAAAAATCAATCGACTAATTTCAGAGTTATGACTGAGAACCTAGACTAGGACAAGACAAATCTGTCTAAAAGACAAAATTGTTGCTTCAGACTTAAATATTATAGAAAGTTTACTAAATGCGTGCTTAAAATTTAGCACACTTATTCTTCGTTGTTTCCACTGCTTGAATGCCAAATTTCAACAAAATCAGTCGACTGGTTCCAAAGTTATGACTGCAAACCTAGACACAAACATCGTTCGTTTTCCCTCAAGGTTCTTATACGGCACCCCTGGTTTGTACAAATAAGGAACAGTTTTCCAGAAGCTTAGGAATTTGAAAGTTGGAAGGTTGGCATTTGCAATGTTGATCGTATGGTTTCCCTCAAGGTTCATATATGGCACCAATAGTTTAATCAAATAAGGACGAGCTTTCCAGAAGCTTAGGAATTTGAAAATTGGAAGGTTTGCATGTACAATGTTGATCGTTTGCATTCTCTCAAGGTTCCTGCAAGGTCTATTCAAATATGGACGAGCTTTCAGGAAGCTTTGGAATTTGGAAAGTTTGCATTTGCAATGTTGATTGTTTGGTTTCCCTCAAGGTTCTTATAAGGCGCCTATGGTTTATTTAAATAAGAACAAGCTTTCCAGAAGCTTTGGAATTTGAAAGGTGCAAAGTTGGCGCTGCGTGAGAAACTCGCAAAACTTATGAATCGCAAATTGGTCACGGACGGCGCGAGGTAGATTAGTTGAACTGCCGGATAAATGGAAGTGTGTGCAAGATTTCGTTTTAAAAACACGGAAATTTGGCGAGAAAGCAGATTAGGCACGTTTTTAGCAAAAGTCGGTAGTTATTTAAAACCGAGCGATACTCGCGCGAAGTTAGAACAATCCACAAGATGAAAGCCGCAGCGTTGTTTTTGGCTATCGCCCTGTTCTGCAGCCAAGTAAGTACACAACCTCAGTCCTGATACAGCAGAAATCTAATTTTTAAATCACTAGGCGGATGGTCTAAGAATAGACTTGGGTGGAACCGTGCAAGGCGTCCTTGGCACCGTCACCGGCCTTGTCGGCAAAATCTTACAACTCGTCATATCGCTTTTGGAACAACTTCTAGGCACCCTCATCAAGCCGGTCCCAGGCATCCCCATAACCCCCCAACCTGATAGCCCCATAGCCTTAGTCATCACCGGCATCAAAATCCTCTTCGCAGACGCCGTCGAAGGCATCAAGCGCGCCACCGACGGCCCGGCCAAAATCGAAGAGATCGTCAGAAAAGCCTTGAAGGAGACGAATCCAACTGAAGCAATAATCACCAAGGTCACTGAAATATTGACTAACATCTTCAAACCCAGGGACAACATCGTCCTCAAGCTCACCGGAGTCCTCGAAGCCAACTTGAGCGTTTTGTCCTCGTCAATGTTCCAGCAATTGACCAAACTGATTGAGACGTTGACGAACTTAAACGATCGGGCTCTCGACGGCCCGATCAACAGACTCAAGGTGTTCAACACGGCGATGGGTGGCGTGTTTGGAGGCATTGCGTCGACCGTCATTTCCACCAACATCACCGGCATCAGCCAGGAAGCCCTGCAGAACGTGAAACCGATCGTTGAGAAAGCAGTGGCGGGTCTTACCGCGGGCAACGTGGAAGAGGTTGCGGCGAAACTGTGGAAGGACCTTGCCGCGTTGTTGGATCCGGCGTCGACGCTTCAGGTTCTGCAAGGGCTTAAGGAATCGGTGATTGCCACTCTGGAGAGTCTGAACTCCACCCTGGCCCGTATTCTCGTCCCATTGCTCGGCATCGTCAGATCCGTGACGCGATAAAATAGATTTCTGTTCAAGTCTGTAGATTTACATAGTCTCGCTAAATGTGTGCAAATTTAGCAAACTTATTTCTCGATGTTTCCACTACTTGCATACCAAACTACATTAAAATCATTTGACTATTTCAGATGTGTGACTGAAAACCTAGACTAGGACAAGATAAATCTGTCTCAAAGACAAAATTGTTGCTTCAGACTTGAATATTATAGGAAGTTTAATAAATGAGTGCTTCAAATTTAGCACACTTATTCCTCGATGTTTCCACTAGTTGCATACCAAACTTCTTTAAAATCAGTCGTCTAATTTCAGAGTTATGACTGAAAACCTAAACTAGGAAAAGACAAATCTGTCTAAAAGACAAATTGGTTGCTTAAGACTTGAATATTATAGAAATTTTACTAAATGCGTGCTTAAAATTTAGCACACTTATTCTTTGTTGTTTCCACTGCTTGCATGCCAAATTTCAACAAAATCAGTCGACTGGTTCCAAAGTTATGACTGAAAACCTAGACATAGACATCGTTCGTTTCCCCTCAAGGTTCTTATACGGCACCCCTGGTTTGTTCAAATAAGGACCAGTTTTCCCGAAGCTTAGGAATTTGAAAGTTGGAAGGTTGGCATTTGCAATGTTGATCGTATGGTTTCCCTCAAGGTTCCTATATGGCAGCAATAGTTTGTTCAACTAAGGACGAGCTTTCCAGAAGCTTAGGAATTTGGAAATTGGAAGGTTGGCATGTACATTGTTGATAGTTTGCATTCTCGCAAGGTTTCTACAAGGTCCATTCAAATAAAGACGAGCTTTCCGGAAGCTTTGGTAATTGGAAAGTTGGATTTTGCAATGTTGATTGTTTAGTTCCCCTCAAGGTTCTAATAAGGCACCCATGGTTTGTTCAAATAGGAACAAGATTTCCAGAAGCTTTGGAATTTGAAAGGTGCAAAGTTGGCACTGCGCGAGAAACTCGCAAAGCTCATGAATCGCAAATTGGTCACGGACGGCGCGAAGCAGATTAGTTGAATTGTCGGATAAATGGAAGTTTGTGCAAGATTTCGTTTTAAAAACACGGAAATTTGGCGAGAAAGCAGATTAGGCACGTTTTTAGCAAAAGTCCAGAGTTACTTAAGACCGAGCGATACTCGCGCGAAGTTAGAACAATCCACAAGATGAAAGCCGCGGCGTTGTTTTTGTCTGTCGCCCTGCTCTGCAGCCAAGTAAGTACACAACCTCAGTGCTGATACAAGCAAAAATCTAATTTTGAAATCACCAGGCGGATGGTCTAAGAATAGACTAGGGTGGAACCGTGTCAGGCGTCCTTGGCACCGTCACCGGCCTTGTCGGCAAAATCTTACAACTCGTCATATCGCTTTTGGAAGAACTTCTAGGCACCCTCATCAAGCCGGTCCCAGGCATCCCCATAACACCCCAACCTGATAGCCCCATAGCCTTAGTCATCACCGGCATCAAAATCCTCTTCGCAGACGCCGTCGAAGGCATCAACCACGCCACCGACGCCCCGACCAAAATCGAAGAGATCGTCAGAAACGCCCTGAGCGAGACGAATCCAACTGAAGCAATAATCACCAAGGTCACTGAAATATTGACTAACATCTTCGAATAGAGGGCCAACATCGTACGCAAACTCACCGACGTCGTCGGTGCCAACTTGAACGCTTTGGCCTCGTCACTGTTCCAGCAATTGACCAAACTGATTGAGACGTTGACGAACTTAAACGTTCGGGCTCTCGACGGCCCGATCAACAGACTCAAGGTGTTCAACATGGCGATGGGTGGCGTGTTTGGAGGCATTGCGTCGACCGTCATTTCCACCAACATCACCGGCATCAGCCAGGAAGCCCTGCAGAACGTGAAACCGATCGTTGAGAAAGCAGTGGCGGGTCTTACCGCGGGCAACGTAGAAGAGGTTGCGGCGAAACTGTGGAAGGACCTCGCCGCGTTGTTGGATCCGGCGTCGACGCTTCAGGTTCTGCAAAGGCTTAAGGAATCGGTGATTGCCACTCTGGAGAGTCTGAACTCCACCCTGGCCCGTATTCTCGCCCCATTGCTCGGCATCGTCAGATCCGTGACGCGATAAAATAGATTTCTGTTCAAGTCTGTAGATTTACATAGTCTCGCTAAATGTGTGCAAATTTAGCAAACTTATTTCTCGATGTTTCCACTACTTGCATACCAAACTACATTAAAATCATTTGACTATTTCAGATGTGTGACTGAAAACCTAGACTAGGACAAGATAAATCTGTCTCAAAGACAAAATTGTTGCTTCCAGACTTGAATATTATAGGAAGTTTACTAAATGCGTGCTTCAAATTTAGCACACTTATTCCTCGATGTTTCCACTAGTTGCATACCAAACTTCTTTAAAATCAGTCGTCTAATTTCGGAGTTATGACTGAAAACCTAAACTAGGAAAAGACAAATCTGTCTAAAAGACAAATTGGTTGCTTCAGACTTGATTATTATAGAAATTTTACTAAATGCGTGCTTAAAATTTAGCACACTTATTCCTTGTTGTTTCCACTGCTTGCATGCCAAATTTCAACAAAATCAGTCGACTGGTTCCAAAGTTATGACTGAAAACCTAGACATAGACATCGTTAGTTTTCCCTCAAGGTTCTTATACGACACCCCTGGTTTGTACAAATAAGGAACAGTTTTCCAAAAGCTTAGGAATTTGAAAGTTGGAAGGTTGGCATTTGCAATGTTTATCGTATGGTTTCCCTCAAGGTTCCTAAATGGAACCAACAGTTTGTTCAACTAAGGACGAGCTTTCCAGAAGCTTAGGAATTTGTAAATTGAAAGGTGGGCATGTACAATGTTGATAGTTTGCATTCTCGCAAGGTTTCTACAAGGTCTATTCAAATAAAGACGAGCTTTCCGGAAGCTTTGGAATTTGGAAAGTTGGCATTTGCAATGTTGATTGTTTGGTTTCCCTCAAGGTTCTTATAAGGCGCCTATGGTTTGTTTAAAATAGAACAAGCTTTCCAGAAGCTTTGGAATTTGAAAGGTGCAAAGTTGGCACTGCGTAAGAAACTCGCAAAACTCATGAATCGCAAATTGGTCACGGACGGCGCGAAGCAGATTAGTTGAATTGTCGGATAAATGGAAGTTTGTGCAAGATTTCGTTTTAAAAACACGGAAATTTGGCGAGAAAGCAGATTAGGCACGTTTTTAGCAAAAGTCCAGAGTTATTTAAGACCGAGCGATACTCGCGCGAAGTTAGAACAATCCACAAGATGAAAGCCGCGGCGTTGTTTTTGTCTGTCGCCCTGCTCTGCAGCCAAGTAAGTACACAACCTCAGTGCTGATACAAGCAAAAATCTAATTTTGAAATCACCAGGCGGATGGTCTAAGAATAGACTTGGGTGGAACCGTGTCAGGCGTCCTTGGCACCGTCACCGGCCTTGTCGGCAAAATCTTACAACTCGTCATATCGCTTTTGGAAGAACTTCTAGGCACCCTCATCAAGCCGGTCCCAGGCATCCCCATAACCCCCCAACCTGATAGCCCCATAGCCTTAGTCATCACCGGCATCAAAATCCTCTTCGCAGACGCCGTCGAAGGCATCAACCGCGCCACCGACGCCCCGGCCAAAATCGAAGAGATCGTCAGAAACGCCCTGAGCGAGACGAATCCAACTGAAGCAATAATCACCAAGGTCACTGAAATATTGACTAACATCTTCGAATAGAGGGCCAACATCGTCCGCAAACTCACCGAAGTCGTCGGTGCCAACTTGAACGCTTTCGCCTCGTCACTGTTCCAGCAATTGACCAAACTGGTGAGACGTTGACGAACTTAAACGATCGGGCTCTCGACGGTCCGGTCAACAGACTCAAGGTGTTCAACACGGCGATGGGCGGCGTGTTTGGAGGCGTTGCGTCGACCGTCATTTCCACCAACATCACCGGCATCAGCCAGGAAGCTCTGCAGAACGTGAAACCGATCGTTTAGAAAGCAGTGGCGGGTCTGACCGCCGACAACGTGGAAGAGGTTGCGGCGAAGCTGTCGAGGGACCTCGCCGCGTTGTTGGATCCGGCGTCGACGCTTCAGGTTCTGCAAGGGCTTAAGGAGTCGGTGATTGCCACTCTGGAAAGTCTGAACACCACCCTGGCCGGTATCCTCGCCGCATTGCTCGGCATTCGTCAGATCCGTGACGCGCTAAAATAGATTTCTGTTAAAATCAAGTTTGTAGATTTACCTAGTCCCGTTAAATGTGTGCAAATTTAGCACACTTATTCCTCAATGTTTCCACTATTTGCATACCAAACTACATTAAAATCAGTCGAGTAATTTCAGAGTTGTGACTGAAAACCTAAACTAGGACAAGATAAATTAGTCTAAAAGTTAAATTTGTTGCTTCAGACTTGAATATTATAGGAAATTTACTAAATGCGTGCTTCAAATTTAGCACACTTATTCCTCGATGTTTCCACTAGTTGCATACCAAACTTCTTTAAAATCAGTCGACTAATTTCAGATTTATGACTGAAAACCTAAACTAGGACAAGACAAATCTGTCTAAGAGACAAATTTGTTGCTTCAGACTTGAATATTATAGAAAGTTTACTAAATGCGTGCTTCAAATTTAGCACACTTATTCTTCGTTGTTTCCACTGTTTGCGTGCCAAATTTCAACAAAAGCAGTCGACTGGTTCCAAAGTTATGATTGAAAACCTAGACATAGACAAGTTCGTTTTCCCTCAAGGTTCTTATACGGCGCCCCTGGTTTTTACAAATAAGGACCAGTTTTCCAGAAGCTTAGGAATTTGAAAGTTGGAAGGTTGGCATTTGCAATGTTGATCGTATGGTTTCCCTCAAGGTTCCTATATGGCACCAATAGTTTGTCCAAATAAGGAAGAGCTTTCCAGAAGCTTAGGAATTTGAAAATTGGAAGGTTGGCATATACAATGTTGATCGTTTGCATTCTCTCAAGGTTCCTACAAGGTCTATTCAAATAAAGACAAGCTTTCCAGAAGTTTTCGAATTTAAAAAGTTGGCATTTGCAATGTTGATTGTTTGGTTTCCCTCAAGGTTCTTTTAAGGCACCCATAGTCTATTCAAATAAGCACAAGCTTTCCAGAAGCTTTGGAATTTGAAAGGTGCAAAGTTGGCACCACGTGAGAAACTCGCAAAACTCATGAATCGCAAATTGGTCACGAACGGCGCGATGCAGATTAGTTGAATTGCCGGATAAATGCAAATTTGTGCAAGATTTCGTTGTAATAACACGGAAATTTGGCGAGAAAGCAGATTAGGCACGTTTATAGCAAAAGTCGGGAGTTATTTAAGACCGAGCGATTCTCGTACGAAATTAGAACAATCCACAAGATGAAAACCGCCGCGTTGTTTTTGGCCGTCGTCCTGCTCTGCAGCCATGTAAGTACACAAACTTAGTGCTGAAACAGCAGAAATCTAGTTTTGAAATCACCAGGCGGGTGGTCTAAGGATAGACTTGGGTGGAACCTTGCCAGGCGTCCTTGGCAGCGTCGTCGGCCTAGTCGGAAAAATCTTACAACTCATCATATCGATTTTGGAAAACCTTCTAGGCAGCCTCAACAAGCCGCCCCCAGGTATCCCCTTTACCCCCCAACCTGATAGCCCCATAGCCCTAGTTGTCACCGGCCTCAAAGCCCTCTTCTTTGACGCCTCCAATGACATCAAACTCGCCACCGTCGACTCGTCCGAAATCGAAAATATCATCAGAGACGCCTTGAACGGGACGAATGCATCTGAAGTAATAACTAACGATGTCACTAAAATATTAAAGAGCATCTTCGATAGCTGGGCTGACAACGTCCTCAAACTCAACGAAGCCATCATTGCCAACTTGAACGCTTTGTTCTCGTCACTGTCTCAGCAACTGCAGAAACTGATCGATACGTTGACGAAATTGAACGATCCGGCTCTCGACCAGGCGATCACCAGCCTCAAGGTGTTCATCAAAGCGCTGGAAGGCGTGTTTGCAGCCCTCAAGTCGGCCGCCGCTTCCGTCAGCATCAGCGACATCGCCAAGGAAGCCCTAGCGAACGTCAAACAGATCGTTGAGAAAGCCGTGAAGGATCTGACCTCCGAAACCGTGGAGGATGTTGTGGCGAAACTGACGAAGGACCTCAGGGCGTTGTTGAATCCGGCGAAGGCGCTTCAGATTCTGGAAACGTTTAAGGAGACGGTGATTGCCGCTCTGGAGAAGCTGAACCAAGCTCTGGCCGGTGTCCTCAGCGCGTTGTTCAACGTTCCTCAAATTTATAACGCGCTAAAATAGTAGATTAACCTTGTCCCGATGACTCTAATTCTTGACTAACCGTGCTTGCTGTAAATAGTTTCTAGAGATTTAGTTTAGATAACCTTTTCCTACTAACCGTAGCTCTTCACTAACCCTGAATAAATTTAAATGAGCAGAGGAATCTTGATTATTTGTTTCCAAACCTGGCTACATAAACGAGATTAGATATCAAGATTTGGCAATATTAGCTAGATTAAAGTACACAGGCAAGACTATATGCACAAGATTAGATGGATAATACTAGATGTACAAAAGTAGACAGACAAGACTAGACATACAAGCCTGGACAGAGAAGACTGGACAGACAAAACTTCACAGACAAGACTAGACATACAAGACTAGTCAAACAAGACAGACAAGACTAGACAGACAAGACTAAACAGACAAGAGTAGACAGACAAGACTAGACAGACAAGACTAGGCAGACAAGACTAGACAGACAAGACTAGACAGACAAGACTAGACAAACAAGACTAAACAGACAAGAGTAGACAGACAAGACTAGACAGACAAGACTAGGCAGACTTGACAGACAAGACGAGACGGACAAGACTAGACAGACAAGAGTAGAGAGACTAGACAGACAAGAGTAGAGAAACTAGACAGACAAGAGTAGAGAGACTAGACAGACAAGAGTAGACAGACAAGATTAGACAGACAAGACTAAGCAGACAAGAGTAGACAGACAAGACTAGACGGACAAGACTAGTCAGACAAGACTAAACAGACAAGACTTAACAGACAAGACTAAAGAGACAAGACTAGACAGACACGACTAGTTAGACAAATCTAGACAGTCAAATCACTGTCATTGTTCTGTTTAACTGTTTAAATTAGTTTTGTTTAGCTTGTATCTAAGTTAGTTCCAGCTCAATTGTAACGTGTAATATCTCATTTTGTAGCGAAGTTAGTCTAGTTTTAGGAAACGATAATTACTTCAAACACTGATTGCTAATTTAGGAATTATGACATATTTTACCATATGTGGTGTATTGATGAAATTAAGAAATAAACTCGTTAAACTGATTATGTAATATCTCAATTTACAACCTTGTTTTTACTCGTTTTCAGGATTTTATTTTTAAATTGCAGTGAAAGATTTTAAGTTAAAGGTAAGGACAAATATATATTTATTTGCTCATTATAATATTTAAAGTAGGCAACCAATTTAATATTTCTTCGTTTTTCTTTGGTTAAGTTAGATTATTTCCGTTTTAATGATTGTCAATCTTCTGTGCTCCTAATACCTGTAGATGTTAGATTTGACCAATTCTGTTGAACACCTCTTTGCAAGGATATTTAGCGTTAAATTACTCGGGTAAAAGATCTCTTTCCAAAAATAGTCTCCTGATAGCTTTTCTTAAAATTTCAATGAAAAATTTGATCAAAATTTTAAGCAAATGGTATCAGGAGACTATCTTTGCAAAGAGATATTTGCCGCTAAATTTCTTGGTAAAATATCTCTTTCCAAAGATAATCTCCTGATAACTTTTCGGTAAATTTCACTGAAAAATTTGGTCTAAATTTTAAGCAAATGGTATCAGGAGACTATCTTTGCAAAGAGATATTTCACCTGGAAATTTAGCGGCAAATATCTATTTGCAAAGATAATCTCCTGATGATACCTTTTCTTAATTTTCTAATGGAAAATGAGATCGAGATTTTAAGTAAACGGTATCAGGAGATAATCTTTGCAAGGAGATATTTTACCGGGAAATTTAGTCTCAAACATCTCTTCGCAAAGATAATCTCCTGATACCTTTTTTAAATTTTTAATGGAAAATTAGATCGAAATTTTATGTAAAATGTATCAGGAGACTATCTTTGCAAAGAGATATTTTGGTGGGGTACTGGGGTAATTATTGCAAAGATAGTCTCCTGATATCTTTCACTCAAAATTTTTATAATTTTCGCCAAAAATTTAGACGAAAAGTATCAGGAGACTATTTTTTGCAAGGAGATAGTTTCCCTGCAAAGATAGAATTCTGATATCTTTACATCTAAATTTTGAACTTTAAAAAAGTTAAGTAAACAGCATCAGGAGACTATCTTGATACTGCTAGGAGTAAAGGTATATTAGCCAATTTCAACAAAAATGAACTGACCTAACTTCTTCCACTATTAGGAACAGAAAGGGAAATTATTAAAACGCAAATTAGATACAATTCAATCTAACCTAACTCAGAGTTAGGTTAGGTTAGGACAGAGTATCAGGAGCACCGGAAAGAGACAAATTTAACAATAAGTTAAACTGGTTGCCTATTTTAAGTGAAATATTATACATAGCAAATAAAAATATGATTGGCTTACCTTTAACTTTACACCTTTCACTAGCACAAAACAATACCTGAAAACGTGTAAAAAAGGGGTACAATTGAGATTAAATTAAAATAAATACACAACAAAATTTGTAAATTAAATAGACAGACACGACTAGATAGACAAAGTCTAGTCTTGTCTACACTTGTCTAAAATAGTCTAGTCTTGTCTAGTCATGTTTAATCTTGTATAATATTATCTAGTCTTGTCTAGTCTTATCAAGTATTGTTTAAGCTTATCTATTCTAAGTCTTGTCTAGTCATTTCTAGTCTTGACTAGTAGTGTTCAGTCTTGTCTGGTCTTGTGTAAACTTGCATAGTCTTGTCTAGTCTTATCTAGTCATGTTTAGTCTTGTCTGGTGTTGCTAGTCTTGTCTAGTCTGGTCTAATCATGTTTAGTCTTGTCTAGGCTTTCAAGTCATGTTTAGTAGTGTCTAGTCTTGTCCCATCTTACCTAGTCTCGTCTAGTCTTCTCTGGTCTTCTCTAGTTATGTTTAGACTTGTCTGGTCTTGTCTAGTCTTATCTCTAGTCATGTTTAGCCTTGTCTGGTCTTGTCTAGTCTTACCAAGAATTATCTAGTCTTATCTAGTCCTCTCTAGTCTCCTCTAGTCATGTTTAGCCTTGTCTAGTCTCGTCTTCTTTAGTCTTGTCTAGTCTTACCTAGTTTTGTCTAAAGTTATCTATCTCTCTCTAGTCATGTTTAGTCTTCTCTGGTCATGTCTAGTTTGGTCTAACCCTGTTTAGTCTTATCTAGGCTTTCAAGTCATATTTAGTATTGTCTAGTCTTGTATAGTCTTACCTAGTCTTGTCTAGTCCTCTCTAGTCTTCTCTAGTCATGTTTAGTCTTGTCTGGTCTTGTCTAGTCTTGTCTAGTCTTACCAAGAATTATCTAGCCTTATCTAGTCCTCTTTAGTCTCCTCTAGTCATGTTTAGTCTTCTCTAGTCCAGTCTTCTTTAGTCTTGTCTAGTCTTACCTATTCTTGTCTCAAGTTATCTAAACATGACTAAAAAGCCTAGACAAGACTAAACATGATTAGACCAGACTAGACAAGACTAGCAACACCAGACAAGACTAAACATGACTAGATAAGACTAGAGAAGACTAGACAAGATTAAGTCCTCTCTAGTCATGTTTAGTCTTCTCTGGTTTTATCTAGTCTTGTCTAGTCTGGTCTAATCATGTTTGGGCTTGTCAAGGCTATCAAGTCATGTTTAGTATTGTCTAGTCTTGTCTAGTCTTACCTAGTCTTGTATAGACTTATCTAGTCTTCTCTAGTCATGTTTAGTCTTGTCTGGTCTTGTCTAGTCTTATCTAGTCATGTTTAGTCTTGTCTAGTCTTATAAAGAATTATCTAGTCTTATCTAGTCCTCTCTAGTCTCCTCTAGTCATATTTAGTCTTGTCTTATAAAGAATTTTCTAGTCTTAACTAGTCCTCTCTAGTCTCTCTAGTCATGTTTAGTCTTGTCTAGTCCAGTCTTCTTTAGTCTTGTCTTGTCTTACCTAGTCTTGTATAAAGTTATCTAGTCCTCCCTAGTCATGTTTAGTCTTCTCTGGTCTTGTCTAGTCTGGTCTAATCATGTTTAGTTTAGGCTTGTCAAGGCATGTTTAGTATTGTCTAGTCTTGTTTAGTCTTGTGTAGTCTTACCTAGTATTGTCTAGACTTATCTAGTCTTGTCTAGTCCTCTCTAGTCATGTTTAGTCTTGTATGGCCTTGTCTAGTATTGTCTATTCTTGTCGAGTCTTGTCTAATCTTATCTAGTCCTGTTAGTCTTGTCTAGTCTTATCGAGTCGTAGTTAGTTTTGTCTACACTTTGTCTAGACTATTATTTTTTTTTCTAATCCAGTCGAGTCTAGACTAAATCTACAAAGCCAATACTAAATGAAGCTAATCTAGTTGAAATCTCGAAGTGATTCCAACTCTGCCTAATCCAGTCGAGATCTGATTAGTCCGTCCTTGGTATTAGAACCCCGCACATGAGGAAAACTCGCCCAGTGCTGACCTTCGCATCCAATTTAGTCCGGAATTAGCGGCAGAAAAGCGGGCAGATTAGGTAATGGACTACCCACAGCTTCCTCAATTACGCCCAGGGATTAACGAAGGAATCACCTCATCGACACAAGCTCATTCCACAAAGTCGACTTAATCTACAAACACTACAAGTAATAGACTAACATAGGCAACAATAACAACAATAGAAGCAGTCTTAATCCCAAGGACTAAGAAAAGGGAGTTGGAGTTAAGACCGTTAAAAGTAAGTCAAAATCTCGAGTCTATAGACTAAAACATAAGAGACTTAATCTTGAAGACCAAACTGTTAAGACTTAAAGCCTCTAACGACTTAAAGCCTGAGGCTTAAAGCTAAGATCAACCCTAAACCTTAAGACTATGTCTTCAAAAACCTTAATCCAAAGTCTGAAACTGAACCTTCAAGCAAACTAACCTAACCCAAGACTAAGCCTAAACCTAAAGACTAAGCCTACAAAAACCTTAATTCAAAGTCTGAAACTAAAGCTTCAAGCAAACTAAGCCAGCCCTTGGGCCTTAGCCTTGGCTAAGCCTAAACCTAAAGACTAAGCCCACAAAAACCTTAATCCCAAGCCAGAAACTAAACCTTTAAGCAAACTTACCTAACCGATTTAATCTTAAAGACTAAGTTGTTAAGACTAAGTCTAAAGACTTAAAGCCTGAGGCTTGAAACTAAGACCAAGCCTAAACCTTAAGACTATGTCTTTAAAAACCTTAATCCAAAGTCTGAAACTGAACCTTCAAGCAAACTAACTTAACCCCAGACTAAGCCTAAACCTAAAGACTAAGTCTACAACAACCTTAATTCAAAGTCTGAAACTAAAGCTTCAAGCAAACTAAGCTAGCCCAAGGCTAAGCCTAAACCTAAAGACTAAGCCTACAAAAACCTTAATCCAGAGCCTGAAACTAACCTTTCACCAAACTTACCTAACCGATTGTATATCTATTGCACCCCATCCTCTTAGAGGAAGAGGGTGGGGTACAATAGATCTATGAAGTTCGCAGTACAAGGCACCACCGGAATCTACAATCTACCTAACCTAAGGCTAAGCCTAAATCTAGAGACTAAGCCTTTAAAAACCTTAAACCAAAGCCTGAAACTAAACCTTGTAGCAAAGTACCCTAACCTAAGGCCAGACCTTAATCCAAAGTCTGAAACTAAACAAACTAAACTGTTGTCTAAATCTGTTGCCTTAGTCTAGTTGAAGCTATGACTAATCGCCTAGTCTACTCCCTGCTATTCTCTCTCTTCGTCTGTGTTTTATGCGAGAGCAACGAGACAGAGCGAGAAGTGAGGATAATCAACGGCAAGACGTATTTCGTGCAGCTGAGGAAGATCAAAGCCGGCGACGACGAAGCGGTCTATGTGAGGACTAAGACTAATCTAGATCTAGAGCGCCCGAGGAAGATAACGCGCTTCGAGGATCTCTACGGCCGTCTGGCAGACATCCCCGAGGATCTCAAGGAAAGAGATCCCGAGGGCTTGCTCCAGGTGAGCTATTATCTATATAGATAACATACTTAGTCTAGATATAACAAATGTCTGTTTGTAAATTGAGAGTTCGTCTAGATAGATAAAGGTTGTAAATGTGGGTATGTCTGTCTGTAAGTTAAGAGTTAGTCTAGATAGATAAGACTTGTAAAGGTGGGTTTGTCTGCCTGTAAGTTGAGAGTTAGTCTAGCTAGATAAGGCGTGTAAATGTGACTCTGTCAGGCTGTAACTTGAGAGTTAGTTTAGATAGATAAGGCTTGTAAATGTGACTTTTTCTGGCTGTAACTTGAGAGTTAGTCTATATAGATAAGGCCTGTAAATGTGGGTTTGTCTGTCTGTAACTTGAGAGATAGTCTAGATAGATAAGGCTTGTAAATGTGACTTTTTCTGGCTGTAACTTGAGAGTTAGTCTATATAGATAAGGCCTGTAAATGTGGGTTTGTCTGTCTGTAACTTGAGAGATAGTCTAGATAGATAAGGCTTGTAAATGTGACTTTGTCTGGCTGTAACTTGAGAGTGACTCTAGATAGATAAGGCCTGAATATGTGGGTTTGTCTGTCTGTAACTTGAGAGTTAGTCTATATAGATAAGGCCTGTAAATGTGGGTTTGTCTGTCTGTAACTTGAGAGATAGTCTAGATAGATAAGGCTTGTAAATGTGACTTTGTCTGGCTGTAACTTGAGAGTTAGTCTAGATAGATAAGCCCTGTAAATGTGGGTTTGTCTGTCTATAACTTGAGAGATAGTCTAGATAGATAAGACGTGTAAATGTGACCTTGTCTGGCTGTAACTTGAGAGTGAGTCTAGATAGATAAGGCTTGAATATATGGGGTTGTCTGTCTGTAACTTGAGAGTTAGTCTAGATAGATAAGGCCTGTAAATGTGGGTTTGTCTGTCTGTAACTTGAGAGATAGTCTAGATAGATAAGGCGTGTAAATGTGACCTTGTCTGGCTGTAACTTGAGAGTTAGTTTAGATAGATAAGGCTTGTAAATGTGACTTTGTCTGTCTGTAACTTAAGAGTGAGTCTAGATAGATAAGGCTTGTAAATGTGACTTTGTCTGTCTGTAACTTGAGAGTGAGTCTAGATAGATAAGGATTGAATATGTGGGTTTGTCTGTCTGTAACTTTAGAGTTAGTCTAGATAGATAAGGCCTGTAAATGTGGGTTTGTCTGTCTGTAACTTGAGAGATAGTCTAGATAGATAAGGCGTGTAAATGTGACCTTGTCTGGCTGTAACTTGAGAGTTAGTTTAGATAGATAAGGCTTGTAAATGTGACTTTGTCTGTCTGTAACTTGAGAGTGAGTCTAGATAGATAAGGCTTGAATATATATGTTTGTCTGTCTGTAACTTGAGAGTTAGTCTAGATAGATAAGGCTTGTAAATGTAACTTTGTCTGTTTGCAACTTGAGAGTTAGTCTAGATAGATAAGGCTTGATTATGTGACTTTGTCTGTCTGTAACTTGAGAGTGAGTCTAGATAGATAAGGCTTGAATATATATGTTTGTCTCCCTGTAACTTGAGAGTTAGTCTAGATAGATAAGGCTTGTAAATGTGACTTTGTCTGTTTGCAACTTGAGAGTTAGTCTAGATAGATAAGGCTTGATTATGTGACTTTGTCTGTCTGTAACTTGAGAGTGAGTCTAGATAGATAAGGCTTGAATATATAAGTTTGTCTGTCTGTAACTTGAGAGTTAGTCTAGATAGATAAGGCCTGTAAATGTGGGTTTGTCTGTCTGTAACTTGAGAGTTAGTCTATATAGATAAGGCCTGTAAATGTGGGTTTGTCTGTCTGTAACTTGAGAGATAGTCTAGATAGATAAGGCTTGTAAATGTGACTTTGTCTGGCTGTAACTTGAGAGTTAGTCTAGATAGATAATCCCTGTAAATGTGGGTTTGTCTGTCTGTAACTTGAGAGATAGTCTAGATAGATAAGGCGTGTAAATGTGACCTTGTCTGGCTGTAACTTGAGAGTGAGTCTAGATAGATAAGGCTTGAATATATGGGGTTGTCTGTCTGTAACTTGAGAGTTAGTCTAGATAGATAAGGCCTGTAAATGTGGGTTTGTCTGTCTGTAACTTGAGAGTTAGTCTAGATAGATAAGGCTTGTAAATGTGACTTTGTCTGTCTGTAACTTGAGGGTGAGTCTAGATAGATAAGGCTTGAATATATATGTTTGTCTGTTTGCAACTTGAGAGTTAGTCTAGATAGATAAGGCTTGATTATGTGACTTTGTCTGTCTGTAACTTGAGAGTGAGTCTAGATAGATAAGGCTTGAATATATATGTTTGTCTCCCTGTAACTTGAGAGTTAGTCTAGATAGATAAGGCTTGTAAATGTGACTTTGTCTGTTTGCAACTTGAGAGTTAGTCTAGATAGATAAGGCTTGATTATGTGACTTTGTCTGTCTGTAACTTGAGAGTGAGTCTAGATAGATAAGGCTTGAATATATAAGTTTGTCTGTCTGTAACTTGAGAGTTAGTCTAGATAGATAAGGCCTGTAAATGTGGGTTTGTCTGTCTGTAACTTGAGAGTTAGTCTATATAGATAAGGCCTGTAAATGTGGGTTTGTCTGTCTGTAACTTGAGAGATAGTCTAGATAGATAAGGCTTGTAAATGTGACTTTGTCTGGCTGTAACTTGAGAGTTAGTCTAGATAGATAATCCCTGTAAATGTGGGTTTGTCTGTCTGTAACTTGAGAGATAGTCTAGATAGATAAGGCGTGTAAATGTGACCTTGTCTGGCTGTAACTTGAGAGTGAGTCTAGATAGATAAGGCTTGAATATATGGGGTTGTCTGTCTGTAACTTGAGAGTTAGTCTAGATAGATAAGGCCTGTAAATGTGGGTTTGTCTGTCTGTAACTTGAGAGTTAGTCTAGATAGATAAGGCTTGTAAATGTGACTTTGTCTGTCTGTAACTTGAGGGTGAGTCTAGATAGATAAGGCTTGAATATATATGTTTGTCTGTTTGCAACTTGAGAGTTAGTCTAGATAGATAAGGCTTGATTATGTGACTTTGTCTGTCTGTAACTTGAGAGTGAGTCTAGATAGATAAGGCTTGAATATATAAGTTTGTCTGTCTGTAACTTGAGAGTTAGTCTAGATAGATAAGGCTTGTAAATGTGACTTTGTCTGTCTGTAACTTGAGAGTTAGTCTAGATAGATAAGGCCTGTAAATGTGGGTTTGTCTGTCTGTAACTTGAGAGTTAGTCTAGATAGATAAGGCTTGTAAATGTGACTTTGTCTGTCTGTAACTTGAGGGTGAGTCTAGATAGATAAGGCTTGAATATATATGTTTGTCTGTTTGCAACTTGAGAGTTAGTCTAGATAGATAAGGCTTGATTATGTGACTTTGTCTGTCTGTAACTTGAGAGTGAGTCTAGATAGATAAGGCTTGAATATATAAGTTTGTCTGTCTGTAACTTGAGAGTTAGTCTAGATAGATAAGGCTTGTAAATGTGACTTTGTCTGTAACTTGAGAGTTAGTCTAGATAGATAAGGCCTGTAAATGTGGGTTTGTCTGTCTGTAACTTGAGAGTTAGTCTAGATAGATAAGGCTTGTAAATGTGACTTTGTCTGTCTGTAACTTGAGAGTGAGTCTAGATAGATAAGGCCTGAATATGTGGGTTTGTCTGTCTGTAACTTGAGAGTTAGTCTAGATAGATAAGGCCTGTAAATGTGGGTTTGTCTGTCTGTAACTTGAGAGATAGTCTAGATAGATAAAGCTTGTAAATGTTACCGTGTCTGCCTGTAACTTGAGAGTGAGTCTAGATAGATAAGGCTTGTAAATGTGCGTTTGTCTGTAACTGGAGAGTTAGTCTAGATAGATAAGACTTGTAAGAGTGACTTTGTCCGTTTGTAATTTGTGAGTTAATCTAGATAGATAAGGCTTCTAAATGTTACTGTGTCTGCCTGTAACTTGAGGGAGAGTCTAGATAGATAAGGCTTGTAAACGTGGGTTTGTCTGTCTGTAACTTGAGAGTTAGTCTAGATAGATAAGGCTTGTAAATGTGACTTTGTCTGTCTGTAACTTGAGAGTTAGTCTAGATAGATAAGGCTTGTAAATGTGACTTTGTCTGTCTATAACTTGAGGGTGAGTCTAGATAGATAAGGCTTGAATATGTGGGTTTGTCTGTCTGTAACTTGAGAGTTAGTCTAGATACATAAGGCTTGTAAATGTGACTTTGTCTGTCTCTAATTTGAGACTTAGTCTAGATAGATAAGGCTTGTAAATGTGACTATGTCTGTCTGTAACTGGAGGGTTAGTCTAGATATATAAGGCTTGTAAATGTGGGTTTGTCTGTCCGTAACTTGATAGTTAGTCTAGATAGATAAGGCTTGTAAATGTGGGTTTGTCTGTCTGTAACTTGCGAGTGAGTCGAGATAGATAAGGCTTGTAAATTTGACTATATCTGTCTGTAACTTGAGGGTTAGTCTAGATATATAAGGCTTGCAAATATCGGTTTGTCTGTCTGTAACTTGAGAGTTAGTCTAGATAGATAAAGCTTGCAAATGTGACTTTGTCTGTCTGTAACTTGAGAGTTAGTCTACACAGATAAGACTTGTAAATGTGATTTTATCTGGGTGTAACTTGAGAGTTACTTTAGATAGATAAAGCTTGCAAATATGCATTTGTCTGTCTGTAACTTGCGAGTGAGTCTAGATAGATAAGGCTTATAAATGTTAATTTGTCTGGCTGTAACTTGAGAGTTAGTCTAGATAGATAAAGTTTGTAAATGTGACTTTGTCTGTCTGTAATTTGAGACTTAGTCTAGGTAGATAAGGCTTGTAAATGTGACTATGTCTGTCTGTA
Source organism: Phosphuga atrata (assembly GCA_944588485.1). Taxonomy (NCBI): domain Eukaryota; kingdom Metazoa; phylum Arthropoda; class Insecta; order Coleoptera; family Silphidae; genus Phosphuga; species Phosphuga atrata. Next base: position 12,476,641 of record OX155908.1, on the reverse strand, counting down.
ACTTGTGAGTTAGTCTAGATAGATAAGGCTTATAAATGTGACTTTGTCTGTCTGTAACTTGAGAGTTAGTCTAGATAGATAAGACTTGTGAAAGGGAGTTTGTATACAGCTCGGGTAACTCTATATGGCTTTCAAACTTATCTAGATCTAGATAATCTATTTAAGTTGTAAATATAAGTTTGTCTATAACCCGAGTCACTCTATATAGATATGGCTTTCAAACATATCTAGATAATTCTATTCTAATTATCTGTAATTTATTATAGAATTTGGTTGAAGACCGGCGACCGAGTTACATAGACAAGGAGTGGGGTTACAACCCGAACCACAGCAGCTACGACTTGCCCAACATCACCCACGAGATCTACGAGGCAATGCTGGAGAACAACCGACACAACACCGTTGTGAACGCCTCAACGGTGAAGTTCTTCTTCGAGGTGGAGACCAGCTCCAGCTCGAACTCCGTCAAATTCAACCTGGAAAGTCTCAAGACCTTCAATGGGAGGATCATCGATGCCGAGCTGCATGTCTACAGGTATTAGTTAATCTATATTCCATTTATCTATCTAGACTAACTCTCAACTTATAGACAGGCAATCCCAAGCCTACAAGCCTTATCTATACAGACTAACTCTCAAGTTACCGACAGACAAAGTCACATTTAGAAGCCTTATCTATCTAGACTAACTCTCAAGTTACAAAAAGACAAAGTCACATTTACAAGCCTTATCTATCTGAACTAACTCTCAAGTTACAAACAGACAAAGTCACATTTACAAGCCTTATCTATCTAGACTAACTCTCAAGTTACAGACACACAAATTCACATTTACAAGCCTTATCTATATAGACTAACTCTTAAGTTACAGACACACAAATTCACATTTACAAGCCTTATCTATATAGATTAACTCTTAAGTTACAGACAGGCAAAGTCACATTTACAAGCCTTATCTATCTAGACTAACTCTCAAGTTACAAAAAGACAAAGTCACATTTACAAGCCTTATCTATCTAGACTAACTCTCAAGTTACAAACAGACAAAGTCACAATTACAAGCCTTATCTATCTAGACTAACTCTCAAGTTACAGACAAAGTCACATTTACAAGCCTTATCTATCTAGACTAACTGTGAAGTTACAGACAGACAAACCCACATTTGCAAGCCTTATCTATCTAGACTCTCTCAAATTACAGCCAGACAAACCCACATTTACAAGCCTTATCTATCTAGACTAACTCTCAAGTTATAGCCAGACAAACCCACATTTACAAGTCTTATCTATATAGATTAACTCTCAAATTACAGACAGACAAACCCACATTTACAAGCCTTATCTATCTAGACTCTCTCTCAAGTTACAGACAGACAAACCCACATTTACAAGCCTTATCTATCTAGACTCACTCTCAAGTTACAGACAGACAAACCCACATTTACAAGCCTTATCTATCTAGACTCTCTCTCAAGTTACAGACAGACAAACCCACATTTACAAGCCTTATCTATCTAGACTCTCTCAAATTACAGCCAGACAAACCCACATTTACAAGCCTTATCTATCTAGACTAACTCTCAAGTTATAGCCAGACAAACCCACATTTACAAGTCTTATCTATATAGATTAACTCTCAAATTACAGACAGACAAACCCACATTTACAAGCCTTATCTATCTAGACTCTCTCTCAAGTTACAGACAGACAAACCCACATTTACAAGCCTTATCTATCTAGACTCACTCTCAAGTTACAGACAGACAAACCCACATTTACAAGCCTTATCTATCTAGACTCTCTCTCAAGTTACAGACAGACAAACCCACATTTACAAGCCTTATCTATCTAGACTAACTCTCAAATTACAGACAGACAAACCCACATTTACAAGCCTTATCTATCTAGACTAAACTAACTCTCAAGTTACAGACAGACAAAGTCACATTTACAAGCCTTATCTATCTAGACTCACTCTCAAGTTACAGACAGACAAACCCTCATTTGCAAGCCTTATCTATCTAGACTCACTCTCAAGTTACAGACAGACAAACCCACACTTACAAGCCTTATCTATCTAGACTCACTCTCAAGTTACAGACAGACAAACCCACATTTACAAGCCTTATCTATCTAGACTAAACTAACTCTCAAGTTACAGACAGACAAAGTCACATTTACAAGCCTTATCTATCTAGACACACTCTCAAGTTACAGACAGACAAACCCACATTTACAAGCCTTATCTATCTAGACTCTCCCAAATTACAGACAGACAAAGTCACATTTACAAGCCTTATCTATCTAGACTCACTCTGATGTTACAGACAGACAAACCCTCATTTGCAAGCCTTATCTATCTAGACTCACTCTCAAGTTAGACAGACAAAGTCACATTTACAAGCCTTATCTATCTAGACTCACTCTCAAGTTACAGACAGACAAACCCACATTTACAAGCCTTATCTATCTAGACTAACTCTCAAATTACAGACAGACAAAGTCACATTTACAAGCCTTATCTATCTAGACTTACTCTGAAGTTACAGACAAACCCTCATTTGCAAGCCTTATCTATCTAGACTAACTCTCAAGTTACAGACAGACAAAGTCACATTTACAAGCCTTATCTATATAGACTCACTCTCAAGTTACAGACAGACAAACCTACATTTACAAGCCTTATCTATCTAGACTCACTCTCAAGTTACAGACAGACAAACCCACATTTACAAGCCTTATCTATCTAGACTAAACTAACTCTCAAGTTACAGACAGACAAAGTCACATTTGCAAGCCTTATCTATCTAGACTCACTCTCAAGTTACAGACAGACAAACCCACACTTACAAGCCTTATCTATCTAGACTCACTCTCAAGTTACAGACAGACAAACCCTCATTTGCAAGCCTTATCTATCTAGACTCACTCTCAAGTTAGACAGACAAAGTCACATTTACAAGCCTTATCTATCTAGACACACTCTCAAGTTACAGATAGACAAACCCACATTTACAAGCCTTATCTATCTAGACTCACTCTCAAGTTACAAATAGACAAACCCACATTTACAAGCCTTATCTATCTAGACTCACTCTCAAGTTACAGATAGACAAACCCACATTTACAAGCCTTATCTATCTAGACTCACTCTCAAGTTACAGACAGACAAACCCTCATTTGCAAGCCTTATCTATCTAGACTCACTCTCAAGTTAGACAGACAAAGTCACATTTACAAGCCTTATCTATCTAGACTCACTCTCAAGTTACAGATAGACAAACCCACATTTACAAGCCTTATCTATCTAGACTCACTCTCAAGTTACAGACAGACAAACCCACATTTACAAGCCTTATCTATCTAGACTCACTCTCAAGTTACAGATAGACAAACCCTCATTTACAAGCCTTATCTATCTAGACTAACTCTCAAATTACAGACAGACAAAGTCACATTTACAAGCCTTATCTATCTAGACTCACTCTCAAGTTAGACAGACAAAGTCACATTTACAAGCCTTATCTATATAGACTCACTCTCAAGTTACAGACAGGCAAACCCACATTTACAAGCCTTATCTATCTAGACTAACTCTCAAATTACAGACAGACAAAGTCACATTTACAAGCCTTATCTATCTAGACTCACTCTGAAGTTACAGACAAACCCTCATTTGCAAGCCTTATCTATCTAGACTAACTTTCAAGTTACAGACAGACAAAGTCACAGTTACAAGCCTTATCTATCTAGACTCACTCTGAAGTTACAGACAGACAAACCCTCATTTGCAAGCCTTATCTATCTAGACTCACTCTCAAGTTAGACAGACAAACCCACATTTACAAGCCTTATCTATCTAGACTCACTCTCAAATTATAGACAGACAAACGCACATTTACAAGCCTTATCTTTATAGACTAACTCTCAAGCTACAGACAGACAAATTCAAATTTACAAGCCTTATCTATCTAGACTCACTCTCAAGTTACAGACACACAAATCCACAGTTTCAATCCAAGTTACTGCCAGACGAACCCACATTTACAAGCCTTATCTATATAGACTAACCCTTAAGTTATAGACAACCAAACTCACATTTACAAGCCTTATCTATCTAGACTAACTCTCAAGTTACAGACAGACTAAGTCACATTTACAAGCCTTATATATATATATAGACTAACTCTCAAGTTACAGACAGACAATCCCACAATTACAAGCCTTATCTATCTAGACTAACTCTCAAGTTACAGACAAAGTCACATTTACAAGCCTCATCTATCTAGACTATCTCTCAAGTTACAGACAAATCCAAATTTACAACCTTTATCTATCTAAACTATATCCAGACTAATCTTCCTAGATTGAAACGGAATGAGACTACCAAGTCTAGTCCCTCTGACAATGTAGTCAGACTATACCAGATGACTGAGACCAGTGCAGAAAGCGAAGAGACTAACTCCACAACAGAATCTACTCTCAATCCAGATATTCACAAACTTGCCAATGTTATCTACATTTCATCCAACTACGAAGGCTGGCAGGTAAATATTTTCTTATCTGGACTAGATCATTTAGAATAATATAGACTAATCTTGATTTTCAAAACTGATCTACATCATTTACGTTAATCTATGTTATTTAGATATCACGTTTAGTCTAGACTGTTAATCTAGTCTATAATGTAGTCTAGATTAATCTATATTTTTATTATTATTCTAAGTTTAGTCTGGACTGTTTAGCTAGTCTAGCTAAATCTAAATTATCTGGATTGATCAAGATATCAGGATTTGCCGCTACAGTGTACTCTAGTTTAATCCATATTATCTAGACTTATCTAGATATCAAGCTTAGTTTAGACTGTTGGGCTAGTCTAGATTAATTTTCTATTATCTAAAAATCAGGTTTATTCTAGAATGTTAGGCTAATCTATAGTGTAGTCTAGTTAAATCTATATTACCTGGATTGATCTTGATTAGTCTATATATCAAGATTAGCCTTTACAGTATAGTCTAGATTAATCTATGTTGCCGAGATATATCTAGACGATCAAGTTTAGTCTAGACTATTAAGCTAGTTTACAATATAGCTAGTTTACTATTAAGCTAGTTACAGCTAGTTTTACTATTAAGATAGTCCAGATTAATCTAGACTTATCTAGATTTCAAGTTTAATCTTATCCATTAAGCTGGTGTATAGTGTAGTCTAGATTAATCTATATTGTCAAGACATCAAGTTTAGCCTAGACTATTAGGCTTATTTACAGTGTAGTCTAGATTTATCTATACTATCTACATTTATCTAGATATCAAGTTTAGTTTAATCTGTTAGGCTAGTCTACAGTGTAGTTTAATCCATATTATCTGTTAGTTTAATCTATATTATACGGTAAGACTAGTCTAGATTAATCTATATTACCTAGACTTATCTAGGCATCAGGTATACCTGTCTATATATAGACTGCACTGTTAGGCTAGTCTAGCTAAATCTACATTATCTGGATTGATCTTGATTCGTCTAGATACCAAGATAAGTCTAGAACGTTGGACTTAATCTGTGGGTTTTCCTTAAGGTTTTTAAAGTGAAAAACGTGCTTGAAAACTGGAGGAGCGGCGAGGAAAACCTGGGCTTCCTGATCTCCAGCACGGATTCATCCGAAAGCGAGGACTCGGTGGAGTTTGCACACCGGGGCAGGAACGGTGGAAAATACCAACCGACCCTCATAGTCTATCTAGACACCCACCGCAAAGGCAAGTAACCTATATCTAGCCCGACGAGATTAATCATTTCGTTACACATTCCAGAGAAAACTACAAACCCAACGAACCGGAAGCCGAAGCCATTGCGTTTGAGCCAAATGCTCTCGAAGGCTTACAATCCGTGCAGCCGGCACATCTGGTACATCAGCTTCCACGAGCTCGGCTGGAATAACTTCATCATCGCCCCGACCGGGTACATGGCGAACCGGTGCAAAGGCAACTGTCATTCGCTAGCCGGGGCTCCTTACACCAACCACGGGAAGCTCGTGTCGATGCTGCAACAGAAGGAGAGATTGCCTTGCTGCGTTCCCGATAGCTACAAGGGTCTGCTGGTGATGTTCTACGATGGGGAGTCGAATGTGGTGATCAAGGAGGTGGAGGAGATGGTCGTTGAAGGGTGCAGTTGCCGGTGAAGGCTCCGGTTAATGTTTTGATCCCGCAGCTTTTAGTAATAAACTCGTTATGGTTCGAAAATCAAAAACATTACTTTTATTACAAGAAAAAGATAACAAAAAAAAATTCCCTAAAATAAGAAAGTGTTAAATAAAATTTTTAAAAGAACTGGAGGATTACGGTAACTAGAGGTAGAGGATATCGTAGTGCCCCGGACGGTAGAGTAGATGGACAGACGGAGTGGTGCCTTCGGGCAGATCATGCTCCGTCACGGAGTTGCTGGCGCCCCTGTCCATGTAAACAACTCTCACCCCGGTGTTCAGCACCGAACAAGCCGCAATGATGTGGATGTGGTCCGACTCTTTGTACATTGGCTCGACTTCCTGGTGGCAGAAATCCGCAACCTAAAACGCAACACTTTAGAACCGCAACGCCACAATCAACTCGCCCAACCGTTCTGTCTCCTTCGATGAAGCAGCTAAAAAAATCCTCGTCCCTCTGCAACTGGCCACTAGTCAACAGCCGGAGGTACACCACCATGTAATCCGAATACCCCTGCTCGTTGAACACGTGGTGCAGCTCCTTCCTCGCCTCCCCAGCCCCCTCGATCTCCTTAATACCCTTCAGCACCTCCATGAACGTATCGTAGAAGTCTTCGACTGTGAACTGCGGGAATCCCAGCTCGACCAGCATGTCCTTGCTCCTCTCGGCGAGCTTGTAGAACTGCTCGAACTGGTCCTTGTTATCGAGCAGCTTCTCGATGTACGCGTAGGTGAAGGCTCGGAAGAAGCAGTTGCCATCCGGACGCGTGCGCCGGATCGACTTGTACTTCGAGGTCAGGTCTTTGATTTTCGCCAGGTAGATCTTGTCCAGCGAGTACTCGTTGTCCAGACTGGCTATCTCGTCTAGTTCCCCGACCAAAGGGATGGAATCTGAGATCTACAAAAACAAAAAATACATGATTACAGACAGAGAGATAGATTTAAGTTGTTCGGAATAGTAGAAACTTGGTAAAACAAGACTAGCAGACAAGACTAGATAGACAAGACTAGACAGACAAGACTAGATAGACAAGACTAGACAGACAAGAATAGACAAACAAGACTAGACAGACAAGACTAGAATTCCTCGCAATGTAAACTGTTTAAACAGGAAACGCATTTTTACCAGCCCTGAAATAGACAATGTCTCACCATAACAAATCCTTCAAGACACAATATAACAGGACACGACGGAGGTACGAGTTTCTACTAAAACAAGAAAAAAAGAAGACTAGAAAACAAATTAATAAATTCAGATAATCCCATGAAAACAACATGGGATTTAGTGAGGGAAATTACATGTCTTAAAATGTCAAGCAACAAACAGTACACCATCGAAGATCCGCATAACGAAGACCCGCAGAATAAAGCCAACGAATTCAACAATTTTTTCACTGACTACCCCCGACTTCTATCCAACAATATACCTCTCACGCTTACAAAGACAAAATAACAGATACCAAATCATCCATATTCCTAGAACCAGTATCAAATGAACAACTGCACAATATAATTACGTCTATAAAAAACAAGAAGAGCGCCGGTGACGACGAACCAGCTATATTAATTCAAAACATTTTCTGGGAAATGGTAGAACCGCTAAAATACGTAATCAACAACTCCATAGAACGTGGAATTTTTCCAGACTCCCTGAAACATTCCATCATAATACCGCTACACAAAAAGGGGGATAAAAAAAAATAATAAAAAATTACAGGCCCTTAAGTATTCTATCTGCCTTCTCCAAAAAATTCGAAAAAGTTATTGCATCCAAGACTATCAACTTTCTTGAAAAGTATCATTTAATTAGCAACAAACAACATGGTTATAGAAGCGGAAGGAGCATCGACACAGCATGTTTTAATTTTATAAAATATATACATACAAAATTGGAAAATAAAAATATACCATGTGGAATTTTGATCGATCTTTCCAAAGCTTACGACACCGTAGATGACACGATTCTTCTGGATAAATTATTCAAATACGGAGTTTAGAGGGATCGCTCATGAGTGGTTCCGTTCCTACTTATCTAACCGTACACAGCAAACCAGAATAAATACCTCACTATACCAAGAAAAATCAACAATCAGGGACACACAAATAGGAATACCTCAGGATAGTAGCTTGGGACCCCTATTATTCACTTTATATATTAACGACCTACCTGCAACAATAAAATCTACACCTCATAAGATGGTCAATTACGCAGACGACACTTCCCTGTTATTATCTAACACCAGACTGGAAGACTTATATACCAATTTAAATATTACAATGGCAAGAATAACGGAATGGTTCAACATAAACAAACTTACAATCAACAGCACGAAAACCAACGTAACAATTTTCAAAACAGGTAGATCATTACTTAACTATCCCAAACGAGTTAAAATAGGAAAAGACGATATAGCAGTTAGCAAGACTGTGAAACTTTTAGGAATGGAAATCGACTGCTGCGTAAATTGGAATGCTCACATAAATGCACTAGAAGCAAAATTAAATAAAACAACATATGTCATAAGAATTTTACAGCGAAGCGTCAAGTCAAGAAGTCCTAAAAATTGTATACTACGCTAACTTTCACTCCCATTTACGTTTTGGGATTTTATTTTGGGGTTGCAGCAAAGATGTTTATCGAACGTTTAGGATCCAAAACCAGGCTATAAGAATCATTTATTTAAATATGGAATCCTACAATTTAAAGGCATATTATGAAAATATAAAAACCCACCCAACCTAAATTATTCTATCTGGATATATTTCATTAAGTTTTAGATCTGTTATTTATCTGTGATCTGTATTTATACCTGTTATGTATAGAATAAAATATGAAATAAAATAAATTAAAATTGACTAGACAGATAAGACTAGACAGACAAGAGTAGATAGACAAGACTATACAGACAAGAATAGACAGACTAGACAGACAAGACTAGACAGACAAGAATAGACAGACAAGAGTAGACATACAAGAGTAGACATACAAGACTAGACAGACAAGAATAGACAAACAAGACTAGACAGACAAGACTAGACAGACAAGAATAGACAAACAAGACTAGACAGACAAGACTAGATAGACAAGACTATACAGACAAGAATAGACAGACTAGACAGACAAGACTAGACAGACAAGAATAGACAGACAAGAGTAGACATACAAGAGTAGACATACAAGACTAGACAGACAAGAATAGACAAACAAGACTAGACAGACAAGACTAGATAGAAAAGACTATACAGACAAGAATAGACAGACTAGACAGACAAGACTAGACAGACAAGACTAGACAGACAAGACTAGATAGACAAGACTAGACAGACAAGAATAGACATACAATACTAGACAGACAAGAATAGACAGACAAGAATAGACATACAAGACTAGACAGACAAGACTAAACAGACAAGAATAGACATACAAGACTAGACAGACAAGAATAGACAAACAAGACTAGACAGACAAGACTAGACAGACAAAACTACACAGACAAGACTAGACAAACAAGACTAGACAGACAAGACTACACAGACAAGACTAGACAGACAAGAATAGACAAACAAGACTAGATAGACAACACCAGACAGATAAGACTAGACAAACAAGACTAGACAGACAAGAATAGACATACAAGACTAGACAGACAATAATAGACAGACAAGAGTAGACAGACTAGACAGACAAGACTAGACAGACAAGAATAGACATACAAGACTAGACAGACAAGAATAGACATACCAGACTAGACAGACAAGACTAGACAGACAAGAATAGACAAACAAGACTAGATAGACGAGACCAGACAGATAAGACTAGACAGACAAGACTAGCATATGTGTACATTTGCTGGAAATAATTGATAAATGTAAGGTGAACTCACATTTACCAACCAAGAAGGTAAATGTGTATATATACAGGTAAATGTGTACAATTACCAAACTACATACTTTTACCGTAACATATGCACTCCACACACGCAACAGCAAATAACCTTTGCACTCTCATCAGTCTCTCTGTAACATTCAATGCTGAAGGAATTTATCCATGCCGGCACCCCATACAGGAGAAGTGCACAGCATTCATAACCCTTCTCTTGGAGGCCAACGGCCCACTTATGTTGGGCATCAGCCGTCCAAGGGCTCTCACACACACTATAGCTTTGCTCACCACCCGGTTGACATGATCCGATACCCTGAGATTTAGCAGAAACTCTACCCTAAGATATCCTACAGACAGGTATGTCCACTGTCCCCATTCGCATAGTCATTTCGCGCAGTTTTCTTCTACCAATTAACAGAGCCGCCTCGGTTTTGAGGGGAGCGAGAGCAAGCCCCTTTCCGCCATCCACCGGTCAATCCCACCAATTGCCCAATTCATTGCTTTTCTTCCGTTCTTGCGACAGGGACAACCGCTAAGTCATAAGCGTACCCAACGAGTGTAACCCCGCCTGGCAGCCTCAAGCTCAAAACCTCATCATAAAATATGTTCCACAGTATCGGCCCAAGAACAGAACCCTGTGGAACACCCGCACGCATTTTGTAGATTTTACCCACAGTCACTCTCTCCCTGTCATTCACGTAACAGTAGGTAGGGAGCTACCCCCTTCAGTTCCAAAGCCACCACGAGTCCGCCCCATGGGACCGAATTTAAAGCATTATACACGTCCACAAGCACGCAGTAGCTACGGGTACGCCATGGACCCGTATTGGCTAACCGAGGCACCCGAACCTTCCACCATTCTCTCACGAAAAGATGCAATAGGAACTAAGTATTGGTTTTTTCTAGGGAAGAACTGCTTAGTGCCAGCAAATAGCTTACAAACCATCCTCTTGAATATAAATACCTTCCACACGAAATTATTACAACTATGGTAAACAGTCAGCCAAACTTCATTTTAGAAACAATGAACAGCATACTAAGAAACGGAAATTTCTCAGAAAAGTGGAACAACCCAATCTGGTGCTCCTAAGGAAAGGATAAAATCCTATACAAGAGCCTACCGCCCTATCTGCCTACTGGATAGTAGCAAAGTTCCTTGCACAGCTGTTGCTTGCTAGAATCAAGACATAGCTAGAATGGGAACGAAAGCTTCAGCTGGTACGCGGACAACACGGAAGATTAGGGCGTTGATAACCCTCGAGTTCTAAATCGCATCTAATTCGATTGCTTGGCGAAATATCATGGAAGAACAGTCTAGGAGGAACTTTCCTCCATACCTGTTGCGATTACTTCGCAGCTATCTGTAACACGAGAATTTTATTCGAAATTGGCACTGAAATCGGATCAGGACTAGACGAGGCGCTGTAAATGGGTAAGTATACCAACAATTAGAGGAAGAGGGTGGGGTACAATAGATCTATGAAGGTTGCAGTACAACTGTTAGGTGGGGTTTGTCCTAATCAGTAGTACAGGTAATTGTGGCCTCCTGTTTTTCCACCTCTTGAACCTCTCAAAGTTGGACAAGCCCTTAATACCTAGCACCTGGACCTCATCCGCCGTCATTCCGACCCTCGAGAACCATAACCTCACGCCCTTTCGCCGTTAAAACCAGAAGTTCTCCAAGTAAGAAACCGTGACGGTGAAGCCGAGTCGGAGGATTAAGAGGCAGAAGAAGCTGTTGAGCTGATAGATCTTAAGAGATTTGGAGGGGCGGAATGGCAGGCGGAGAGTTTTGAGGGTCGATAGGAAGTTGAACTGTTATTCGACCCCCTCTCCAAGACTTGCCACTCAAGATCATTCCCTGGGCTCTTTCAGAGGCAATGAATTCTACCTCTTCCAAAACCTTCTGTTTTTTCACCTCTTGAACCTCTCAAAGTTGGGCAGGAATCCCTTAATACCTAGCAAATGGACCTCATTCGCCGTAGTTCCGACCTTCCAGAACCAAAACCTCACGCCCCTCCACCGTTAAAAACAGAAGTTTTTAACGGTGGTTTTACTCCAAGTAACAAACCGTGACGGTGAAGCCGAGCAGGAGGATTAAGAGGCAGGAGAAGCTGTTGAGCTGGAATCTTAAGAGATTTGGAGGGGCAAGGTCGTGAGGGCAGGCGGAAGGTTTTGAGGTTTTCAATAGGAAATTTCGATAGAAATTGTTTTTCGAAGAGGAGGTTGAAGCCGCCCCTTCACCGAACGGCGGTGAGGTGGAGGAGGATGCGGTTGTAGGCTGCGGAGATGTGATGTCCTTGTTGGAGGATAAGAAGACGAAGTCGAGGAAGAGCGCGTCCTTGAAGAAGTAGAGCAGTGGCTTTCGATCTCGATCCCAGGAATTTGGTGGAAATGTGGTAGGTTGCGAATTTCTTGGGGAGAAGCATGGAAAAGTCCTTGTGGAAGGCCATGCCTTGTCACCATGTCACATTTGATGGCGTAGGCTTTGAAATACTTTTCTTCCTCGTTGATGGGCTGGTGTAGGTATCCAAACTGTAGCTTAGAGTTGATCAATTCACTGCTGGTGCAAATCTGTGGTTCAAATTTTGGAAAGCTGCGGCAGCAATATAATTTGAAGCACGTAATTGAAGAGTAAATAACTCGCCATCAACAACTGCAGTTCCGTTTTACTTGGCAAGGTATTAGTGGTAATACCAAAAGTTAGATTGCAGAAGATACGAAGATACGTATGGAACAGGCCTTACCACGTTCAAACGTTGGTATCTACCACACTACATACACACAGGTCGAGTTCAGCTAACCAGTCCATTACCACATCACTATGGTTGTCCATTTTTGGGCATCCCCAATATGGAGATTTCACGTTAAAATCGCCTCTGATTAGAACATACTTTTTTGACTATATATGACAGCTAGGGTCAATGTCAGTGTTTTGTCCAGTTTGTCAATTTCATCGTTTGGAGACAAGTAGCAGATGCAGATGATAATCTATTGCATCTAGATCCTTACAAGGTCAACACCACAGCCCACGGGGGTTTTGGGGGTTCAAACTCCCCCGAAATATATGCAATATATAATATAAATATTATATTCAATTAAGGAAAAATGAGGAGAGATGATTCAAGAGAGCATGGTAGATGTGCAGTTTAGGAAACCTTGTGTGTCAGTTTTAAAAAGTAAAATGGCGCATTTCCATTATTGTATTTTCTTCAAGAAGCACACTCACAAGACAATGCTCAGGAGTGAAGAAGACTGGACTGCGATAGAAACTATGATGAACTGGAAAAAGAAAATAGACAACGAAAAATGAAAACCTGAACCCTAATCACCTTCCAACCTAGGGGGACACTGCAGACTTAGTAAACTCATCAAAACCCTAGGCCAAGAGGAAAATGACAGATGCAGATTCTGTGGTTCAGCAGAGGAAACCCCCATACATCTGCTCAAAGACTGGGGAGCACTGCTCCACAAGAGACAAATGTACCTTTGGGCCCACTGCTTGAATGCAGAGGAGTTGCAGTCCTTGAATCCCACCCAAATCCTGAAATTCCAAAAGGAATCAGGACTATAGGAGGCACTCTGGATATAGAGGGAGCTTTTGACAACACCTCACACGAGGCTGTCAGGGCGGCCCTCGAAAGAAGGAATATCGACAGCACTATCTCAAAGTGGATGGGAGAAATGCTGAGAACTAGAACGGCGGAGACACAAGTGGGAAAAGACACCATTAAGATCTCCACAACTCGAGGGTGCCCACAGGGAGGTGTACTATCACCGCTAATGTGGAGCCTGGTAGTTGATGAACTACTGGTTAGGCTAAACGACCTAGACATCAAATGTCAAGGTTACGCCGATGACATAGTCATAATGGCCAGAGGAAAATCTGAGGGAACGCTCTGTGAAATTGTTCAGAGAGGCCTCAAAGTAACTAGTAAATGGTGTCAAACAGTGGGATTGAGACTCAACCCGAGCAAAACCACGGTGATACCATTTACTAGAAGAAGAAAACTAAACTGCCCACATCCCATACTCATAGATGGGAAGGCAGTAGAATACCAACAGGAGATAAGGTATCTGGGTATCACACTAGATAGCAAACTCCTATGGAATAGACACGCTGAGGCAGTGGTAGATAAAGCCAAACGCGCCCTAATGGTGTGCAGAAATCTGGCAGGAAAAACGTGGGGTTGTAACCCCACTATCCTGCGATGGATGTACACCTTGATAGTGAGACCTGCAATCACTTATGGGGCGGTTGCGTGGGGAAGTAGAATCAAGCTGGCCTCTATGAGGAAACAGCTTGAGAAGATTCAAAGACTGGCGTGTGTCTGCATCACGGGGGCGATGGGGTCGTGTCCGACAGCAGCATTAGAGCTGCTGCTGGATCTGACTCCGCTGCACCTTGTGGTGGAGAGCGCCGCCAGATCGGCGATCGTAAGATTCAGCAAGGAAGGAATGGGCAGAGGTAAAATAATCGGGAGCAGAGACCGAAACAGCCTCGCTGCCAAGATCCCCTGGCTGGAAGTACCAAAAGACGAAATGGTATGCAAATACCACTTCGAGAAAAACTACACAGCAATGTGTAGTAGTAAAGCCGATTGGAGCGACGAATCCTCAGCATACCACATAGAGCAAAATGCCATCAAGTGGTATACAGATGGTTCGAAGACAAAGGAAGGCACTGGTGCAGGAGTGTTTGGACCTCGTACCAGATACTACGAATCCATGGGAACATCCCCAAGTATCTTCCAAGCAGAGGTACACGCAATTGAATGATGTGCACAGTTTAACCTCGACAGGAATTACCGCAAAAAACGAATTGCTATCCTGTCTGATAGCCAAGCAGCCATCAAGGCCATTAGCTCACACACCATCAGATCCAAACTGGTATGGGACTGTGTGGGGAAGCTGAACAAGCTTGGCAGGGATAATAAAGTAACACTATACTGGGTACCAGGACACACTGGTATAGACGGAAACGAAGAAGCCGATCACCTAGCAAACAAGGGATCCAGTATCCCCTTTATAGGTCCGGAACCCTTTTGCGGTATGAGCGTGAACACCATCCGCAAAAGTTTAGATGAAGAAATAAGAGGAAAATGGATGAAAACCTGGAAAGAACTTCCAGGGCTAAGGCAATCCAAAGTGATGCTGGGATCTTTTAACCAGAAGAGAACGGGAGCTTGCCTGAAACTAAGCAGGAACAAGCTCAGAATTCTGACAGGAGCCCTGACGGGACACTGCAGACTTAGGAAACATCTCAAGGCCCTAGGCCTAGAGGAGGATGATGGATGCAGATTCTGTGGCTCAGCAGAGGAAACCCCCATACATCTGTTCAAAGACTGTGGAGCATTACTCCGCAAGAGACAGATGTACCTTGGGGCTCACTGCTTGAACACAGAGGAGCTGCAGGCCTTGAATCCCACCCAGATCCTGAGATTCCTAAAGGAATCGGGATTAGAGGAGGCGCTCTGGGTAAGTACATGGGTAAGTACACCAACACTTGGAGGAGGAGGGTGGGGTACAATAGATCTATAAAGGTCGCAGTACAAGTCGTCACCACCATATCTACAATCTACAATCAATAGGAGGCACTCTAAATGAGTTAGTATACCAACATTTAGAGGAAGAGGGTGCGGTACTATAGATCTATGAAGGTTGCAGTACAAGGCACCACCAAATCTACAACCTACAATAACCTTCCGTACATGGGGGATGTAAGAACGCTAAGAAAAGTCAAAGCCAATGCCATGATATGCAAAAAACAGTTCTAAGACTCCGGAGTCTGTTTTGAAAAATAGATTGCAATTTACATGATTTGCCTCTAATAACAAAATATTTCGATAAACTTGTGCACCCCTGATACAAAACCTTGATAAAACTGTGTATTTTGTGAAGCCGTAAACTTCACTGTCCTGTCAATGAAACCTTGATAAACCAGTCTAATTCGTACACCCATAAACTTGTCTGCCCAGTTAATAAAACCTTAATAAACCTGTCGGTTTCGTGCAGTCATAAAACTTGTCTGTCCAGTTATTAACCCTTTCGCTGCGGGGTGCTTTTCTACAAGTCGTGCCCTGTGTATGGGGTGCTGAGGGTAGTGCGGATTCATCCAGTTCCCGTAATTAGGTACTTACACTTTGTGTATAAATACGGTTCGCGTAGTCTGTAGTAGTTTCAAATTCGTTTATTTTATTTTACTAGTTTCATTTTATTTTCTTAATGGGTAACCAAAGTAATACAAAATGCAGTTCTTGGTATGCTTAGCATACGTCCGGGATTATAAATGAAAGGCTGTACAGTCCTGGTTTATGCGTTTCTTTAAGGGGCTGCAGTGAAATGATGCGAGCAGATTAATACGGTTCCCGTAGTTTGGGCCAAAAAAGTTGATTACTCTGAAATCAAGTTTTAATGTTTCTATAACATTTTTAGTAGTGTATATGATAATTATAATACAGTGGATAAGTTAATTTCCCATATTAAGTACAAAAAACACTTGTGTATTAATCCGGTTCCCGTACACAGGGCATGAAAATATTTTACAGCTTTATCCGGTTCCCATAGTGAAAGGGTTAAACCAGTCTATTGTGTGCAGCCGTAAAACTTGTCTATCCAGTCAACAAAACCTTTATGAACCGGTCTCTAGTATGCAACCATAAACTTGTCTGCATAAACCTTGATAAACCAGTCAAACTTGTCCGTTTAGTCTTGTCTATAAAACACATTCCATCGACTGATCCCAACTGATTTGAACTTCGAAAACCTCAACAAACCAGTCCATTCCGCTCTTTACACCCACACAAACTCGTCCATTCAGTCTTGTCCCTTAAACGCAGACAAGATTTCCCTGCCAAAACCTAACCTACAAATGTAAAGTTTGCTCACCTCCTGCTGGATCTGCCTGGTTTGTGCTAGGATCAACTCGTCCTGGTTCGTCTGTCCGTCCGCCTGTGCGGTCTCGCTCCCACTGCCCGTTTTGTCGCCCATTCTGCTCCCAGCCGCGGCTCCCACTTAAGCTCCCATGAAAATAAATTCCGAAACACAAAAACACAAGAGAAGTCGGCTGCAGTTACCGCTGACTCACAACTGCCAACCAACAAAAACTAAAAAAAAAAACAATTAATAAGAAGATTGTTTTGATGAAGTTTGAAATGATTTAGATTATAAATCGAAACGTTAGGATGTTTGTTTAGTTTGTATTAGCGAGATGTGGAGTAGTTTAAGTGAAATAATCAGGTTTTAAAAAAGGACTTGACGGTTTGGTTTTGATAGTTGCCAGACTTAACTTCTGCAAGGCAACTTCACGTCTATTTGAGGGTTTTGATATGCGCATTATAATGTTGTAAAAACTTAATTAATGAAAAATTTAATTTAAAAAATCGGATTTTGAATAATCTAGTTCCTAGTCTAGGAGTAAATTACCCATTCGTAATATCCATTAAATGAGATATTTTAGTTTAAAAACATTTCAATATAGGCAACTTCATTAACACCGTTGCCATACAATAAACCTTAGTCCAACTGTCACGCGTGAATGTTTACCAAATTTGTTAGGTTATGTCACCGATGCTTCCAAAAACTAAAAAGACGGAAGGTGCGAGTTCCTGGCAAGAATGCGAGAGCTGTCGCAGCAACATAATCCTCAAAGACGCCGCCGTTCACTCGGCGGACTGCCCCCCGGACCCCAAGCGGCTCTCACATTACTTCGTCCGGGACGGGGCGCTCTTCGGGGCTTTGGACCTGAAGGCCAGCGAAGAGATCAAGGGGCTGTCGCAGCACGAGAAGGACAACTTGGTGTTCCTGAGCCAAGCGGGGATCCAGCTGTGTGGCTTGTCCATCGGGGACTTTGCCATCGTTGAAGAGTTATGGACTGGACGGAAGTTTATACGGACCGTTTGGCCAACCATCGAGAAGACTTTGTTTTCTATTTTGTTTACAAAGAACGGTGAGATGACAACCATTAGTTTAGAATTGAACCTAAGAGTCAAAAAAGATAAACGAAGAACGAAAACGAAAAATAAGTTTAGTTGAAACAGCTATGACAAAACAGACAAGACTAGTTTAGATGAACAAATATGATAAATCTGATAAGGAATCAAACTTAGATGAATAGCTGCGATAAAGCCGACAATATCTAGTTGGATTAGTTTAACACAGGCATGAGCAACCTGCGGGCTGTATATGGTACCTGTGTCGGCCTCTCTAGACTATAAAACTCCTCTGTCCCATATTTTAATAAACGGGACCAATGTGCCAGCCCTATGCTATATTGCCCCTGTACATGAGGGTATAATTGTAATTTAGTCCTAGTTACCCCTAGCCCAAAAAGGGTTGCTCATGCCTGGTTTAACCACGGTACAAATTATCTCATAGTTCTTATTCTTCTTAGAGTGTCTATCTGTTCCGGATGATGGCTATTTGAACTTTGTTAACAGCAGCTCGGAAAAGCTGAGTGTAACCACATTCTTAAATTTTTCAATCACGATCCTCTAGCTCCATATACCTTGCCTTGGAGGATCTTCTGCAAAAGGACATATCAGCTCTCATTACACTATCTCATAGTTTGCAATGAGTTATGTCATAATTGGCAGTCAACGTGTTAATCGAACAAATATGATAAGAAACGAACAGACTAGTTTAGATGATAACAACTACGATAAAACCAAACCAATCCCCTATTTATTTGTTTTAGGATTAGAAATCTCTGGATTGCAACCGAAAGCCCCGGCTAAAGTTACCAAGATTACGACAGATGTATACGAAGCGGTTGAGTTGACGCTGACTATGTTAAACCGTCCGAAATCTATGAACTTGTCCAATGAGCTGCAGAACCGTTTGCAGAAATTGCATCTGGATC
This sequence comes from Phosphuga atrata, assembly GCA_944588485.1. NCBI lineage: Eukaryota > Metazoa > Arthropoda > Insecta > Coleoptera > Silphidae > Phosphuga > Phosphuga atrata. The sequence goes on along the minus strand of OX155908.1, from coordinate 12,457,704 downwards.
GGTTGGTCGTGTCGGGCAATGTGCTCGCAATCTTGTTCTACGGCAAGCTGCTGAAGTTTGAGGTGGCTGGGGTCAAGGCGGGAGCAGTCTGCATGGAATACAGTGGGAAGCAAAATAGGAACTTGGCAGATGAGTTTGCGGAGATTAGCATACAGGATGAACAAGCTGGTGATGGTTCGCAGGATGAACACCGTCCAATTGTTAGAATTACGCAGAAGACTTCAATTCTTTTGTTTAAGTAAGTCTAGTCTGTCTAGTCCTATCTATTCTTGACTAGACTTGTCTAGTATTGTCTAGTCTTGCCTAGTCTAGTCTTGTCTAGTCTAGTCTTGTCAAGTCTAATCTAATCCAGTCTAGTTTCGTCTTGTCTAATCTAGTCTTGTCTAGTCTAGTCTTGTCTAGTCTAGTCCAGTCTAGTATAGTCTTTGTCTTGTATTGTCCAGTCTTGTCTAATCTAGTCTTATCTACTCTTGTCTAGTGCTGTCTAGTCTTGTCTAATCTAGTCTTGTCTAGTCTTGTCTAATCTAGTCTTGTCTAGTCTAGTCCAGTCTAATTTAGTCTTGTCTAGTCCTGTCTAGCCATGTCTAGTCTACTCTTGTCAAGTCTTGTCTTATCTAATTTTGTCTACTCTAGTCTAGTCCAGTCCAGTCTAGTCTAGTCTTGTCTAGTATTGTCTAGTAATGTCTAGTATTGTCTAGTCTTGCTTGTCTAGTGTTGTCTAGTCTTGTCTAATCTAGTCTTGTTTAATCTAGTCTTGTCTAGTCAAGTCTTGTGTAGTCTAGCCTTGTCTAGTCCTGTCTAGTATTGTCTAGTCTTGTCTAATCTAGCCTTGTCTAGGCTAGTCTTGTCTAGTCTAGTCCAGTCCAGTTGTCTAGTATTGTCCAGTGTTGTCTAGCCTTGTCTAGTCTTGTATAATCTAGTCTTGTTTAGTCTAGTCTATTCCAGTCTAGTCTAGTCCAGTCTAGTCTATTCTTGTCAAGTCTTGCCTAAACTTGTCCAGTCTTGTCTTGTCTAGTCTAGTCTAGTCCAGTCTAGTTTAGTCTTGTCTAGTCCTGTCTAGTCTTGTCTAGTCTTGTCTTGTCTAACCTAGTCTAGTCTTGTCTACTCTTGTTAAGTCTTGTCTAATCTAGTCTTGTCTAGTCCAGTCTAGTCTAGTCTTGTCTAGTGTTGTCTTGTTTTGTCTAATCTAGTCTTGTCTAGCCTAGTCTTGTCTAGTCTAGTCTTGTGTAGTCTAGTCTTGTCTAGTGTTGTCTAGTCTTGTCTAATCTAGTCTTGTTTAGTCTACTCTTGTCTTGTGTAGTCTAGTGTTGTCTTGTCTTGTTTAATCTAGTCTTATCTAGATTAGTCTTGTCTACTCTAGTCCAGTCCAGTTGTCTAGTATTGTCTAGTGTTGTCTAGTCTTGTCTAGTATTGTCTAGTGTTGTCTAATCTTTACTAATCTAGTCTTGTTTAGTCTAGTCTTGTCTAGTCTAGTCTAGTCCAGTCTAGTCTTTTCTTGTCAAGTCTTGCCTAAACTTGTCCACTCTTGTCTTGTCTAGTCTTGTCTAGTTTAGTCTTATCTAGTCTTGTCTAGTCTAATCTTGCCTAGTCTAGTCTTGTCTAGTTTTGTCTAGTCTTGTCTAGTCTAGTCTAGTCTTGTATAGTTTAGTCTTGTCTAGTCTTGTCTAATCTAGTCTTTTCTAGTCTTGTCTAGTCTAGCCCAGCCCAGTCTAGTCTACTCTTGTCTAGTCTTGTTTAGTATTGTCTAGTCTTGTCTTGTCTAGTGTTGCCTAGTATTGTGTAGTCTTGTTTAGTGTTGTCTTGTATTGTCTAATCTAGTCTTGTTTAGTCTAGTCTTGTCTAGTCTAGTCTTGTGTAGTCTAGTCTTGTCTAGTGTTGTCTAGTCTTGTCTAAACTAGTCTTGTCTAGTCTAGTCCAGTCCAGTTGTCTAGTATTGTCTAGTGTTGTCTAGTCTTGTCTAGTATTCTCTAGTCTTGTCTAATCTAATCTTATTTAGTCTTATCTTGTCTACTCTAGTCTAGTCCAGTATACTCTAGTCCATTCTAGTCTTGTCAAGTCTTGCCTAAACTTGTCCAGTCTTGTCTTGTCTAGTCTTGTCCAGTCTTGTCTAGTTTAGTCTTAACTAGTCTTGTCAAGTCTTGTCCAGTATTGTCTAGTATAGTCTTATTTAGTCTTGTCTAAACTTGTCCAGTCTTGTCTTGTCTAGTCTTGTCCAGTTTTGTCTAGTTTAGACTTATCTAGTCTTGTCAAGTCTTGTCCAGTCTTGTCTAGTCTTGTCCAGTCTTGTCTAGTCTAGTCTACTCTAGTCTTGTCAAGTCTTGTCTTATCTTGTCCAGTCCTGCCTTGTTTAGTCTTATCTAGTGTTGTCTAGATTTAGAGTAATCTTATTTAGGCGTATATATATATACGACACGTTATGTCTATTAAGGTATGTGAAATATGTATATACATACACAACATATTAAATTATAATAAATATTGGGGGATATGTAATTGCACGACAAAATTTGTATATTTCACGACACACAGTACACGCATAAAATTGGTGTATTGCAAGACAGAATTGGCAAATAGGCCCAAAAGTAACGCCCATAAAGAAATAGCAGTATTTGTCGTTGAATTACAATGTTATCAATCGTGTATTAGATTTATTGACTCATTTCTGATCGTGTGTTACAATTATTACAATAAATAATTGCTGTCGTGCGAATACTTTATTTGTCGTGAATTATGATTTATGTCATCCGAATTTCGTCGTGCAGGTTACCAATTATTTTTTTCTAGAATCGCTTGACAAGTCTAGACAGACAAAAGACAAGACTAGACACAGAAGACTGCTCAGACAAACTAGACAGACAAGACTAGGCAAACAAGACTAGGCAGACAAGAGTACACAAACAAAACTAGACAGACAGTCTAGTCTTGTCTAGTCTTGTCTAGTCTTGTCTAGTCTTGTCTAGTCTTGTCTAGTCTTGTCTAGTCTTGTCTAGTCTTGTCTAGTCTTGTCTAGTCTTGTCTAGTCTTGTCTAGTCTTGTCTAGTCTTGTCTAGTCTTGTCTAGTCTTGTCTAGTCTTGTCTAGTCTTGTCTAGTCTTGTCTAGTCTTGTCTAGTCTTGTCTAGTCTTGTCTAGTCTTGTCTAGTCTTGTCTAGTTTTGTCTAGTCTTGTCTAGTCTTGTCTAGTCTTGTCTAGTCTTGTCTAGTCTTGTCTAGTCTTGTCTAGTCTAGTCTTGTCTAGTCTTGTCTAGTCTTGTCTAGTCTTGTCTAGTCTAGTCTTGTCTAGTCTTGTCAAGTCTTGTCTAGTCTTGTCTAGTCTTGTCTAGTCTTGTCTAGTCTTGTCTAGTTTTGTCTAGTCTTGTCTAGTCTTGTCTAGTCTTGTCTAGTCTAGTCTTGTCTAGTCTTGTCTAGTCTTGTCTAGTCTTGTCTAGTCTAGTCTAGTCTTGTCTAGTCTTGTCTAGTCTAGTCTTGTTTAGTCTAGTCTTGTCTAGTCTTGTTTAGTCTTGTCTAGTCTTGTCTAGTCTTGTCTAGTCTTGTCTAGTCTTGTCTAGTCTTGTCTAGTCTTGTCTAGTCTTGTCTAGTTTTGTCTAGTCTTGTCTAGTCTTGTCTAGTCTTGTCTAGTCTTGTCTAGTCTTGTCTAGTCTTGTCTAGTCTTGTCTAGTCTTGTCTAGTCTTGTCTAGTCTTGTCTAGTCTTGTCTAGTCTTGTCTAGTCTTGTCTAGTCTTGTCTAGTCTTGTCTACTCTTGTCTAGTCTTGTCTAGTCTTGTCTAGTCTTGTCTAGTCTGGTCTAGTCTTGTCTGGTCTAGTCTAGTCTTGTCTAGTCTTGTCTAGTCTTGTGTAGTCGTATCTAGTCCTGTCTAGCCTTGTCTAGTCTTGTCCACTCTTGTCTAGTCTTGTCAAATCTTGTTTAATCTTGTCTACTCTAATCTAATCTTGTCTAAACTCGTTTAATCTCGTTTAGTCTTCTTTAGCCTTGTCTAGTCTATTAGTTTTTTTTTTGTAATTTCTAGGGACAAATCTGAATATAAATCTCAAACTAAACAGCTTGATCCGTTCGGGAAGATCGGAGGGCTTGAAGAGGAGACCTCAGAGCTTTTGGACTTGATGGCATGCGCGTTGGGACGCAAGCCGGGAATTTCCGGTTTCTCTGCTACCCGCTGCGTGTTGCTCACCGGTAGCTCCGGCACCGGGAAGACCCTCTTGGCCAACGCCCTGGCGCAAAGCGCCAAGGCTAGTGTGGTTCAGATCAACAGCTCGGAGCTGTATGGGAAGCTGGCGGGGAATCCGGAGGATAACGTCGCGGAGCTGTTCCGGACGGCGCGGGAGAAGTGTCCGAGTGTGGTGGTGGTGGACGAGGTGGAGGCGCTGTGTCCGGCGAGGGGGTCGCGGCTCACGGATGGGGAGAAGAAGGTGGCGGGGCGGTTGATGGCGGAGCTGGATGCGGTGGTGCAGGCGGAGCTGCCGGTTTTCGTCTTGGGGACCAGCGGCAGGCCGGACGCCGTCGATTCCGGCTTCAGGCGAGCCGGCAGGTTCGAGAGGGAGATCGAGATTCCAGTTCCGAACCCAAAAAATCGGTAAGATAAATAAGGGAATGATTACATCTAGACAGATGCTACAATCTCTAGACATCTATTTGTAATGCCCGCCATACACGGTACAGTCTACCGGAGAGGTTACATGTTTGCCTGCGCAGGTCAACCGTACGCAAGCAACTGCACAGTTCTTTTCCCACATACGCTCCGGTCCACCTGCGCAGGCAAACCTGCACAGGTAGACCTCTCCGGTGGACCGTTGTGTGTATGGCGGGCATAAGGGTGCAGTCTATGCAAACGCTTACAGAAAGTAATAATCTTGGTTAATCGGACGACACCTCCAGTAATTCGGCGGTCTGGAGACCGCTCGCGTTCTTCCCTTACACCACTCTTTCTGATAATCCGGCGGTTGTCTGGTCTCAATCCGGATTAACGAGATTATACTGTACTTTCAAAAGCGCTTTCAAAAAGTGCTTTTAGAAAGTACTTTTAAAAAGCGCTTTTAGAAAGTGCTTTTAGAAAGAGCTTTTAGAATGTACTTTTAAAAAGCGCTTTTAGAAAGTACTTTTAAAAAGCGATTTTAGAAAGTGCATTCAGAGAGCGTTTCCATTGTGGAAGTAAAACTTGCATAGTCTGACTGCACTTTTATCGGTTGCGTAGCCTTCCGCTTGATACGTTGCAGATGATTTCTTATTTCTGTGTTTTAGATTGGATATATTGTCTAAATTATTGCCGAATGTAGACACAAAGATGTTGAGGGACTTGTCCAACAACACTCACGGATTCGTTGGCGCTGATTTGGTTGCCTTGTCTGCCTGTGCCGCCTTGCACGCTAGTCAAGCCAACAGGACTAGCGTAGACTGGGAAGACTTCAAGTTCGCGCTGACTAGGGTCAGACCTAGTGCCATGCGAGAAGTTCAAATCGAAGTAAGTCAAGTCTTGTCTAGCTAGTCTTGTGTGTCTAGTCTTGTTTGTCTAGTCTTGTTTGTCTAGTCTTGTCTATCTAGTCTTGTCTGTCTAGTCTTGTCTATCTAGATTTGTCTGTCTAGTCTTGTCTATCTAGTCTTGTCTGTCTAGTCTTGTCTATCTAGTTTTGTCTGTCTAGTCTTGTCTATCTAGTCTTGTTTGTCTAGTCTTGTCTGTCTGGTCTTGTTTGTCTAGTCTAGTCTTGTCTGTTCAGTTTGTCTAGTCTGTCCAGTCTGTCTAGTCCAGGGATGGCGAACCTCTTTGAGTAGTGGGTCAAGTTTTGTTCTTTATATTTTGCGTTCTAGCTCGTGGGTCACTAGATCAGTGGCATCACTAGGAAAAGAGGAGTGAAGTCAAAGACTCCTTTTTTTGTTCTCACATATAAGGCTTTTAAAAAATTCAATTTTCCGTCTTGTTTTACAACTTCTACTTTGGAAGTGGAGAGCAAAAAATGAAGCTCGAAATCAAAAAATGTATACAATATAATCTCGGTAATTCGGCCGTTGGTTAATCGGACGACACGTTCGGTAATCCGGCGGTCTGGAGACTACTCGCGCTCTTCCCTCCCACCACTCTTCCTTATAATCCGGCGGTTGTCTGGTCCCATATGTGTCGGATTATCGAAATTATAATCGTCGAAAAGTCGGATTATATGTCGTCCGATAAGAGTCCTCGAGCGGATCGATGGCTGGTTCGATGGTATTTTTTAATTAAAAGCTTCTTGTGAATATGATATATGTTTTCCGATTAATTTTTGGGACGCTGAATCGATTAGTAGAAACTAGAAGTCACTGTGATAAGCCGTTCAAAAGCTTTGCCATCGTGAAATCGGACTAAGTTTTGAGTTTGATTGGTTGTAACTTAGGAATTAAGCAAAAGAAATTAAAGTGGCTTAGACAATATTTGAGAAAATTTCATTGTCTAAACAACGGAGTTAATTTTGTTTTGAAAAATTTTGACAAATTTAGACAAGGTTTTTAGTATGATTCGTTGTAACAGAGGGTAACAAGAATTTACGCTCTTTGAATATCAGCAAGAAGAAAGTTGTAACAAAATACGTGAAAATGTTTTAGACAAAACCTGTTAAGAATTTCATTGTCTAAGAGAAAATTTCTTTGGTTTTATCACTTGTTTTGTGATTTTTTGAACGATTTGAAGGGAAGCCTAAATGGGAGAAATTTGAGAAAAAACAGATAAAATAGACAAAACTGGTTTAAACAACATTGTAGAGAATTGAATTGTCTATAACATATTAATGTTGTTGCAATAGTTTTTAACTATTTTGAAAATTTTCTGAAAAAATCGTAAAAAGTAAAAGTTCAAAGTTTGGAAGACTATAACGGAATGAAGCTATGGGTTGTCAAATTTAAGGGATGATACCTAATAAAAAAAATGTAAAATTCCAAGCAACCCTGGACACAAAAAAACCTTTAAAAAGCAAAAAAATAAAATTCTTCTTGTCATTTATCATCATTTTACTCCATTAATTGCCCATTTAACTCCATTAAAAGTACCTCTCTCTCTCCAATGGCACTACAGCCCGAAGCGAGCCCAGGCCTCCACCAAACGTTGTCTCCAGCGTTCCCTTTCCTCTGCCGCCGCCCGCCAGTTCCGCACCCCCAGCATCTCTCTCGCATCCCTTTTCACACTTTCCTCCCATCTCGCCCTTGGCCTGCCCGCTTTCCTTCTACCTTCCGGCACTCTGAGTATTTGTCTCGGCACTGCTGTTGGAGCCATCCGGCACACATGTCCCGCCCATCTTAGCCTGCTTAGTTTTATGTGGGATACCACATCTGGGCTTTTGTATAACTGATATAGTTCGAAGTTCATCCTAATTCTCCAGCCCTCTTCGCTGTTAATTGCCCCATAAATTTTCCTCAGGATCTTTCGCTCAAAAATCTCCAGCATCTTTTCCGATTTCTGGGTCAGCGTCCATGCTTCGCTTCCATATGTGAGGATGGGTCGTATGATTGCTTTATATATATTACACTTCATTTGTCTGCTAGCTAGCTTCGAGTTAAGGATGGATTTAAGAGTGAAGTATGCCCTGTTGGCTTGCATGATTCTATGTTATACTTCCACCCCTTCGTCGTTCTGATCCGTGACGGTTGATCCCAGATATTTAAAGTTGTTGACGACTTCTACAGTATACTCTCCCATATCCAGATTATTTACTGCGTGTGCTGGCGCTCCCGGTCTTACCATCATTACTTTTGTTTTATCCTTGTTTATTGACAGACCTATCTCCTTGGCTCTCTTCTCCATTTTACCGTAAGCATCTTTCATTGCCGTTAGCGATCTACCGATGATGTTTAGGTCGTCAGCATAGCCGAAAAGTTGCGTGGATTTATTGTAGATGGTACCGTTGCATTCTATCTGAGCTTTCCTTATAGCTTTTTCGAGCGCGATGTTAAATAATATGGGTGATAGACTGTCTCCTTGTCTCAGACCTGTAATGGTTTCAAACTTGTGCGATGTCTTTTTTTGGATACCGACTTGGTTCCAAGTCTTTTTTAACGTACAATTTACCAATTTAATGATCTTTTGTGGTATCTCGAATTCTTCCATTGTCTTCATGAGTGTTCTTCTATCGATAGTATCATACGCTTGTTTAAAGTCTACGAAGACCTGGTATGTGCTGATGTTCATTTCCCATGTCTTTTCTAGTATTTGTCTGAGGGTAAACATTTGATCAGTCGTCGACTTTCCTTTCCGGAAACCTGTCTGATACTGTCCTATAATGCTCTCTGCGTACGGTTGGAGTCTTCGTCCGATTATCCATGACAGCACCTTGTAGGCCGTGTTAAGAAGAGTTATACCACGATAGTTCTTGCACTCCAGTTTGTTTCCTTTCTTGTAGATAGGGCATATCTTCCCCTCCTGCCATTCCTCGGGTATCTCTTCTGTCCTCCAGATTCTTCCTATCAGCTGGTGTAAAGCACAGTTCAGAGAGTCTCCTCCCATTTTGATCATTTCAGATGTTATCATGTCCGGTCCCGGTGCTTTGTGGTTCTTTAGTGCCTTTATCGCCTCGCTTATTTCTCTTTGTGATGGTGCGTTATCTTCTCTCAGATCTCTTACTTCTGGTGTGTGAATTGGGTCGTCTTCAGCTGTTTGTCCGGTTAATTCCACTCGTAGTGAGGTATTCAGGAGTTCGTTAAAATATTCCGCCCATCTACCTACCACTTTACTTTCTTCAGCCAGTAAGGTGCCCTGTTTACTGTTGATTATTGTTGCTCTGGGCTGAAATCCATTTCGCAGGTTGTTCACTATCTTGTAGCATTCTCTAATTTCGTGTTTCTCTTGGTGGTGCCCTATCTGTGCCACCTGGTCGTTAAAATGGGCCCGTTTCTTCTTCCGAAATAATTTAGATGCTTTCTTTCTTTGCTTGTTGTATTCAGCTTGTTTGGCTCTCGTGGGTCTCTGCAAATTCTTTTTTCCTATGGACTTTCCCGAGCGCCTCCTCTGCCGATTCCTTAATCCCCTTTGCAATTTCCGTCCATTGTTCTTCAATACTATGATTTTCCGTCAAAACTCCTAGTTTTTGGGCGATCTTTTCTTCGTACCGTTGCCTTACCCTGGTTAAGTTCAGTTTTTCCACATCCCATTTTTCTATTCCGCTGTTTGCTGGCTTTTTCGAGTTGGCTAGCCTTTGTTTTAATTTAATCCTCACCAGGTAATGGTCCGAGTTGCAGTCTGCCCCTTTGCAGCTTCTGACGTCCTGTATGCTGGACATAAATCTTGTGTTTATTAAGACATGGTCTATTTGATTGAGTGTCCTTCCATCTGGTGATCTCCATGTCATCTTGTGGATGTCTTTATGTTGGAATAGCGTACTGCTGACTACAAGGTTTCTAGATGCTGCTAGGTCCACTAGTCTCTGTCCATTGTCGTTAGTATTTTCGTGTAGGCTGTGTTTTCCAATCGTGGGTCTGTATACGTCTTCTTTCCCTATCTTAGCATTGAAATCCCCCAAGATCATCTTTACGTCGTTGTTGTGTGTCGAATCGAATAGCCTTTCTAGTTTTGCGTAGAAGATCTCTTTTTCGTCGTCTGTTTTCTCTTCGCTCGGTGCATGTACGTTAATTATTGTCAGATTGAAGAGCTTCATTCTTATTCGGATCATGCAGAGTCTGTCATCTACTGCTTGGAAGTCCATAATATCCTTCCCTACACTTTTCTTGAGTATGAAGCCTGTTCCTAACTTGTGCGCCTTCCCTTTATTACTGCTTTTACATATCCTATATTTTCCTATATCCATGATGCCGCTATCGCTCCAGTTGGTCTCCTGTAGTGCCACTATGTCGAGTTTGTATCTCTCCATTTCGTTTGTTAAGGCTTTTAGTGCACCTATCTGGTAGAGGCTCCTTACATTCCATGTTCCCATCGTAATTTCTTTCGCTTTCCTTGTGCATTGCTGTGGTCGTTGCCGAGTAGTCAGTCCAGTCCGAGGCACGTTTGGTGGTTTCGTAACGGTTTCTTTTTTTCTATGGATGAGTTGTTGGCCCATCGCAAAACCCCCTTTTCGGAGGACCATTTCACCCGCTCTCGTTGGCCCTGACCGCGCTTTCCATACGGATTGGTTACCGCATCTCCAGCTTGATTGCTCAGGTTACCAGGGTTCACCACGTGGAGGTGAGAGTCGGACTTGGGTAGGAGAGGCTATGCTCCAATCTCTTCCTGTGCGATTGTCGTGCGGTTGCGCATGCACTACCCTTTGAACCCCATTAAAAGTACCTATTAATACCTAATACCTAAAGTATTAATTAGTACCTATCTTTTGATGTTGAGCGTCGCCGCGTCGGTATCCGCTATGTGAAGAAGTATAATTAGTTATACCTACATACCTACCTACATAAGTATAACGAATAGAAAATACTTATGAACTTAGATGTATCATCTATCTTGCAAGGTCTACTAAGTTCCTGCAGAGTTTCGATGTGGTATGCGTAACGTGACCACTTATTTTTTTCGTCAGAGCGGGACACACGCGGAATTATGTAAAAAAACCTTCTATGGTATTACAGTTACATGTAAGTTTACTAAAACATTACGAACAGTATGAGCAGTAGCGTCGCTAGCGTCGGTCAATCGGGCGAATGCCCGGGGCCCACGGGCTAGGGGGGCCCCCATAGAGACCTGAACTGGAAAGAAATATGAATCTGGGTACCAAAAAAGAAAAAAAGGCTTAAGCAAAAAAAAAAATTGCAAATCAACAAAAAGCACGTTTACTAAAGTTTATTCCAAATACTTCAACTTCGACTAGTCTTGTGCAAAAAATCACAAAACAGAAAATGGAATTTCACAATTTAAGTATAATCTTAAGAATTTTATTAACAATTTCGATAACCACTTAAAATAATAAAAAAAACTTAAACAATAATAAAAAGATCCACAATGACACAAGAAAGACTATCCAACCTAGCGTTGCTTTCAAGAGAAAATGAATTATTTATGCGAGGACTTGTGAGATAAAGACAAGTGAGATAATAGATAAATTTGCTGAAACTAAAGCGAGGAAAATAAAGTTCAATTAATTGTGTTTCTCTTTTATATCAATATATTATTATCAGGGCCGTTCCAAGCAAGTGCGGGGCCCAGGGCAAAAAATAATTTTGGGGCCCCTTAAACATTTTTTTTATAATTTAAAATCTGCAAAATAGTATTCGATTTTTAAATTTAATTATAATGACAAAACAAGAATAATAAATACTGTTTATTTGTTTTGCACAAGAAAAATAATACAAAGCAAAATAAACATCTATCTTTAGTTAGTAGTAAAGCAAAAAATAATTAAAAACAATGTAAAATGTAAACAAATACAAGATTAAAAATTCAAAAATTTATATAACATAACATAAATATGATCAATACAATAATAAAAAATTAAATTAAATATAATTTTTATCTTAAATATCTGATAAAATAAACGAAATTAATTTTTCGTGCCTTTATTTCTGAAAATGCATGAATGATTTCATCAAAATTTAAACACGCGCTCAATCGATAGTAACGTTAAATTGTTTAGTCTTTCCTGGCTCATACTAGTTCTCAAATAATTTTTGACAAATTTTAACTTTGAAAAACTCCGCCGATGTTACGGGAATTGTCAAAATTATTCGTAAAACTGTAAACAAATAAATATTGAATAAAAATATCACAAATTCGAGAATCCTATCCTAGATTCTCGAATTTGTGTTTTTTTTTTAAATACTCTAAGGGTGACATTTTTATTTTTACGCAATTTCGCAAAATATCGTTAATAAGAGTAGGGAAAGATGATATGTTCTAGACCCACCACCTCCTTATGGGTTTTACATGCAATCTAGCCCCTTATGGGGAAATTACATGTAAAATCTAGCACGATGCCCCTTATGGAGATTTACATGTAAATCTAGCACGAAGCCCCTTATGGGGAATCCTATGCAAAATAGTTCTGAACGCGTCCGAGCGAGAATGTCTAGATGACGCTGCAAGATACGTGTACGTTGGATAGTGGGAAAATTCAAAATGAGGGGTGAGGGGTGAAAATTCAGATAGGGGTTGATTCAATTGAGATTAGGGAGGATTTAGATTGATAAGACTAGACAGACAAGACTAGGCGGACAAGACTGGACAGACAAGACTAGACAGACAAGACTAGACAGACAAAACTAGATGGACAAGACTAGACGGACTAGACTAAACCATTTTAAACCATTTGATGAGAAAAATCAAATCTGGTGTCAGAACGGCTCTAGCATGTGCCTTAAGGGAGATACCGCCAGACCGCCTACCCCTCAGTAGATAACGTCATCCGCCGCGGCAGATATTGCTAAACTAATTATCTTGATGCTGATTGGCTGATTAACGAATAAATAATTACACTTGACCTTTTCCCTCAATTTATATGTAATGGACAAGACTGAACAGACAAGACTAGACAGACAAGACTAGACAGACGAGACTAGTTAGATGAAGCTAGACAGATGGGGGCTAAATACATGAGATTAGACAGACCAAGCTAAATACATAAAACTAGATTAGACTAAAACTAAAATATCTAAGGGATTGTTTAATTCAACTAAAATATATTTTCGATTGTTTTTCTTATAATTGTTGATAATGTTTATATTTTTTCTTTCATTGTGTTATCTACGTTTTATTTTGCGGCTTGTTGATTAGACGCAACCGGATGTTTGTCAGTCATAACACCAGGTAAGAATAGAGGGACTAGACTAGACAGACTAGATTAGACAGACAGACAAGCGGAGAAAATTCAAAATGAGTTGCGGATGAGTAGCGGACAATCGTGTATGCATACATAATTGATTGCAAACATATTACGGATTGATTCAAATGAGAATATTGGTTTTAGACCGGACAAGATCGGACAATACCAAACAAGGTCGAACAAGAACGGACAAGACTATACAGACCTTATATTTATCCGAATAATTTCCTATGAGTAAGCGAAATTTCTTAAACTTGTCTGTGAACCAGATCGTATTAATGTTTTTCATTTATATAAATACCAAAGAGTTCATTTTTCTGGCATCCACTTTTCATCTACTTGCATCCACTTTTCATTTACTTGCATCCACTTTTCATTTACTTGCATCCACTTTTCATCTACTTGCATCCACTTTTCATCACGCTAAACAGGGTGTGAGGTCTATGTGACCCCACGCTAAACAGGGTGTGAGGTATATGTGACCCCACGCTAAACAAGGTGTGAGGTCTATGTGACCCCACGCTAAACAGAGTGTGAGGTCTATGTAACCCCACGCTAAACTCCGTCCACTTTCCGTCCACCCCATCATCCGTCTATCCTAACATCCCGTAACCTAACCTAATGCTAACCTAACCTAATGCTAACCCAATTAACCCAATGAGATTAAAGCTGAAAGAATGAAAAGTGGACGGAAAGTGGATGGGGTGGACGGAAAGTGGACGGAGTTTAGCGTGGGGTTACATAGACCTCACACCCTGTTTAGCGTGGGGTCACATAGACCTCACACCCTGTTTAGCGTGGGGTCACATAGACCTCACACCCTGTTTAGCGTGGGGTCACATAGACTTCACACCCTGTTTAGCGTGGGGTTACATAGACCTCACCCTGTTTGGCGTGGGGTCACATAGACCTCACACCCTGTTTAGCGTGATGAAAAGTGGATGCAAGTAGATGAAAAGTGGATGCAAGTAAATGAAAAGTGGATGCAAGTAGATGAAAAGTGGATGCCAGAAAAATGAACTCTTTGGTATTTATATAAATGAAAAACATTAATACGATCTGGTTCAGAGATAAGTTTAAGAAATTTCGCTTACTCATAGGAAATTATTCGGATAAAATAAGGTCTGTATAGTCTTGTCCGTTCTTGTTCGACCTTGTTCGGTATTGTCCGATCTTGTCCGGTCTAAAACCAATATTCTCATTTGAATCAATCCGTAATATGTTTGCAATCAATTATGTATGCATACACGATTGTCCGCTACCCATCCGCAACTCATTTTGAATTTTCTCCGCTTGTCTGTCTGTCTAATCTAGTCTGTCTAGTCTAGTCCCTCTATTCTTACCTGGTGTTATGACTGACAAACATCCGGTTGCGTCTAATCAACAAGCCGTAAATCAAAATAAAACGTAGATAACACAATGAAAGAAAAAATATAAACATTATTAACAATTATAAGAAAAACAATCGAAAATATATTTTAGTTGAATTAAACAATCCCTTATATATTTTAGTTCAGTCTAATCTAGTTTCATGTATTTAGCTTGGTCTGTCTAATCTCATGTATTTAGCCCCCATCTGTCTAGCTTCATCTAACTAGTCTCGGCTAGTCTTGCCTGTCTAGTCTTGTCTGTTCAGTCTTGTCCATTACATATAAATTGAGGGAAAAGGTCAACTGTAATTATTTATTCGTTAATCAGCCAATCACCATCAAGATAATTAGTTTAGCAATATCTGCCGCGGCGGATGACGTCATCTACTGAGGGGTAGGCGGTCGGGCGGTATCTCCCTTAAGGCACATGCTAGAGCCGTTCTGACACCAGATTTGATTTTTCTCATCAAATGGTTTAAAATGGTTTAGTCTAGTCCGTCTAGTCTTGTCCATCTAGTCTTGTCTGTCTAGTCTTGTCTGTCTAGTCTTGTCTGTCCAGTCTTGTCCGCCTAGTCTTGTCTGTCTAGTCTTATCAATCTAAATCCTCCCTAATCTCAATTGAATCAACCCCTATCTGAATTTTCACCCCTCACCCCTCATTTTGAATTTTCCCACTATCCAACGTACACGTATCTTGCAGCGCAATCTAGACATTCTCGCTCGGACGCGTTCAGAACTATTTTGCATAGGATTCCCCATAAGGGGTTTCGTGCTAGATTTACATGTAAATCTCCATAAGGGACATCGTGCTAAATTTTACATGTAATTTCCCCATAAGGGGCTAGATTGCATGTAAAACCCATAAGGAGGTGCTGGGTCTAGAACATATCATCTTTCCCTACTAATAAGTTCTTCAAATAATTCGCTACCACTTATATCACGGTTTTCGTAGGATTAGATCTAGGTCCGCACATTTCTTTTTTATTTCATCGTCCCTTATTGTTTTTATTTTGGGGATGTTATATAAAAATCCAAAATTTATTTCATGACATTTTAATTGTGTAAATCTTTCCTCTACCGATACAACTGCTTGATCGACCACACAGAGGAAATAGTCCTGATAAAATTTTAATTCAGGGTCTCTGGTTCTCGAATGGGTCTTTTTCTCTGACATCTTCAGGTTTCTTTAAACTTTATTTCAATGTAATTTGCACCACAAATTTCACTTGCAACATGTTTCGCAGTGGAAAACCCAGTCTCTCTGAATTGAATTAGAAATATTTTCAACTCGTTTAGTAGAGATACAGCCAAAACCAAACCAAACTTAAATCCGCTTCGGTTTTTTTGTAGTGCTTGCTAACTTTATGTATGGCAAGCAGGAGGTCGTACCATATAATCAAGGATAAAATAAATTCATAATGTATTCCATTTTCTGATAGACACTGTGCTTCGTTTTTAATTTTTGGGTCTTTTGTGGTTTCACCAACTTCTTTCACGGCGTTGCGTAACTCAAATATGTGAAACCTGTCTTACACGTCTTACTGTCTTAACGGATTCATGTCGGCATTCCCACCTGGTGTCAGATAGGGCCTATAATGTCGAATCTGGTATGTGCTTACAAAATATGGCCCATCTTTCAGTAGAGGCTGAGAATAAGGTAGAAAACCGTTGAATTGTA
The DNA here is from genome assembly GCA_944588485.1 of Phosphuga atrata. Taxonomy (NCBI): domain Eukaryota; kingdom Metazoa; phylum Arthropoda; class Insecta; order Coleoptera; family Silphidae; genus Phosphuga; species Phosphuga atrata. Next base: position 12,441,951 of record OX155908.1, on the reverse strand, counting down.
CCAAAAAATGTCATAGCTATCGCTACACTACCAGCCATGTAGCCTAATGTTAAATTTAAAGAATGTGCAAGGTGCAAAAAACGCCCTATGATTTTGTTGCAAAATTCTAGACTGTACACCTTTGTTTTTGCCAATCATATTGGCGGCGTTGTGACACGATTGCCCTCGACAATCTTTTAAATTAATATTCATAATTAGTAATTTTATTGCGTTTGAAGTTCGTCGAATAAATTGAGGCCAGTAATTTTTAGAACTCGTGTAAAACCTATAAAAAATTGACTGATTTTCGCTTCGACACTAACTTCTACAATTCTAACTATAAATGTTAATTGTTCGATATGACTCCTATCGGCAGTACAGTCCATTTGAACGGAAAAATATTTGATGTATTTTATTTTGGAAATTATTTCCTCTCTAATTTTTTTACTGAGCAATTCAATAATTTGATTTTGAATTCTTGGTCCTAAATAGTGGTCTTGGTTTCATTATTTTTAATTCTTCTTAAATGCACTGCCATGCGAATGTCGAATTTTGAAAAACGTTATTTTTTGTGAATATCGTACAATTGGAGGCACGTAAAGCGTTGTTGTGCTTGGCTAAATATTGATTTGATAATATAATTCTTTTTAAAACACCACGCCAATGCTCTATTTCGTCATTTATTTGTCGTTGTTGAACAACGTCGATTGTTTGATCTTTATTGTGTCTTTTTTTCAATTCGATATATTTGCTTTGGGCTTTGTTGTGCAGCATAGATGTTCCGTGTTCTTTCAGTCTGTCTCCTATATGCTTCGAATCATAAATTCCTTCGTAGGCCAAACCTGATATTGTACCAATGTTGAAAAACAAGATGCAGTAATAGCAATATACTTTATTTTTTGATTTTGAGTCATATTTGATTTTGAGTCATATCTTCTCACATTTCAAGAACATAAACTGTGACGAACTTACTATCATATACCAATAACATCATCAGTGCATACAGGGAGACCGAGGGCTTGATGCAACCACGGAAACCAAGTCGGGCCGACTGGAAGAGGGCAGCGTCCATCTGTACGGAAAACCGAATCAGATGGGCTATCGGCACTTTCCAGCCTTTTAAGGCCCCAGGTGTGGACGGACTAGTTCCTGCCTTCCTACAAAAGGGAGAGAGAGAACTAATGCCGTATCTTCTAAATATCTTTAGAAGTAGCTTAGCGCTCGGATATATACCGGAGCTATGGAGAAGGGCTAAGGTGGTATTTATACCGAAGGTGGGGAAGAAAGACACCACTCAACCGAAGTCATTTAGACCCATTAGTCTAACATCTTTTATGTTAAAGACAATGGAGAAAGTGATTGATAATTACCTTAGGACTATAGTGCTGGTAGGTACACCACTACACAGGAGTCAGCATGCTTACAGAGCAGGGAAATCCACAGAAACCGCCCTGTATCAGCTGACAAACGAAATAGAAGCAGCACTAGAGATAAAGGAAGGGGGCCTTCTTGGATATAGAGGGAGCTTTTGACAACACCTCACACGAGGCTGTCAGGGCGGCCCTCGAAAGAAGGAATATCGACAGCACTATCTCAAAGTGGATGGGAAAAATGCTGAGAACTAGAACGGCGGAGACACAAGTGGGAAAAGACACCATTAAGATCTCCACAACTCGAGGGTGCCCACAGGGAGGTGTACTATCACCGCTAATTTGGAGCCTGGTAGTTGATGAACTACTGGTTAGGCTAAACGACCTAGACATCAAATGTCAAGGTTACGCCGATGACATAGTCATAATGGCCAGAGGAAAATTTGAGGGAACGCTCTGTGAAATTGTTCAGAGAGGCCTCAAAGTAACTAGTAGATGGTGTCAAACAGTGGGATTGAGACTCAACCCGAGCAAAACCACGGTGATACCATTTACTAGAAGGAGAAAACTAAACTGCCTACATCCCATACTCATAGATGGGAAGGCAGTAGAATACCAACAGGAGATAAGGTATCTGGGTATCACACTAGATAGCAAACTCCTATGGAATAGACACGCTGAGGCAGTGGTAGGTAAAGCCAAACGCGCCCTAATGGTGTGCAGAAATCTGGCAGGAAAAACGTGGGGTTGTAACCCCATTATCCTGCGATGGATGTACACCATGATAGTGAGACCTGCAATCACTTATGGGGCGGTTGCGTGGGGAAGTAGAATCAAGCTAGCCTCTATGAGGAAACAGCTTAAGAAGATTCAAAGACTGGCGTGTGTCTGCATCACGGGGGCGATGGGGTCGTGTCCGACAGCAGCATTGGAGCTGCTGATGGATCTGACTCCGCTGCACCTTGTGGTGGAGAGCGCCGCCAGATCGGCGATCGTAAGGTTCAGCAAGGAAGGAATGGGCATAGGCAAAATAATCGGGAGCAGAGACCGAAACAGCCTCGCTGCCAATATCCCCTGGCTGGAAGTACCAAAAGACGAAATGGTATGCAAATACCACTTCGAGAAAAACTACACAGCAATGTGTAGTAGTAAAGCCGATTGGAGCGACGAATCCTCAGCATACCACATAGAGCAAAATGTCATCAAGTGGTATACAGATGGTTCGAAGACAAAGGAAGGCACTGGTGCAGGAGTGTTTGGACCTCGTACTAGATACTCCGAATCCATGGGAACATCCCCAAGTATCTTCCAAGCAGAGGTACACGCAATCGAAAGATGTGCACAGTTTAACCTCGACAGGAAGTACCGCAAAAAACGAATTGCTATCCTGTCAGATAGCCAAGCAGCCATCAAGGCCATTAGCTCATACACCATCAGATCCAAACTGGTATGGGACTGTGTGGGGAAGCTGAACAAGCTTGGCAGGGATAATAAAGTAACGCTATACTGGGTACCAGGACACACTGGTATAGACGTAAACGAAGAAGCCGATCACCTAGCAAACAAGGGATCCAGTAGCCCCTTTATAGGTCCGGAACCCTTTTGCGGTATGAGCGTGAACACCATCCGCAAAAGTTTAGATGAAGAAATAAGAGGAAAATGGATGAAAACCTGGGAAGAACTTCCAGGGCTAAGGCAATCCAAAGTGATGCTGGGGTCTTTTAACCAGAAGAGAACTAAAGCTTGCCTGAAACTAAGCAGGAACAAGCTCAGAATTCTGACAGGAGCCCTGACGGGACACTGCAGACTTAGGAAACATCTCAAGGCCCTAGGCCTAGAGGAGGATGATGGATGCAGATTCTGTGGCTCAGCAGAGAGAAACCCCCATACATCTGTTCAAAGACTGCGGAGCATTACTCCGCAAGAGACAGATGTACCTTGGGGCTCACTGCTTGAACACAGAGGAGCTGCAGGCCTTGAATCCCACCCAGATCCTGAGATTCCTAAAGGAATCAGGATTAGAGGAGGCGCTCTAAATGGGTAAGTACACCAACACTTGGAGGAGGAGGGTGGGGTACAATAGATCTATAAAGGTCGCAGTACAAGTCGTCACCACCATATCTACAATCTACAATCATCAGTGCCATGAGGGCGGGCCTGAAGGCAGATGCTGTCTGTACTGATTTTAGCAAAGCCTTCGACAAAATTAATCATCCAATCTTCCATCCAAACATCTTAAATAATGGGATTCGTTAAACCTTCTACCATAGTCGTCAACTGGAAAGTTAAAATCACGAACTTGCGCGTTGGATTATCGTTTACGAGAAACATTCTCATAATATCAGTAACATTTAGTGGCCAATTTCCTGGATCATTTTCAAGACAGAAAACTCTTCTAGTGGTTTCACTTTCATCATTAATATCATCACGTTTTTCTTCACACATTTCACTCTGCGCTTCTAGATGTAGAGGCCACACATTCCAGATTTGACGACTGTTTTTTCTTTTCAGTTTCACATTTCTCATTATCAAATTCATCATGAAGCTCACGGTTTTCTTCATAGATTTCACTTTCTGGGGTTCCAGATGTGGTAGCCGCATATTGTAGATTTCTCGACTCATTTTCATTTTCAGTGACAGCACCGATCTTTAGAAATTTGAGCATGCCTCCCCGTTGAAGATTTTGTATTTCTGTCTGTTTCTGTGCTTTTTTTCTTTTCTGCGAGCCACTCTCGTATTTTCTACCACGATCGATGTCTCTACTCGTTTCTGAATTCATTTTACTATCCTAAAAATCATTTTGATTTGAAGCAAAAAAATTGCCTATTAAATGACAAACTGCCTGGGCCCCGCTCGGCCCGGTCTAAGGACGGCTCTGATTATTATGTTATAGTTCTTCTATGCATATGTTCCTTTCTTGTATGTATTAAAAGTTTAAGAATTTATTTGTTTATTCACTTTTTTTATTTACTGGGGGCCCCACCTCAATGTATATGCCCGGGGTCTCAAAATCCAAACGACGACGGCGCTGGTCCTTCACATACAACATATTCAAAATACAATAATTGGAGAAGAAATTTCTTTTTGATATATTTAATATTCATACCTTTGTGGTTGAGAAACTTTGATAAGAAAATAATAAAAGTTAGAAAATCAATGCCTGGATCACTTAAAAAGCATGTGTGGGTCAGTGTCCTATGACCCGCGGGTCATAGGTTCGCCATCCCTGGTCCAGTCTGTCCAATCTGTCTAGTCATGTCTGTCTAGTCTTGTCTTTCAAGTCTGTCTAGTCTTGTATGTCTCGTCTTGTTTGTCTATCTAGTCTTGTTTCTCTGTCTAGTCTTGTTTGTCTAGTCTAGTATTATTCGTCTGTCTTGTCTGTCTAGTCTGGTCAAATCTTGGTTGTTCAGTTTAGTCTGTATAGTCTAACTATTATTTAAAAAATTGTGGTCGAGATAGGGCAGATTCAATGATCTTGACATGATGACGTGTTTAGTTACTCAGATGATAATAAGATAGTGTTTTTCACAGTAATCAATTAGATATAATCAACAAATATTTGTTCCAATTAAGATTGCATTACGTATACTCGTACTCGATTTTCGATTGAGGGTCGTTTTTGATTGCGATTCTAATTGGTTAAGATACTACGCACGCACGTCTTTCATATCACGATTTTTGCTCTGAAGTTCTCCTTCCATGCACTCCAGAACCTCTTAGCACCCACCAAGGATTTTCCTTAGATTGCAATTTATATGCTCATTAAAAGAACCGTCCTGACTAAATAATAATAATAATAATACTTTATTGTCCAACAGAGCGAACCCCAATGACAGAACAATAATAATATATATATATATATATATACATATATATATATATATATATATATATATATATATATATATATATATATATATATATATATATATATATATATATATATATATATATATATATATATATATATATATATATATATATATATACACATATAAGACACACACATGCATACACATATACAAACACACCTACACACATATACACATATAAATACCTAAACAAATGGTGTAAAACATACTCTCCAAAAAACATATTTCATTTTGGTATTGATATGTCGATGACGTAATAGCGTGTTTTAGTGGTACAACACGTCAATTAGACCAATTTCTCAACCTAATAAACAACGTTCATCCCAAAATTAAATTCACCATCGAGGTAGAAACAGACAACAAAATAAACTTCTTAGACCTTACTCTGATTCACAAAAACAACAAAATAGAATTTGATATATACAGAAAACCCACCAATGTTAACTCTACAATCCCGTATTCATCATTTCACCCGATAACACACAAATTAGCGGCCTATCATTCAATGATACATCGAGCCTTTTCAATCCCCCTTTCCACAGAAAAGAGAATCAAAGAATTAAGTACCATCATTTCACTCGCTACAGAGAATGGTTTCCCAACAAAACTCATCCAAAACATTATCAATAATAAACGAACCCAATTCGCAATGGCCCAAATTTATCCGAAAACCTCAAATTCAGACAAAACTTTCATCTCCCTGGCATATTTTGGCAAAACAAGCGAACACATCGCAAATGTCCTTCGAAATCAAAATCTTCAAGTAGCATTTAAACCCTCCTCTAAGTTGTCCAACATATTGTTTAATGCCAAAGACAAAATCGATCCCATTAAAAAATCCGGCGTATACGAAATTCATTGTTCCGAATGCAATAGCGTGTACATAGGGCAGACAGGACGAAGTTTTTCAACACGGTTTTCAGAACATTCTCGCGCTTTTCGTCTGAAAAATGACACTAGTTCTTTTTCAAACCATTGTCTCGAATGCAATCATAAATTCCCAGAAATAGATAATCTAAAAATCTTGCATAATTGCAACAAAGGCCCGAAACTAAATCTCCTAGAGTCATTAGAAATTTTCAAAAAAAACCCGTAATCCCTCAGTTAATCTCCTAAACGAGCAAACTGACCTCACCCAATCTCAAACAGATAAGTCCTCATCTTCGGACAAACACCGCCCCCCACCACACCAAAACTATAAGGGTATATATTCAACATCATCAATTTGTTAAGTCACTTGAAAATGACCGTCGAACGTCGAAACTCGTCGAAACATTTTTACATAATATAAGTGTGGTAAAAAACAAAGTGAATTTTTCAATTCATTGCAAATCTAGATTAAAACATGGATAAAGGTTATTATTTTCTAATTCGTTGCGATTAAATTAATTGCCGATCAAATAAACAAAGATAAAACTGCAGGACGTTGCGAAATTTCCCACAATTGCAATTCTATTTTACAAATTTATCTTATCTGTTTAGTCTGGTTTCATTTTACTTCTCTGTCTCCAGACCTGACTTAACTATCTAGTCTTGTTTATCTACTCTTGTCTTCTTTGGAAGATTCAACATTTATTGAAGTATCCATAAACAAATAAATCGAAACCGCACATCTCGAAACCGCTCCTCGCATATCTTTACGATGGCGTTGTATCTCATGAAACCTACATGTGTTTCTGCTTTGTGCAGAACCCTATCATCGCACACTTTCTGTGACATGATATCTCATATTGCAGTAACATTTAATATTTATTATAACATTTATTAAAAACACAACATACATAAATAAATATGGTGGTGGATAACATATGTCGACCTTCTGCATCGCATCGCGCTCGGAACCGCTCTTCGCATTTCTTCGGGATGGCGTTGTATAGACCTATATTTGTTCTGCTTCTGTTTTCTGCCGAGCCCTTTCATCGCATACTTTCTGTGGCATGATATTGTATATTATACTATCCATTACTTGCCACTGCTCTTCGGACTCGAGCATGTACTCCACCATTGTTGCTGCATGTACTTTCTTTATTCAGCTGTTTACTACCCTTTGGGTATAAGCCTCCCTCTTATTTTACCAGTTGTCACGATTTTGTGCCACCTGGTACCAGTTCAGTCCTGCCGCTCGTTTTAAATCGTCGCTACATCTCATTTGCGGTCTTCCTATGCTCCTTTTGTTGCTCAATGGTCTCCATCGAATTAGTTTACCACTCCACTTATCCTGGTCTCTTGCGACGTGTCCCGCCCAGTTCCATTTCTGAGCGGCGGCGCGTCGCAAGACATCATGTACCTTTGTTCTTCTGCCGATCCATTCATTTGTTTTCCGATCTCTTAATGATATCCCAAATATTTTCCTCTCAATAGCTCTCTGGTTTACTTTAAGAATACTCTGAGGTGCTTACCACCTACAACAAAGAGATCAGAAGGGCAAAAAGGGAAAACTTTCTATGAAGACATAGAATCCACGCCGGTGGCAGCTAGACTGCACAAAGCACTAGCGAAGGATAGAGTGAAAATGACAACCACTCTCAAGAAACCGGATGGGACCTTCACGGAGGATGAAGAGTAAAGAGCTCTCCTCCTACTAGAAACCCATTTTCCGGGATGTAGAGGATACAGGGAGACCGATGGCTTGATGCAACCACGGAAACCAAGTCGGGCCGACTGGAAGAGGGCAGCGTCCATCTGTACGGAAAACCGAATCAGATGGGCTATCGGCACTTTCCAGTCTTTTAAGGCCCCAGGTGTGGACGGACTAGTTCCTGCCTTCCTACAAAAGAAAGAGAGAGAGAACTAATGCCGTATCTTCTAAATATCTTTAGAAGTAGCTTAGCGCTCGGATATATACCGGAGCTATGGAGAAGGGCTAAGGTGGTATTTATACCGAAGGTGGGGAAGAAAGATACCACTCAACCGAAGTCATTTAGACCCATTAGTCTAACATCTTTTATGTTAAAGACAATGGAGAAGGTGATTGATAATTACCTTAGGACTATAGTGCTGGTAGGTACACCACTACACAGGAGTCAGCATGCTTACAGAGCAGGGAAATCCACAGAAACCGCCCTGTATCAGCTGACAAACGAAATAGAAGCAGCACTAGAGACAAAGGAAGTAGCGATATGTGCCTTCTTGGATATAGAGGGAGCTTTTGACAACACCTCACACGAGGCTGTCAGGGAGGCCCTTGAAAGAAGGAATATCGACAGCACTATCTCAAAGTGGATGGGAGAAATGCTGAGAACTAGAACGGCGGAGACACAAGTGGGAAAAGACACCATTAAGATCTCCACAACTCGAGGGTGCCCACAGGGAGGTGTACTATCACCGCTAATGTGGAGCCTGGTAGTTGATGAACTACTGGTTAGGCTAAACGACCTAGACATCAAATGTCAAGGTTACGCCGATGACATAGTCATAATGGCTAGAGGGAAATTTGAGGGAACGCTCTGTGAAATTGTTCAGAGAGGCCTCAATGTAACTAGTAGATGGTGTCAAACAGTGGGACTGAAACTCAACCCGAGCAAAACCACGGTGATACCATTTACTAGAAGGAGAAAACTAAACTGCCTACATCCCATACTCAGAGATGGGAAGGCAGTAGAATACCAACAGGAGATAAGGTATCTGGGCATCACACTAGATAGCAAACTCCTATGGAATAGACACGCTGAGGCAGTGGTAAGTAAAGCCAAACGCGCCCTAATGGTGTGCAGAAATCTGGCAGGAAAAACGTGGGGTTGTAACCCCACTATCCTGCGATGGATGTACACCATGATAGTGAGACCTGCAATCACTTATGGGGCAGTTGCGTGGGGAAGTAGAATCAAGCTGGCCTCTATGAGGAAACAGCTTGAGAAGATTCAAAGACTGGCGTGTGTCTGCATCACGGGGGCGATGGGGTCGTGTCCGACGGCAGCATTGGAGCTGCTGCTGGATCTGACTCCGCTGCACCTTGTGGTGGAGAGCGCCGCCAGATCGGCGATCGTAAGATTCAGCAAGGAAGGAATGGGCAGAGGTAAAATAATCGGGAGCAGAGACCGAAACAGCCTCGCTGCCAAGATCCCCTTGCTGGAAGTGCCAAAAGACGAAATGGTATGCAAATACCACTTCGAGAAAAACTACACAGCAATGTGTAGTAGTAAAGCCAATTGGAGCGACGAATCCTCAGCATACCACATAGAGCAAAATGCCATCAAGTGGTATACCGATGGTTCGAAGACAAAGGAAGGCACTGGTGCAGGAGTGTTTGGACCTCGTACCAGATACTTCGAATCGATGGGAACATCCCCAAGTATCTTCCAAGCAGAGGTACACGCAATCGAAAAATGTGCACAGTTTAACCTCCTCAGGAATTACCGCAAAAAACGAATTGCTATCCTGTCAGATAGCCAAGCAGCCATCAAGGCCATTACAAGGCTATTAGCTCATACACCATCAGATCCAAACTGGTATGGGACTGTGTGGGGAAGCTGAACAAGCTTGGCAGGGATAATAAAGTAACGCTATACTGGGTATCAGGACACGCTGGTATAGACGGCAACGAAGAAGCCGATCACCTAGCAAACAAGGGATCCAGTAGCCCATTTATAGGTCCGGAACCCTTTTGCGGTATGAGCGTGAACACCATCCGCAAAAGTTTAGATGAAGAAATAAGAGGAAAGTGGATGAAAACCTGGAAAGAACTTCCAGGGCTAAGGCAATCCAAAGTGATGCTGGGATCTTTTAACCAGAAGAGAACGGGAGCTTGCCTGAAACTAAGCAGGAACAAGCTCAGAATTCTGACAGGAGCCCTGACGGGACACTGCAGACTTAGGAAACATCTCAAGGCCCTAGGCCTAGAGGAGGATGATGGATGGGGAATGGAGGAGGAACATCTGTTCAAAGACTGCGGAGCATTACTCCGCAAGAGACAGATGTACCTTGGGGCTCACTGATTGAACACAGAGGAGCTGCAGGCCTTGAATCCCACCCAGATCATGAGATTCCTAAAGGAATCAGGATTAGAGGAGGCGCTCTAAATGGGTAAGTACACCAACACTTGGAGGAGGAGGGTGGGGTACAATAGATCTATAAAGGTCGCAGTACAAGTCGTCACCACCATATCTACAATCTACTTTAAGTTTGTCAAGTATAGCTTTCGTGAAGGTCAAAGTTTGTGACCCGTAAGTAGTTACTGGTAGGATACACTGGTAGTATAATTCGGTTTTGAGGTTTAGGGGTATGTTACCCATATTCAAGATTTCTTTTATTTTGGCATATGCCGCCCAGGTTTGCCGTATTCTCTCATTTATTTCGAGTTCTTGATTAGCCTTGCCTATAGTTAGTGTTTGTCCTAGGTCAGTGGTGGCGAACCTATGGCACGCATGTCACAGCTGACACGTAGGAAAATTTTATTGGCACGAGAACTACTTCTCACGCATGCCTTCTAAACTTGTTAAACTATCGTTTCTAAAATAAATTTTTAAGTTTCTCAATCTACTTTTGTGCAACATCAATGGTGTAAAATATAAGACGTGTTCAAAATGCGTCGATTGGTTTGCTCGTAATTGCAAAAGGCGCACAAAAATTTACAAACGTCAAAAATTCACAAAAGCCGTATTTGCATAGCTACAATTTTGATATTTGGGAATTTGTGAGACCTCGTAAGAATATCACATCATACCAAGTTTCATCAAAATCCGTCGATTGATTTGTCCGTAATTGCAAAAGGCGCACAAAAATTTACAAATTTCAAAAATTCACTAAAGCCGTATTTGCAAAGCTACAATTTTGAAATTTGGGAATTTGTCAGATCTCGTAAGAATATCAAATCTTACCAAGTTTCATCAAAAACCGTCAATTGATTTGTCGGTAATTGCCAAAGGAGCACAAAAATTTACAAACTTCAAAAATTCACAAAAGCCGTATTTACAAAGCTACAATTTTGAAATTTGGGAATTTGTGAGACATCGTAAGAATATCACATCATACCAAGTTTCATCAACATCCGTCGATTGATTTGTCTGTAATTGCAAAAGGCGCACAAAAATTTACAAACTTCAAAAATTCACAAAAGCCGTATTTGCAAAGCTACAATTTTGAAATTTGGGAATTTGTCAGATCTCGTAAGAATATCAAATCATACCAAGTTTCATCAAAATCCGTCAATTGATTTGTCCGTAATTGCAAAAGGCGCACCAAAATTTACAAACTTCAAAAATTCACTAAAGCCTTAGTTATAAAGCAACAATTTTGAATTGAGGAATTTGTAAGATCTCGTAAGAATATCAAACCATACCTCACGTTTTATCAAAATCCGTCGATTGGTTTGTCCGTAATTGCAAAAGGCGCACAAAAATTTACAAACTTCAAAAATTCACAAAAGCCGTATTTACAAAGCTACAATTTTGAAATTTGGGAATTTGTGAGACATCGTAAGAATATCACATCATACCAAGTTTTATCAAAATCCGTCGATTGATTTGTCTGTAACTGCAAAAGGCGCACAAAAATTTACAAACTTCAAAAATTCACTAAAGCCGTATTTGCAAAGCTACAATTTTGAAATTTGAGAATTTGTCAGATCTCGTAAGAATATCAAATCATACCAAGTTTCATCAAAATCCTTCAATTGATTTGTCCGTAATTGCAAAAGGCGTACCAAAATTTACAAACTTCAAAAATTCACTAAAGCCTTAGTTACAAAGCTACAATTTTGAAACTGGGGAATTTGTAAGATCTCGTAAGAATATCAAACCATACCTCACGTTTTATCAAAATCCGTCGATTGGTTTGTCCGTAATTGTAAAAGCCGCACAAAAATTTACAAACTTCAAAAATTCACTAAAGCCGTATTTGCAAAGCTACAATTTTGAAATTTGAGAATTTGTCAGATCTCGTAAGAATATCAAATCGTACCAAGTTTCATCACAATCCATCGGTTGGTTTGTCCTTAATTGCAAAAGGCGCACACAAATTTACAAACTTCAAAAATTCACAAAAGCCGTATTTACAAAGCTACAATATTAAAATTTGGCAATTTGTGGGATCTCGTAAGAATATCAAATCATACTACGTTTCATCAAAATTCGTTTATTGATTTGCCTGTAATTGCAAAAGGTACACAAAAATTTCCAAATTTCACCAAAACCGTATTTACAAAGCTACAATTTTCAAATTTGGTAATTTGTGATATCTTTTAAGAGTATCAATTCATACCAAGTTTCATCAAAATCCGTCGATTTGTTTGTCCGTAATAGCAAAAGCCGCACAAAAATTTACAAATTTCAAAAATTCACGAAAGCCGTATTTACAAAGCTACAATTTTGAAATTTGGGAATTTTTGAGATTTCGTAAGAATATCAAATCATACCACGTTTGATCAAAATCCGTCGATTGATTTGTCCGTAATTTCAAAATGCGCACAAAACACGTCAAATATTCACGCTAATACAGTAACTGATTTTCACTATCACATTGTAAAAGTAGACCTGGCACCGTAGCATTTCAAAATGTGAACATTTCAAAAAAATTGGCACGCTGCCGGAAAAAGGTTCGCCACCCCTGTCTCGCCACCCCTTGTGCAGTTACTTTCACGATTCTATTGTCTCCTAGGATAATTTCTCGTTCGTCATCTACGTTTGATGTCATGTACTTTGTTTTGTCAAAGTTGATTTCTAGGCGTATGCGCTTCGTGGCCCTGTAGATGTCATCGATAAGTGTGACCAGTTCTTCTCTGCTTTCGGCTATCACTACTATGTCGTCGGCAAAAATTAAGTGGTTGAGTTTCTCCCCGTTGATATTAACGCCTCTGTTTTGGAGGTCGATTGATTTTAGTGCGCCCTCCAGAACTAGTGTGAAGAGCTTGGGTGACATAGAGTCTCCTTGGCGCACTCCTCTGTTAATTGTCACTTTGTCGGATTTTTCGTGTAGCTGGATTTGCAGAGTTGCGTTTCGGTAAATGTTGTTAATTACGTTTGCGTATCTGCAAATATAGTGCCTAATAGTGCCCATATTTCCACCGTGTCGAAAGCCTTTCTAAAATCAATGAATGCTAACCATAAAGGTATATTGTATTCCACAGCCTTCTCGATTAGTGTTCTCATTGTTTGCAGGTGTTCTGTAGTACTGTAGCCCTTCCTAAACCCAGCCTGCTCTTTTGGCTGGTAATAGTCTAACTTTGGTGTGAGACGGTTGGTTAATATTTTCGCGAATAATTTGTATATTTGGGATAGCAGGCAGATCGCTCTGTAATTTTCTAGGTCCTCGGTGTCTCCCTTTTTGTGAATGATTATCACGAGGGCGTTTGTCCAGTCCTGTGGTATGTCCCCCTTTTCCAGGCTTTTGTTGAACAATATTTCTAGTTGGTCTTCTAGTATATCACCGCCTTGTTGTAACATCTCTGTCAGTATGCCGTCTTCGCCCGCTGCTTTCCCATTTTTCGATATGATGTCTTTTTTAATCTCAGGTATATCTTCAGAGTTGACGTTCATGACTTTCACTTCCTGGTCTTGTTCGCATGTGTCGTTCGTCGCTCGCTGCATGTACGCTACTTGTTATTTTTCCTCGCTCCAGCTGCCTGCCACCTGTTACAGTCGAAGATGGTGTGAGAAACCCCATCCTCCTCTGCAGTATTCGCAGAGGCTGTCTGTTGCTCTACCAAGTCTATGAAGGTAATCTCGCAACCGGAACTTCTCTCAGAACCGCTCCTCGCATTTCTTCACGATTGCGTTGTATCTCTAGAAACCTACATGTGTTTCTGCTTTCTGCAGAACCCTTTCATCGCACACTTTCTGTGACATGATATCATCACATATTGTAGTATCACTTGCCACTGCTCTTCGGACTCGAGCATGTACTCCACCATTGTTACTGCAAGGACCCTATTTGTAATTTTTTCTCGCTCCACCTGCCACCTGTTCACTCGAGGATGGTATGAGTAACCCCGTCCTCCTCTGCAGTATTGGCAGAGGCTATCTGTTGCTCTACCAAGTCTATGAAGGTAATCTCGCATCTCGCACATCTCGAAACCGCTCCTCGCATTTCTTCACGATGGCGTTGTATCTCTAGAAACCTACATGTGTTTCTGCTTTCTGCCGAACCCTTTTATCGCACACTTTCTGTGACATGGTATCACATATTGTAGTCTCACTTGCCACTGCTGTTCGGACTCGAGCATGTACTCCACCATTGTTACTGCAAGTACGCCACTTGTTATTTTTTCTCGCTCCACCTGCCACCGGTTATAGTCGAAGATGGTGTGAGCAACCCCATCCTCCTCTGAAGTATTCGCAGATGCTGTCTGTTGCTCTACCAAGTCTATGAAGGTAATCCCTATCGTTCTCGTCGGGATTTCTTCGTTGTCGAAGATCCTTTCGCCGCCTCCGCTCATGGGCCTGTTGGTGCTGACGACTTGTACTGCGACGTTCATAGATCTATTGTGCCCCACCCTCTTCCTCTAAACGCTGGTATTCTTACCCATTTAGCAAAGTGGGCAACTGAACACAACAGTCGCCCTACAGTACTTCTGGGGCCTCGTACATTAGGCATGAGCCTCTCCACTTCTGCTGCCGTTTTTAGCGCTTTATCGGAGTTTAAGGCGAAGCACGCCATCGTATACACTGTTATACATTGTGGGGCCCATCGCTGAACCCCGTGGGACAGACCTCACGCTCCAATAATGTATTATCCCCATCCATGATAATTTTCCTTTCGGACAGGTAGGTGCGTGCGCATCGTACGCAATTGGTATTTGGGGAACACTACGTTCTACATATTATTAATAGAACGCTAAGGGAGGGTGTCTTTCCGCAGAACTGGAAAAGGGCTAGACTAATACTGCTGCGAAAAGGCGACAAGCTGATTAACGAAACAACGTCCTATGTCTGGTCAACAGGTCCCTATGTCTATTGGACACTGCAGGCAAATTAGAACAGCTGCTGCTAATGAGGTTAAAGTAAGAACTGAAAAATGGGGAAAATCTCTCAGATAACCAGTACCGTTTCAGGGAAGGGCGATCCACAATCGATGCGCTCAAAAAAGTTATGGCCATCGCAGATGCCGCCAGGGGGAACCAGAAAGATATGCGCATTAATTACTCTCGATGTGCGCAATGCGTTTAATTCGGTCTGCTGGCAGGACATTATGAACGAAATCATGCGGCGTAACTTCCCACCGTACCTGTTATCTACGATCGATAGTTACCTATCCCAACGGGGAATTGTCTTTCAAGTGGTTTCAAATGGCTGCTGCACTATTAAGTACATAGCGGTGTTAGATATGGGACCAACGCTTTGTAACATAGTATACGATGGGGTACTAAAACTTGACATGCCAGAAGGGGTAGACATTATCCTCTTTGCAGATGATCTCGCCCTGGTGGTATGCGGCAGAACGGAGCAGGGGTTAAAGCGGAGAGCAAATGAAGCCCTACAACAGATAGACAATTGGAAGGAGGAGAAACAGCTGAAGCTGGCACCTGAAATGACGGAGGCAGTTCTCTTAACAGGTAAGAGAATAATTGTGGAAGTTATATTCAAGCTCAGATATTCTGCCATTAAACCAAAGAGCTCAATTAATTATCTATGCGTACTGATTGATGCGAACATGGTATTTAGAGAGTACGTCATTAAAGCTGCTAGAAGTGCTCAAAGATCCCCATCTGCGCTGGAACGGCTTATGCCTAATGTAGGAGGATCACGAAGCAGCAAACTGCTATGCTCGATGGCCCACTCTGCAATGCTCTATGCGTCCCCCGTATGCAGAAGGGCTATAAGCGTAAATGTAAACAAACGCAAGCTTGGGGCGATCCAAAGACTGCTGGCAATCATAACCAGCAGTACCTATAGAACTGTCTCCAGAGAAGCGGTCCTAGTCATAGCTGGCATACCACCAATAGAGCTGTTAGTACAGGAGAGATCATACATATACACAGCAAGGCGCAGTGAAATCCAGAAAAACAAAGATAAAATAAAGAAGACAGGAAGGTCGGAACTATTCCCGGCGTGGCAAAATGAATGGCGTGGCAAAAGCCTGTGAAAAGGGGCCATGGACAAGTTGCTTATAAAGAACGTGGAAGAATTGGTATAGAGGAAGTACGGAAAGCTGAGTTATCAGCTAACTCAACTCCTTAGCGGACATGGCTGTTTCCGAGATTACCTCCACAGGGTTGGCCGAGCTCCCAACAGCTTGTGTGAATATTGCGGCGAAGAGGACTTTCCGTTGTGCTTGGCGCGCACCATTTACGACTGGTGGGACGCAATGAGAAAGGATTTCCCAAACAATATAGAGCCACGGAACACAATAGAGTTCATGTTAAAATTGGATAGCCAATAAACAACAACAACAAAGCCATATACGATATTATCAGCTACAAAGAGAAGGACGAGAGAAGTAGATAGAAAGCTGAGAAATTATGCGCAAAATAAACATCAAGCAACAGGCCGCCGGTAGCAGTAAGTTGCAACAACCCAACCGCGCCTTCTGAAATTAAGGCAAGGAGACGTAACTTAGGCGCAGGATGAGGGAGGGCCCACTTGAATTATGTGTTAAACGATACCGAGTGGAGCCAGGTTTCTAGTGGGTATGCTGGTCACTAAGAACTTGGACCGAGAGTCGCACACAACACAGATATCTGCGTGCAATAATACATGTTCCCTCCCCCTCTGTAAAAAAAAGTATTTGGGGAAACATCGCCTCGTCAAGGACGTTTTCCGTTGTAACGTTTCCGCCAGCTTTTTTCTTAATGTTTTCTTCTTCTTGTCTTTACTGCCTTTGCTCAAATTAGGGCTCCATATAGCATAACAGCGTGGGTAACTGAGCACAACAGTCTCCGTTTACTACTTATGGGGCCTCGTACATTTAGCATGAGCCTCTTTAGCGCTGCTGCCGTTTTTAGCGCTTTGCCGGAGTTCAAGGCGAAGCACGCCATCGTATACAATGTTATAAATTGTGGGGCCCATCGCTGAGCCCTGTGTGACAGCCCTCACGCTCCACCAATCTTTGTCCCCTTGATCCCTTCAGACAGGTACCTGCGTATCATGAGCCTCTATAGTGCTGCTGCCGCTTTAGCGCTTTGTCAGAGTTTAAGGCGAAGCACCCCATCGTATACAAAGTTATACATTGTGGGCCCCATCGCTGAGCCCTGTGGGACAGCCCTCAAGCTCCACCAATCTTTGTCCCCTTGATCCCCTCAGACAGATACCTGCGTATCATACGCAATAGGTATTTGGGGAAACATCTTGATATCGACTCGTCGAGGATGTTTTGCCAACACGTCGAATAAAATGCGTTGCGCGCGTCAAGTGTTACCAAGGCACAGATTTTTTTGTTCCTGCGTATGCCAGTCTTTGCTTCCTTGCAAGGACCTTCTTAATGGCGTCGATAATCGAATCCATATTATTTTTCAGAGAGTGGTCTTCTCCTGTATGATTCCTGTCCATGACGCTTTTTTGTCTACCAGCAGTTGCTCAAGCAGCTTAACTGGGACGTCTAGTAGACCTTTTATTTTTTCTCTAGTGGCTCCACTGAAACGGAAGGACAGAGGGACCGCCAACGATGGCATTACTGCCTCTGCCCACCCTTTAAGTTTTCCCGCAACGGGCACCAGATGAGCTTTATTCAATAGTACAACAGGATTTACATAAAAATACAAGATGCTATGCAATAGCATTTACAATAACAACAAAAATAAAACAAAGCGAAAAAGAAAAACCCTACCGCCCTTGTTCACACCCAGGGGGTTGCCCTTAACCCGCATGGCTGAAGTCGCGAATCGGCTTAAGGCCGCCCACACCCCCCGCCCCACCTCGCGAGGACATCCGCAACGGCTTCGACCGCGACTTCCCCATCCAGGGCCGACGCCAGGGCTAGTCGCTCCCTCTCCCAACGCGGAGACGCCACGAGAGTGTGCTCCGCGTCGTCGCGCACGCCTTCTCCACAGGATGTGCACCTGTCGTCTGAGGCTTTTCCAATCCTGTATCTCCTTTCCTCAGGAGGACTACTTTAGCCTTTTTCCAATGAACTGGAAAGTTACCTCCTTTGAGTAGATTACACTAAGAACATACTCGGGAGCATTTCTGACGATAATTTTTAGTACCTCAGGTGCAATTCCGACTGATCCTGGGGCTCTGCCGTTATTGAGGCGCTCACAAGTTCGTTTTGTGTGATGTTAGACTACCTCCGTTACTAGTGGCTTCTTCCATCTTGGTTCTTGATGGATGGGGAAAAGTATGCCAACCAACTCTTCTATTTCTTCTAGGGCTATTTTCCTAATTGGATGTCTAGCTTTCAGGTTTCTAGTAGCTGTTGCATAAGCATCGCCCCAGGTATCGTCGTATTTTCCTGCACAATGCTTCCCAGTGTACTCTTTTTGTTACGTTTATTGCTCTGTTCAGCAACCTCTGAGGTGTCCTTGGAATCACGGATCTAGATTTTTCTTGCCTTTCCTTTGGAGTTGCACATACTTTCCTTAGGTTGGCAATATCTTCACTCCTATCTGGACATCGCTAGTAAGGTGATTTGGCGTTGAAGTCGCCTGCTATCAATAATGGTTTCCTGTGAGCTCTTACACTAAATCTTGTCTTAAGAACTTAACATTGTTCCATCTCCTCTAATTGAGTCTCTTCTAACCTAATCGATCTCAATCTGTAATCCTAAATCTAGACTAAACCTACTTGTCTCTGTTCAACAACCTCTGAGGTGTTCTTGGTTACATGGACCTACATTTTTCTTGCCTTTCCTTTGGAGTTGTTGCAGAAACACAGACTTTCCTTAGCTTGGCAATATCTTCACTCCTATTTGGACATCGCCAGTAAGGTGATTTGGTGTTGATGTCGCCTGCTATAAATAATGGCTTCCTCTTACACTGCCTCTTGTCTGTCTAGTTTTAAGAAATTAACATTGTTCCATCTCCTCTAATTGAGTCTCTTCTAGCCTAATCGATCTCAATGTATAATCCTAAATCTAGACTAAACCTATTTGTCACCATTTGCAGTGTCCGAATGTGTTCTGGAAAGACATCGGGGGTCAGGAGAAGTTGAAGCTGATCCTGCGTCAGTGCGTGGAATGGCCGTTACGCTACGCCTCTGCTTTCACGCGGATGGGTATAACCCCGCCCAGGGGCGTGCTGATGTACGGGCCGCCGGGGTGCTCGAAGACCATGATCGCGAAGGCGCTGGCGACGGAGAGCGGACTGAACTTCCTGTCGATCAAAGGCCCGGAGCTGTTCAGCAAGTGGGTGGGGGAGTCGGAGCGGGCGGTGCGGGAGGTGATCCGGAAGGCGCGGCAGGTGGCGCCGTCGATCGTGTTCTTCGACGAGATCGACGCGCTGGGCGGCGAGAGGGGCGGGACGAATAGCGTGCAGGAGCGCGTGCTGGCGCAGCTGCTGACGGAGCTGGACGGCGTCACGCCGCTTGGGGACGTGACCGTGCTGGCGGCGACCAATCGGCCGGACAGGATCGACAAGGCGCTGCTGCGTCCCGGGCGCCTGGACCGGATCGTTTACGTGCCGCTGCCGGGTTTCGATACTCGGATGAAAATATTTAGGATAAAATTGGGCAAAATGCCGGTAAGTTAAAATTAAAATGGAATTAGACCTAATATTGGTAAAAAATTTGAACTGAGATTTGTTTTGGTAGTCCTAAAAAGACTCAATAATGTTATAGAGCTCCGGAGAGTTTGAATATATTTATATATTCAGGCTGTGATCCGTATTAAGTTTATAGAATTAGACAATTTGTTGGTTTTAGGTGGATGAGGATATTGATATTAACGAGTTGGCATTTAAAAGCATGGGGTATTCAGGGGCTGAGGTGAACGCGGTGTGCCACGAGGCGGCGATGATGGCCCTGGAGGAGGATCTGGAGGCGACTGTTGTTGATATGAGGCACTTTAGGGAGGCGCTGAGGATAATTACGCCGAGGACTCCAGAGAGTCTTTTGGATATCTATGAACAATTTAATAAAGATAAAAAATAGAAAATCTAGGTTTTTTTATTTAGTACACTTGTTTGGGAGAAGTCTATATAGAAAAGACTAGGTAGATAAGTCTAGATTAAAGAAGTGCGATTAGAAGTAGATTCAGATGAGTTAGGTCTATATAGATAACACAGACTGTATATGGAAAATTATGCAAATCTTTCGATTTTCGCAAATTTTGTGCAATTCTTCAATCTATACTATTGACTATTCAAGATTAGACAGACAAGGCTAAACTTTTTTTTTCTTGGCGCTACAGCCCTCTATGGGCCTTGGCCTGCTTTACAACGTCCCTCAATATCCTTCTGTCCTGTACTGTGTGGGGCCATTGCCGCACCTCGAGTACTTTCAAGTCTTTAATAACGTCGTCTCTCGATCGTATTCGTGGCCTGCCTCTCGATCTCTTTTCGGCAGGCAACCATAGTGTCGGAGCTTTTGGGGTTCGGTCGTCCTTCATTCGCATGATGTGCCCGAACCACCTTAGTCTTTGCGCCTTCACATGCTTCACAATGTCTCTTCCCTCGAGTATTACATCTATTTATGCGTTAGTTCTAATTCTCCATCCTTCCTCTTCCTGTATCCCCCCATATATTTTTCTTATGATATTACTTTCGCATACTCTTAAAGCTTCCTCACCACTTTTGCATAGTGTCCATGTTTCCCCCGCATAAGTGATTATTGGACCGATTAGTGTTTTGTACACTTTCAGTTTAGCTTTTCTGCTCAGTAGTTTGGATCCTAGCAGTTTCCTGTTGGCAAAGTATGCTTTCCTCCCTAACATAATTCTGTGAGCGATATCCTCACTCATCTTATTTTGGCTCGTTAACTTAGCCCCTAGGTAGGTAAACTCGGTCACTTCCTCGTAGTTTCTAGCATTTACTTGAATTGGTCTTAAATCTGTCACTTGCTCCCTACCACATCTCATGTACTTTGTTTTATTTTCGTTTATTATCAGTCCGCATGGTTCAGATTTTTGTTCAAGTCTCGCTGTTATTTCTCTTGGGTGCTCCCTACCTCTTGATGCGATGTATATATCGTCAGCGTATGCTCCCACTTGCGCTGCTCTAGTTTTTAGGGTGCCTGTTACGTGCACCTCTCTGATTACTGCCTCCAGCAGTAGGTTGAACAAGATTGCAGATAAGGCATCGCCCTGTCTTACTCCCGTTCCTATTGCAAAGTCGCCCGTGAGCTTGGAGTCTATTAGGACTTGCGCACTTGACTCAGTAAGTGTTAGTCCTACAATTGGACCCAGTTTCATGGGTACTCCTAGTACCAGTAATTGTCTCATTAGCTCTTTTCTGGAGACACTATCAAACGCCTGTTTGTAGTAAATATGTATGCTATACAATGTTATGTTATGCTCATAACATTTTTCCATTATTTGTCTTTGCGTGTGAATCTATGGTCGACTTGTTGCTTCGGAATCCACACTGGTAATCGCCTAATATTTCTTCTGAATGGCTAAACATAATAGACTCTAAAAATTGCAATTTTTCGGCAAAAAAAATTGAAACTTCCAACTTTCCAAATTCTTGATTTTTGCTAAATTTGAAATTCAATTTTTTCTAAAACTCGTTTTTCGTCAACAAATTTGAAACTTTGCAAAAATATTAAAAACAATAAAATAAACAAATGTTGCAAATTTCATTAAATTCCGTTCATTTGTTTGTTTGCTACAGACTTTCCAAATTCTTGAGTTTTGCAAAATTTGAAATTCCAATTTATCTAAAATTCGCAATTTTCCGGCTACAAATTTCAAACTTTGCAAAAATATTAACAATAATAAAAGAAACAAATGTTGCAAATTTCATTAAATTCCGTTCATTTGTTTGTCTGCTACAGACTTTCCAAATTCTTGAGATTTGCAAAATTTTAAATTCCCATTTCTCTAAAATTCGCAATTTTCCGGCTACAAATTTGAAACTTGGCAAAAATATTATTAATAATAAAAGAAACAATTTTTTTTAAATTCATTAAACTCCGTTCATTTGTTCGTCTGTTACAGACTTTTTCCAAATTCTTGATTTTTTCAAAATTTGAAATTCCAATTTTTATAAAATTCGCAATTTTTCGTCAACAAACTTGAAACTTTTCAAAAATATTAACGCTAATAGAAGAAACAACTGTTGCAAATTTCATCAAATTCCGTTCATATGTTTGTCTGTTACAAACTTTCCAAATTCTTGATATTTTGCAAAATTTGAAATTACAATTTTTCTAAAATTCGCAATTTTTCGACTAAAAATCTGAAACTTTGCAAAAATATTAACAGTTAAAAAATAAACAAACGTTGCAAATGTCATTAAATTCCATTCATTTGTTCATCTTCATTCATTTGTTTGTTAAAGACTTTTAAAATTCTTAATGCAAAATTTGAAATTTCAATTTTTCTAAAATTCGCAATTTTTCGAATACAAATTTGAAACTGCACAAATATTAACGGTAATAAAAGAAACAAATTATGCAAATTTCATCAAATTCTGTTCATTTTTTTGTCTATTACAGACTTTTCAAATTCTTGATTTTTGCTAAATTTAAAATTCATTTTTTTCTAAAACTCGCAATGTTTCGTCAACAAATTTGAAACTTTGCAAAAATATTAACAACAATAAAATGAACAAACGTTGCAAATTTCCTTGAATTCCGTTTGTTTGTTACAGACGTTCCAAATTCTTGAGTTTTGCAAAATTTGAAATTCCAATTTCTCTAAAATTCGCAATTTTTTAACTACAAATTTAAAACTTTGCAAAAATATTAACAATAATAAAAGAAACAAATGTTGCAATTTTTATTAAATTCCGTTCATTTGTTCGTCTGTTACAGACTTTCCAAATTCTTGATTTTTGCAAAATTTGAAATTCCAATTTCTCTAAAATTCGTAATTTTTCGACTAAAAATCTGAAACTTTGCAAAAATGTTATAAAAAATAAAAGTAACAATTGTTGCAAATTTCATTAAATTTCATTCATTTGCTTGTCTGTTACAGACTTTCTAAATTCTGGATTTATGCAAAAATTTAAAATTCCAATTTCTGTAAAATTCGCAATTTTTCGTCAACAAATTTGCAACTTTTCTCAAATATTAACAATAATAAAAGAAACAAATTTTGAAAATTTCATTAAATTCCGTTCATTTAGTTGTCTGTTACAGACTTTAGAATTCTTGATTTTTTCAAAATTTGAAAATCCAATTTCTCTAAAATTCGCAATTTTTCGACAACAAATTTAAAACTTTGCAAAAATATTAACAATAATAAAAGAAACAAATGTTGCAATTTTTATTAAATTCCGTTCATTTGTTCGTCTGTTACAGACTTTCCAAATTCTTGATTTTTGCAAAATTTGAAATTCCAATTTCTCTAAAATTCGTAATTTTTCGACTAAAAATCTGAAACTTTGCAAAAATGTTATAAAAAATAAAAGTAACAATTGTTGCAAATTTCATTAAATTTCATTCATTTGCTTGTCTGTTACAGACTTTCTAAATTCTGGATTTATGCAAAAATTTAAAATTCCAATTTCTGTAAAATTCGCAATTTTTCGTCAACAAATTTGCAACTTTTCTCAAATATTAACAATAATAAAAGAAACAAATTTTGAAAATTTCATTAAATTCCGTTCATTTAGTTGTCTGTTACAGACTTTAGAATTCTTGATTTTTTCAAAATTTGAAAATCCAATTTCTCTAAAATTCGCAATTTTTCGACAACAAATTTAAAACTTTGCAAAAATATTAACAATAATAAAAGAAACAAATGTTGCAATTTTTATTAAATTCCGTTCATTTGTTCGTCTGTTACAGACTTTCCAAATTCTTGATTTTTGCAAAATTTGAAATTCCAATTTCTCTAAAATTCGTAATTTTTCGACTAAAAATCTGAAACTTTGCAAAAATGTTATAAAAAATAAAAGTAACAATTGTTGCAAATTTCATTAAATTTCATTCATTTGCTTGTCTGTTACAGACTTTCTAAATTCTGGATTTATGCAAAAATTTAAAATTCCAATTTCTGTAAAATTCGCAATTTTTCGTCAACAAATTTGCAACTTTTCTCAAATATTAACAATAATAAAAGAAACAAATTTTGAAAATTTCATTAAATTCCGTTCATTTAGTTGTCTGTTACAGACTTTAGAATTCTTGATTTTTTCAAAATTTGAAAATCCAATTTCTCTAAAATTCGCAATTTTTCGACAACAAATTTAAAACTTTGCAAAAATATTAACAATAATAAAAGAAACAAATGTTGCAATTTTTATTAAATTCCGTTCATTTGTTCGTCTGTTACAGACTTTCCAAATTCTTGATTTTTGCAAAATTTGAAATTCCAATTTCTCTAAAATTCGTAATTTTTCGACTAAAAATCTGAAACTTTGCAAAAATGTTATAAAAAATAAAAGTAACAATTGTTGCAAATTTCATTAAATTTCATTCATTTGCTTGTCTGTTACAGACTTTCTAAATTCTGGATTTATGCAAAAATTTAAAATTCCAATTTCTGTAAAATTCGCAATTTTTCGTCAACAAATTTGCAACTTTTCTCAAATATTAACAATAATAAAAGAAACAAATTTTGAAAATTTCATTAAATTCCGTTCATTTAGTTGTCTGTTACAGACTTTAGAATTCTTGATTTTTTCAAAATTTGAAAATCCAATTTCTCTAAAATTCGCAATTTTTCGACTACAAATTTAAAACTTTGCAAAAATATTAACAATAATAAAAGAAACAAATGTTGCAAATTTCATTAAATTCCGTGCATTTGTTTGTCTGTTACAGACTTTCCAAATTCTTGATTTTTGCAAAATTTGAAATTCCAATTTCTCTAAAATTCACAATTTTTCGGCTAAAAATCTGAAACTTTGCAAAAATGTTATAAATAATAAAAGGAAAAATTGTTGCAAATTTCATTAAATTTCGTCCATTTGCTTGTCTGTTACAGACTTTCTAAATTCTGGATTTATGCAAAAATTTAAAATTTTAATTTCTGTAAAATTCGCAATTTTTCGACTACAAATTTGAAACTTTGCAAAAAAAATAACAATAATATAAGAAACAAATGTTGCAAATTTAATTAAATTCCGTTCATTTGTTTGTGTGTTACAGACTTTTCAAATTCAACATTTTTGTAAAATTTAAAATTCCAATTTCTCTAAAATTCGCAATTTTTCGTCAACAAATTTGAAACTTTGCACAAATATTTACAATTTAATGCCACATAATAAGGACACTACTCCCGACATTTTGCTCCACCCTTCCAACCTAACCAATTCCATTACTGACGTTTCCCTTTCACTAGACCTTGGCTCCGATCATCTGGCAATCTCATTTTCTATCCTTCTCAACTGCCCCCTTCCCCCAGTCCAATATACCACTAAAATCAATCTTAATCTCACCAATGTCCCTAAAGTCAGCACTAGTATCCTAACCTATAAAAAAAACTACCGACCCCGCTAACATCACTCTCAATAGCATAGACGAATTTCAAACCAACCTGACAGACTTAATTTATAAACATTCCCCCAAAGCCAGATGTAACTTTTACAAGCCAAAGTTACCTCCCTACATACTAATTTTAATTAAAAAAAAACGCAAACTTTACAGGACCTACAAGTGTACAGAGGACAGAGCAACGAAAACGGAAATTAACAGACTCAACAGAGATATACATATACTAATCTCTCAGTTTCGGACAAATGAATGGCTCTCCGATTGTCAAGAAATTGAAAAAAACGAAGGTAGAACATTCTGGCACAAAATAAAAAAACTTTCCAAATACCGCCCATC
Organism: Phosphuga atrata; assembly: GCA_944588485.1. Taxonomy (NCBI): domain Eukaryota; kingdom Metazoa; phylum Arthropoda; class Insecta; order Coleoptera; family Silphidae; genus Phosphuga; species Phosphuga atrata. The sequence continues at coordinate 12,415,989 of OX155908.1, read as the reverse complement.
TTTCCATATCCCCGACATCTCCCTCAATCACCGACTCCGAAAAAGCTCTCCTATTCTCCGAACATTTTGAAAACTCATTTGCACCATCAAACTCCCCCCACTATGACAATAATAACCTCAACAGAGTAAATACCTGGGCTGACAACTTTTTCAGCTGCGACAGTACGGACTTTGATGAAATAACATACGACGAATACCTAACCGCCCTTCTTCATGGAAAAAATTGTTCCCCTAGCTCTGACCTCGTTAAAAAATCCTTACTCCCAAACCTGCCTGATGAAATCCACCAACATAAGGTTAAATTGTTCAACATCTGCCTCCACAAGAGATCGTTCCCAAAATGCTGGAAAAAAGGAATAATTATCACCATCCCGAAACGTGGACAAAATCATTCCCTTCCAAATGGCTACCCACCCATCACTCTACTACCAGTTATTGGCAAAATCCTAGAACATATCCTTAAAACTAGTCTCCATAGCATCATAGTAAACACCATTCCTAAATATCAATTTGGTTTTAAGCCCTACCACTCTACTACCCACCCTTTATTCATCCTTTGTAATAACCTACAGGCTTCATACCTCCAACAACAACACTCAGCTGCACTATTTCTTGATATCAACAAAGCCTTCGACAGTGTGTGGCACGCCGGACTCCTTTACAAAATGAAACAACTCAATATCCCCCATTACCTCCTCTACCTAATTACAGATTTCCTTGAAGAGAGATCCCTCCAAATCAAAATAAACAACCATCTTTCTCCTCAATTTACCCCACACCAAGGTCTTCCCCAAGGTTCCCCTCTCTCCACACTACTTTATAACCTATACTGCTACGACATTATAATTAACGATATATAATTATCACACCGACGACAAACTCCAAATCAACCTCTCCTCCTACAATATGCCGACGACACCGCTCTCATCTCCCATAACAAAAGCCTCAAAAAACCATTCACGAGCTACAAGCCCTTACTGACAAAACGATATTATGGCTCAATCGCTGGAGACTCTCCGCCAATCCATCTAAATGCCAACTCCTCATTCCGAACCACAGAATCTCCCCCAGCTCTCCACACATACACTTAGGCACCATCGACGTAACACCCACTCCCCAAATCAAATACTTAGGCATGATCTTCGATAACAAAATGAAATTCACCAATGACGCGAAACAACGAAAGACAAGGACTATTACAAGAAGCAAATATTTCCGTAGCCTAACGCATGGAAGTAAAGGCATTTCCATCAAAACGGCCGATAGAATCTATAAAGCCATCTGCCGCCCCCTCCTTGACTATGGACAAATATTATTTTCAAACGCTAACGACAGAACACTACATATACTGGAAGTGGCAGAACGAACTTCAGTACGACTAATCTCCAAGTTAAGACACCCAAACAACATCCTTCATAATCCCCCCAACGATCTTCTATACAGACTCACCCAAGTTCCAAAACTCCTAGACAGATATTAACAACTACGGACACAATTCAAAGTCAACAACAACCACTGGAACATAGTAGACCCACTATGCATAAAACGAGACATAAAAACCACTTCACGCAGACACCCAACTAAGACGCTATACGAATCAATCTACGACGACTAAACTCATCATCTCATCTCATTTCATTCCCATTACACTATTGTTATCATTAATATGTATATACGTTTTTTTTTCCATTTTAAATCAATTTATATTTCCGGGCAGAAGGACCTTGTTGGTCGATAGCCCTTTGTATAAAATATACAATAAATATATTCTCTCCCTCTCTCTTTCTCTCTACTTACAATAATAAAAGAAACAAATTTTGCAAATTTCATTAGATTCCGTTCATTTGTTCGTTTGTTACAGACTTTCCAAATTCTTGATTTTTGCAAAATTTGAAATTCCAATTTCTCTAAAATTCGCAATTTTTCGGCTAAAAATTTGAAACTTTGCACAAATATTAACGGTAATAAAGGTAAATTTGGCAAATTTCATCAAATTCCGTTGATTTGTTTGTCTATTACAGACTTTCCAAATTTTTGATTTTTGCTAAATTTGAAATTCAATTTTTTCCAAAACTCGCAATTTTTCGTCAACAAATTTGAAACTGCAAAAATATTAAAAACAATAAAAGAAACAAATGTTGCAAATTTCATTAAATTCCGTTCGTTTGTCTGTTACAGACATTCTAAATCCTTGAGTTTTGCAAAATTTGAAATTCCAATTTCTCTAAAATTCGCAATTTTTCGTCAACAAATTTAAAACTTGGCAAAAATATTAACAATAATAAAAGTAACAAATGTTGCAAATTTCATCAAATTCCGTTCATTTGTTTGTCTGTTATAGACTTTCCAAATTTTAGATTTTTGCAAAATTCGCAATTCCCATTTCTCTAAAATTCGCAATTTTTCAGCTACAAATTTGAAACTTTGCAAAAATATTAACAATAATAAAAGAAACAAATGATGCAAATTTCATCAGATTGCGTTCATTTGTTTGTCTGTTACAGACTTTCCAAATTTTAGATTTTTGCAAAATTTGAAATTCCCATTTCTCTAAAATTCGCAATTTTTCAGCTACAAATTTGAAACGTTGCAAAAATATTAACAATAATAAAAAGAAACAAATTTTGAAAATTTCATCAAATTCCGTTCATTTGTTTGTCTGTTACAGACTTTCCAAAATTTAGATTTTTGTAAAATTTGAAATTCCAATTTTTCTAAAATCCGCAGTTTTTCGACAACAAATTTGAAATGTTGCAAAAATATTAACAATAATAAAAAGAAACAAATTTTGCAAATTTCATCAAATTCCGTTTTTTTGTTTGTCTGTTACAGACTTTTCAAATTTTAGATTTTTGCAAAATTTGAAATTCCCATTTCTCTAAAATTCGCAATTTTTCGGCCAAAAATTCGAAACTTTGCAAAAATATTAACAACAATAAAAGCAACAAATTTTGCAAATTTCAACAAATTCCGTTCAGATGTTTGTCTGTTACGGACTTTCTAAATTCTTAATTTTTGATTTTAAATTAAAAATTTTAAATTACAAATTTTCTAAAATTCGCAATTTTCTGGCTAAAAATTTGAAACTTTGCACAAATGTTAACAGTAATAAAAGAAACAAATGTTGCAAATTTCATCAAATTCCGTTTCTTTGCTTGTCTGTTACAGTCTTTTCAAATTTTAGATTTTTGCAAAATTTGAAATTCCCATTTCTCTAAAATTCGCAATTTTTCGGCTAAAAATTTGAAACTTTGCAAAAACATTAACAACAATAAAAGCAACAAATTTTGCAAATTTCAACAAATTCCGTTCAGATGTTTGTCTGTTACGGACTTTCTAAATTCTTAATTTTTGATTTTAAATTCAAAATTTTAAATTACAATTTTTCTAAAATTCGCAATTTTCTGGCTAAAAATTTGAAACTTTGCACTAATGTTAACAGTAATAAAAGAAACAAATGTTGCAAATTTCATCAAATTTCGTTCATTTGCTTGTCTGTTACAGACTTTTAAAATTTTAGATTTTTGCAAAATTTGAAATTCCCATTTCTCTAAAATTCGCAATTTTTTAGCTACAAATTTGAAACTTTGCAAAAATATTATCAACAATAAAAGAAACTAATGTTGCAAATTTTATCAAATTCCGTTCATATGTTTGTCTGTTACAGACTTTCCAAATTCTTAATTTTTACAAAATTTGAAATTCCAATTTCTGTAAAATTCGCAATTTTTCGTCAACAAATTTGAAACTTTGCAAAAATATTAACAACAATAAAAGAAACTAATGTTGCAAATTTCTTAAAATTCCGTTCATTTGTTTGTCTGTTATAGACTCCAAATTATTGATTTTTGCAAAATTTGAAATTACAATTTTTCTAAAATTTGCAATTTTTCGTCTACGAATTTGAAACTTTGCAAATTAATAATAATTAATATTAATAATAAAGGAAACAAATGTTGCAAATGTCATCACATTCCGTTCATTTGTTTGTCTGTTACAGACTTTCCAAATTCTTGATCTTTGCAAAATTAAAAATTCCAATTTTTCTAAAACTCGCAATTTTTCGTCAACAAATTTGAAACTTTTGCAAAAATATTAACAATAAAAGAAACTAATATTGCAAATTTCTTCAAATTCCGTTCATATGTTTGTCTGTTACAGACTTTCCAAATTCTTTTTTTTTTTTTTTTTTTAATTCTTAAATTCCAATTTCTCTAAAATTCATCCATTTATTATTTGTCAATTCCAGACTTGCCAAATTCTTAACTCAGACCTTATAATCTTAACGACTCAACCAAGCATTTCGGAAAACTCATTGACTACAATGAGTAAACCCACTCAATACGACTCGATTGATTCCAATATTGCGTTGTGTTATCACCATCGCATCTTAAATTACCGCGAATTTCTGTGCAATAATTCCAGCGATAACATTTACAAACACACAAAAACGACTGAAAACCACAGGAAACAAATAAATTAAAAAGCTGCTCTCTTTCTAAACCGATGATAAGAGATTAGAAAGAATAAAATAATTGATACGAATCAACAGCTGGTATATAAAAGGGAGGCGAGAATAGAAATCGACAAACTGTGAATTCATCGCCAAATTGGCACAATCGCAATTTTCCTATAAAGGGGATACTTAGTTAATACTTCTAATGATCTTTACAATCTTCTTGCTGGTAACAGCTCTGGGTAAGTAATCATGTTTAATCTCGTTAATTAACATATCTAGTCTTGTCCAGTCTTGTCTAGTCTTGTCTAGTCTTGTCTAGTCTTGTCTAGTCTTGTCTAGTCTTGTCTAGTCTTGTCTAGTCTTGTCTAGTCTTGTCTAGTCTTGTCTAGTCTTGTCTAGTCTTGTCTAGTCTTGTCTAGTCTTGTCTAGTCTTGTCTAGTCTTGTCTAGTCTTGTCTAGTCTTGTCTAGTCTTGTCTAGTCTTGTCTAGTCTTGTCTAGTCTTGTCTAGTCTTGTCTAGTCTTGTCTAGTCTTGTCTAGTCTTGTCTAGTCTTGTCTAGTCTTGTCTAGTCTTGTCTAGTCTTGTCTAGTCTTGTCTAGTCTTGTCTAGTCTTGTCTAGTCTTGTCTAGTCTAGTCTTGTCTAGTCTTGTCTAGTTTTGTCTAATCTTGTCTAATCTTGTCTAGTCTTGTCTAGTGTAGTCTAGTCTACTCTTGTCAAATCTAATGTCTTGTCCAGTCCAACCTTCTATTCTAATCTTCTCTAGTCTTGTCGACTGTTTTCTCTTGTTATTATTATTATTATCTCTCATTATAATATATTATCTATTTCAGTTGGAGGACTAGCAGCTCCACGACAAGAAGAGCAAAATGGCCGTGCAGAGGAGACGACAGATTTGTCGGCCAAGATTTGGGCTCACGGTGTCAACAGCCAATTAGAACTCCAGAATGCTCTAAGTAAGTCTATATAGATACCACCAATAGAAACTAACCTAACTCCGGATATAGACCAAATATAGATAATCATATCAAAATGATCATACATCATTATCTATACAATATCTATATCATACATCATTATCTATACACCATGTTTAACACTTAATAAATATAGATAATCTAGATTTATATACATTATCTAGATTAATATAGATATTCTAGATTTATATAGATATTCTAGGTTTATATCAATATTCTAGTTATATATAGACATTCTAAATTTATATAGATATTCTAGATTTAAATAGATATTCTAGATTAATATAGATATTCTAGATTAATAAAAATATTCAAGACTTATATAGACAATTTTGATTAATATAGATAATTTAGATTAATACAAAAAATATAGATTAATTTGGATATTCTAGATTAATATAGATAATCTTGATTAATATAGATAATCTAGAGTAATATGGATAATCTAGAAAATATAGATTAATACAGATAATCTAGATTTATATAGATAATCTAGATTAATAAAGATAATCTAGATTAATATAGATAATCTAGAGTAATAGGGATAATCTAGATTAATATAGAAAATATAAATTAATATAGATATTCTAAATTAATATAAATATTCTAGATTTATATAGATAATTTTGATTAATATAGATAATCTAGAATAATATAGACAATCTAGAATAATACGGATAATCTAAATCAATATAGATAATCTAGAGTAACAGGGATAATCTAGATTAATATAGAAAATATAGATTAATTTAGATAATCTAGATTACTATAGATAATCTAGAGTAATATGGATAATCTAGATTAATATTGAAAATATAGATTAATTTAGATAATCAAGATTAATATAGATAATCTAGAGTAATATAGATAATCTAGATTAATATAGAAAATAGAGATTAATATAGATATTCTAGATAACTATAAATATTCTAGACTTATATAGATAGACTTACCATAGATAATCTAGTGTAATATAGATAATCTAGAGTAATATGGATAATCTAGATTAATATAGAAAATATAGATTAATATAGACAAACTAGACTAATACATACAATCTAGAATAATATAGCTAATGCAGATTAATATAGATTAATATAGATAACATATACGAAGTTACATAGATAATAAGTGTTATAGTTAATCCGAATTAATATAGATAATCTGAATTAATGTAGATTATCTATCTTCACACAGCTAATATGAATCATTGCAGATAATCGGAATTAATATAGATAATGAGAATTACTATAGATAAGCTGAATTAATGTAGATTATCTGTTTTAACACAAATAATATGAGTGAATGCAGATAGTCGGAAGTAACATAGATAATCAGAGTTCATATAGATAATCACAATTAATATAGATAACCATAATTATTATAGATAATTTGAATTAATACAGAGAATCTCTATTTATGTGCTCCTATGTTAGATAATTTGATTTATTATAGTTAATCTAAATTAATATAGATAACTTTGTCTGATATAGATAATCTAGATTAACGCAGTTGAATAAAATAGATGAGTCTGTATAGATAATCCTGAGATGAGTCTCTATAGATAATAAGTTTTGTCCATGCATAGATAACAAGTTAAGTTTCACGGTTGATTTTCCTTGGATTCAATATAGATACTGCAATCAGTTTATAGATACATAGATGCTCTTGCTAGACCTTCCATCTATCCATCTATATATGGTGATAAATTAGATTAAAATAAATGGTCCAAAATTAGTTTCATGGTTTAAATATATATTACGCAATAAGTTTATAGATACATAGATAATCTTGCTAGACCTTCCATCTAGATCTATGTGTAATGTAAAAGTTTTGTCCAAAGCCTAGATAACTTGTTTAGTTTCATGGTAAATTATCTTTGGTTTAAATATAGATAACGCAATCACTTTATAGATACATAGATAATCTTGCTTAACCTTCCATCTAGATCGTTGTGTAATGTAGATCTATGTCTAAGGTAGAAGTTATGTCCTATTCTAGATAACCTGTTCAGTTTCATGGTTGATTATCTTTGGATTAAATATAGATACCGCAATTAGTTTATACATACATAGATAATCTTGCTAAACTTTCCATCTAGATCTATGTGTAATGTAAAAGTTTTGTTCAAGCCTAGATAACTTGTTTAGTTTCATAGTAGATTATCTTTGGATTAAATATAGATACCGCAATCATTTTATAGAATCTTGCTAAACCTTCCATCTAGATCTATGTGTAATGTAAAAGTTTTGTTCAAGCCTAGATAACTTGTTTAGTTTCATGGTTGATTATCTTTGGATTAAATATAGATACCGCAATCAGTTTATAGATATATAGATAATCTTGCTCGACCTTCCATCTAGATCTATGTGTAATGTAAAAGTTTTGTCCAAGCCTAGATAACTTGTTTAGTTTCATGGTAGATTATCTTTGAAATAAATATAGATACTGCAATCACTTTATAGATACATAGATGATCTTGCCAGACCTTCCATCTAGATCTATGTCTCATCTAGAAGTTATGTCCAAGCCTAGACAACCTGTTTAGTTTCATGGTGGATTGTCTTTGGATTAAATATAGATACCACAATCAGTTTATAGATACATAGATAATCTTGCTAAACCTTCCATCTAGATCTACGTGTAATGTAAAAGTTTTGTCCAAGCCTAGATAACTTGTTTAGTTTCAAGGTTGATTATCTTTGGATTAAATATAGATAACGCAATCAGTTTATAGATACATAGATGACCATGCTAAACCTTCCATCTAGATCTATGTGTAATGTAAAAATTTTGTCCAAGCCTAGAGAACTTGTTTAGTTTCATGGTAGATTATCTTTGGATTAAATATAGATATCGCAATCACTTTATAGATACATAGATGACCTTGCTAAACCTTCCATCTAGATCTATGTGTAATGTAAAAATTTTGTCCAAGCCTAGATAACTTGTTTAGTTTCATGGTAGATTATCTTTGGGTTAAATATAGATATCGCAATCAGTTTATAGATACATAGATTCTCTTGCTAAACCTTCCATCTAGATCTATGTGTAATGTAAAAGTTTTGTCCAAACCTAGATAACTTGTTTAGTTTCATGGTATATTATCTTTGGATTATATATAGACAACGCAATCACTTATAGATACATAGATGATCTTGCTAGACCTTCCATCTAGATCTATGTGCAATGTAGATCTATGTCTAATGTAGAAGTTTTGTCCAAGCCTAGATAACTTGTTCAGTTTCGTGGTTGATTATCTTTGGATTAAATATAGATACCGCAATCAGGTAATAGATACATAGATAAACTTGCTAGACATTCCATCTAGATCTAAGTGTAATGCAGATCTGATGTAGAAGTTTTATTCAATCCTAGATAACTTATTTAGTCTTATGATTGATTATCTTTTTATTAAATATAGATATCGCAATCAGTTTATAGATACATTTATAATCTTGCTAGACCATCTCGATCTGTGTTTACTGTAGACTTGGATTAAAGCGTTAGATATTAATTGTATGAAGAGTTATCGAAATCTAGATAATCCATATAACTTCCCTAGATAACCGGCTTTGTTTTTAGACAAGAAGATTGAATTCCTCCAGGTCGATGTGGGTTGCGGAACGGTCAAAACCGAGGAGCAGAAGGCCAGGGAGAAGAGGGAGGCCAAGATGTTCAACATCTACGCCGCTATCGGGAAGGTCACCAAAGATGATGGAGAAAGTAACGTTGGAGAAGGGGGCGGAAATACAGAACAAGGTGGAGAAGGAGAAAATGGAGGACAGGGTGGTGGAGAAGTAGGCAATGGTGGAACAGGTGGTGGAGAAGCAGAAAATGGAGGACAGGGTGGTGGAGAAGGAGGAAATGGTGGCACAGGTGGCGGAGAGGGAGGCGAAGGAGGCGGCGAAGGAGGAGGAGAAGGAGGTGGCGAAGGAGATGGCGAAGGAGGTGGTGAAGGAGGTGGAGAAGAAGGTGGTGAAGGAGGTGGTGAAGGAGGTGGTGAAGGAGGTGGTGAAGGAGGTGGCGGAGGAGGCGGCGAAGGAGGTGGCGAAGAAGGTGGAGAAGGTGGTGGCGAAGGAGGTGGAGAAGGTGGTGGCGAAGGAGGTGGAGAAGGAGGCGAAGGTGGTGGAGAAGGAGGTGGAGAAGGAGGTGGAGAAGGCGGCGAAGGAGGCGGAGAAGGCGGTGAAGGTGGCGAAGGTGGTGAAGGCGGTGAAGGTGGCGAAGGCGGTGAAGGCGGCGAAGGAGGTGGAGAAGGGGGTGGAGAAGGAGGTGGAGAAGGAGGTGGTGAAGGAGGTGGTGAAGGAGGTGGAGAAGAAGGTGGTGAAGGAGGTGGTGAAGGAGGTGGTGAAGGAGGTGGTGAAGGAGGTGGCGGAGGAGGCGGCGAAGGAGGTGGCGAAGGAGGTGGAGAAGGTGGTGGCGAAGGAGGTGGAGAAGGTGGTGGCGAAGGAGGTGGAGAAGGAGGCGAAGGTGGTGGAGAAGGAGGTGGAGAAGGAGGTGGAGAAGGCGGCGAAGGAGGCGGAGAAGGCGGTGAAGGTGGCGAAGGTGGTGAAGGCGGCGAAGGCGGTGAAGGTGGCGAAGGCGGTGAAGGCGGCGAAGGAGGTGGAGAAGGGGGTGGAGAAGGAGGTGGAGAAGGAGGTGGTGAAGGAGGTGGTGAAGGTGGTGGTGAAGGTGGTGGTGAAGGAGGAGGCGAAGGAGGTGGAGAAGGAGGCGGCGAAGGAGGTGGCGAAGGAGGTGGCGAAGGAGGTGGCGAAGAAGGTGGCGAGGGAGGTGGAGAAGGGGGTGGAGAAGGAGGTGGTGAAGGAGGTGGTGAAGGAGGTGGAGAAGGAGGTGGTGAAGGAGGTGGTGAAGGAGGTGGCGAAGGAGGAGGCGAAGGAGGTGGTGAAGGAGGCGGCGAAGGAGGAGGCGAAGGAGGTGGAGAAGGTGGTGGAGAAGGAGGTGGAGAAGGCGGCGAAGGAGGTGGAGAAGGTGGTGGAGAAGGAGGTGGAGAAGGCGGCGAAGGAGGCGAAGGAGGCGGAGAAGGTGGTGAAGGCGGCGAAGGAGGTGAAGGCGGCGAAGGCGGTGAAGGCGGCGAAGGCGGTGAAGGCGGTGAAGGTGGCGAAGGTGGCGAAGGCGGTGAAGGTGGCGAAGGCGGAGAAGGCGGCGAAGGCGGTGAAGGCGGTGAAGGAGGTAATGACGACAAGCGTTGCAAACAGTCGCTGATAGCGGGAGCAGGACCGGAATCAGACCTATCCCTCACGGAACTCCTGGCGAAAGTTACGGCGGAGGGCAGCGCCGTCAAGGTATTGAAAACCGACTTCGCTACCATGTACCACGAGGTGGACGCCAGGCCTCAGCTAGAAGCAACTGCAGAGAAAGTAAGCAACCTCGATCTCATCTAGCTCATCACAATGATGACCGAAAACTAATCTAATCAAATTTACAGATCAAAGTGTGGTTAAGCGCGGACTTCTTGAAAGGACCTGGTACGAACGCCCCAGAGCCATCCGAAAGACCCAAATCCTTGAGCGGAGCTCGTCCCGAGAACCTGCTCGTCGTAGCCGGCTGGACGTCTGGCACCTACAACGCCGACAACAACAAATACACGGAGCAACACGTGAAGGAGATGCTGGAGATCGTCAAGGACCTCAAGCCGGCCATCGTGTCCGTTAAGGCGCGCTTCGCTGCCAACAGCAAGGCTGAGATCGAGAAGCTGATGAAGTCGGAGGACGTGACGCATTTGTACGTTTGGTCGACGGGAGAGGAGGTGGACGTGGATGGACTGAAAGCAGTCCTGGATCAACACAAGGGTCTCGTCTATTTGGACGTGGACGACACGCTCAGGAATAAGCTCAACGGCGGTGGGATCGTCGTCGCATCCGCGATTACCTTACTGGTTGCACTCGTCGTGCAATGCTTTATCTAGATTTAGGCTTAATTTAAGTTATTTACTATTCAGTCTTAATAAATAATTGAAAGATTTTAATAAGTAAATTTCATTAGACAATACTACCTAGACTAGGTAGGTTTGCTAGGTTAATATAGACAAAACTAGAACAAGATGGTTAGGATTAGCTTCAGGCGGGCTAGTTAAGGAAGGGTAGGTCTATGAACCAAACTAAACAAAGGTTGTTAAGATTAGACTTAGGTGGACTAGTCTAGACATTGATGTGGAAGACTAGGTCATAATAGACACAACTAGAACACGATTGTTAGAATTTGATTTAGATGAGCTAGTCAAGACATTGATGAGGAAGACTAGGTCTGTGAACAAAACTAAACCAAGGTTGTTAAGATTAGACCTAGGTGGGCTAGTCTAGACATTGATGAGGAAGACTAGATCAATAGATAAGAGCAGTCATGACTAGTCAAGACTTGGCTTAAAAACAATAAAATAATAACAAACTAGTGTGACAAGTTGCCTAAAGCTTAGGGTTGCGTGAAATACTAATACTTAGTTTGTTGAATTAGTGAAGTAGGTGAGTCAGTTAACCTAAATTTGATGACATTTGTTTTTTAAAAAGACGGAAATTCGAGCTAATTAGACAACAAAGTTAGACAATTGTTTAGACTAAGTTTATCGTCGATTTGCGAATTAGTCTAAGTACTACGGAATCAGCAGATTACGAAGAACGCAAATTAAACAACTCAATGACTCCGTCTCACAGTTAGGCAACCCAATTTACAGATTACAATGGTTTTAGTCTAGTATTCTTTAGACAAGACTACACAGACAATACTAGACAGGCAAGACTAGACAGACAAGACTAGACAGACAAGACTAGACAGACAAGACTAGACAAGACTAGACAGACAAGACTAGACACACAAGACTAGACAGACAAGACTAGACAGACAAGACTAGACAGACAAGACTAGACAGACAAGACTAGACAGACAAGACTAGACAGACAAGACTAGACAGACAAGACTAGACAGACAAGACTAGACAGACAAGACTAGACAGACAAGACTAGACAGACAAGACTAGACAGACAAGACTAGACAGACAAGACTAGACAGACAAGACTAGACAGACAAGACTAGACAGACAAGACTAGACAGACAAGACTAGACAGACAAGACTAGACAGACAAGACTAGACAGACAAGACTAGACAGACAAGACTAGACAGACAAGACTAGACAGACAAGACTAGACAGACAAGACTAGACAGACAAGACTAGACAGACAAGACTAGACAGACAAGACTAGACAGACAAGACTAGACAGACAAGACTAGACAGACAAGACTAGACAGACAAGACTAGACAGACAAGACTAGACAGACAAGACTAGACAGACAAGACTAGACAGACAAGACTAGACAGACAAGACTAGACAGACAAGACTAGACAGACAAGACTAGACAGACAAGACTAGACAGACAAGACTAGACAGACAAGACTAGACAGACAAGACTAGACAGACAAGACTAGACAGACAAGACTAGACAGACAAGACTAGACAGACAAGACTAGACAGACAAGACTAGACAGACAAGACTAGACAGACAAGACTAGACAGACAAGACTAGACAGACAAGACTAGACAGACAAGACTAGACAGACAAGACTAGACAGACAAGACTAGACAGACAAGACTAGACAGACAAGACTAGACAGACAAGACTAGACAGACAAGACTAGACAGACAAGACTAGACAGACAAGACTAGACAGACAAGACTAGACAGACAAGACTAGACAGACAAGACTAGACAGACAAGACTAGACAGACAAGACTAGACAGACAAGACTAGACAGACAAGACTAGACAGACAAGACTAGACAGACAAGACTAGACAGACAAGACTAGACAGACAAGACTAGACAGACAAGACTAGACAGACAAGACTAGACAGACAAGACTAGACAGACAAGACTAGACAGACAAGACTAGACAGACAAGACTAGACAGACAAGACTAGACAGACAAGACTAGACAGACAAGACTAGACAGACAAGACTAGACAGACAAGACTAGACAGACAAGACTAGACAGACAAGACTAGACAGACAAGACTAGACAGACAAGACTAGACAGACAAGACTAGACAGACAAGACTAGACAGACAAGACTAGACAGACAAGACTAGACAGACAAGACTAGACAGACAAGACTAGACAGACAAGACTAGACAGACAAGACTAGACAGACAAGACTAGACAGACAAGACTAGACAGACAAGACTAGACAGACAAGACTAGACAGACAAGACTAGACAGACAAGACTAGACAGACAAGACTAGACAGACAAGACTAGACAGACAAGACTAGACAGACTAGACAGACAAGACTAGACAGACAAGACTAGACAGACAAGACTAGACAGACAAGACTAGACAGACAAGACAAGACAGACAAGACAGACAGACAGACAGACAAGACTAGACAGACAAGACTAGACAGACAAGACTAGACAGACAAGACTAGACAGACAAGACTAGACAGACAAGACTAGACAGACAAGACTAGACAGACAAGACTAGACAGACAAGACTAGACAGACAAGACTAGACAGACAAGACTAGACAGACAAGACTAGACAGACAAGACTAGACAGACAAGACTAGACAGACAAGACTAGACAGACAAGACTAGACAGACAAGACTAGACAGACAAGACTAGACAGACAAGACTAGACAGACAAGACTAGACAGACAAGACTAGACAGACAAGACTAGACAGACAAGACTAGACAGACAAGACTAGACAGACAAGACTAGACAGACAAGACTAGACAGACAAGACTAGACAGACAAGACTAGACAGACAAGACTAGACAGACAAGACTAGACAGACAAGACTAGACAGACAAGACTAGACAGACAAGACTAGACAGACAAGACTAGACAGACAAGACTAGACAGACAAGACTAGACAGACAAGACTAGACAGACAAGACTAGACAGACAAGACTAGACAGACAAGACTAGACAGACAAGACTAGACAGACAAGACTAGACAGACAAGACTAGACAGACAAGACTAGACAGACAAGACTAGACAGACAAGACTAGACAGACAAGACTAGACAGACAAGACTAGACAGACAAGACTAGACAGACAAGACTAGACAGACAAGACTAGACAGACAAGACTAGACAGACAAGACTAGACAGACAAGACTAGACAGACAAGACTAGACAGACAAGACTAGACAGACAAGACTAGACAGACAAGACTAGACAGACAAGACTAGACAGACAAGACTAGACAGACAAGACTAGACAGACAAGACTAGACAGACAAGACTAGACAGACAAGACTAGACAGACAAGACTAGACAGACAAGACTAGACAGACAAGACTAGACAGACAAGACTAGACAGACAAGACTAGACAGACAAGACTAGACAGACAAGACTAGACAGACAAGACTAGACAGACAAGACTAGACAGACAAGACTAGACAGACAAGACTAGACAGACAAGACTAGACAGACAAGACTAGACAGACAAGACTAGACAGACAAGACTAGACAGACAAGACTAGACAGACAAGACTAGACAGACAAGACTAGACAGACAAGACTAGACAGACAAGACTAGACAGACAAGACTAGACAGACAAGACTAGACAGACAAGACTAGACAGACAAGACTAGACAGACAAGACTAGACAGACAAGACTAGACAGACAAGACTAGACAGACAAGACTAGACAGACAAGACTAGACAGACAAGACTAGACAGACAAGACTAGACAGACAAGACTAGACAGACAAGACTAGACAGACAAGACTAGACAGACAAGACTAGACAGACAAGACTAGACAGACAAGACTAGACAGACAAGACTAGACAGACAAGACTAGACAGACAAGACTAGACAGACAAGACTAGACAGACAAGACTAGACAGACAAGACTAGACAGACAAGACTAGACAGACAAGACTAGACAGACAAGACTAGACAGACAAGACTAGACAGACAAGACTAGACAGACAAGACTAGACAGACAAGACTAGACAGACAAGACTAGACAGACAAGACTAGACAGACAAGACTAGACAGACAAGACTAGACAGACAAGACTAGACAGACAAGACTAGACAGACAAGACTAGACAGACAAGACTAGACAGACAAGACTAGACAGACAAGACTAGACAGACAAGACTAGACAGACAAGACTAGACAGACAAGACTAGACAGACAAGACTAGACAGACAAGACTAGACAGACAAGACTAGACAGACAAGACTAGACAGACAAGACTAGACAGACAAGACTAGACAGACAAGACTAGACAGACAAGACTAGACAGACAAGACTAGACAGACAAGACTAGACAGACAAGACTAGACAGACAAGACTAGACAGACAAGACTAGACAGACAAGACTAGACAGACAAGACTAGACAGACAAGACTAGACAGACAAGACTAGACAGACAAGACTAGACAGACAAGACTAGACAGACAAGACTAGACAGACAAGACTAGACAGACAAGACTAGACAGACAAGACTAGACAGACAAGAATTGACAGACAATACTAGATTAGAAAAACAAAACTAGACTAGGTTTTATGTATTTCGTCATGTTTTGCAATTCATTTAACTAATTTGCGAGAAAATCGATAATTGTAATCTCGATTGCGCGATAAGCAAAAAACTGTAATATTCAAATTTCGCATTAAGTAGTTACAGTAGATAATTAACAATCTAATTAATTGCATAACACATTGATAACAAATCTCATTAGAATCTTTCAATTTCTAATTAAAATAACTAACAAATAATGTTAGTCTAGTCTAGTTTGTTTAATTTGTCTGCTTAGTCTTGTCTGTCCAGTCTTGTCTGTCTAGATTTGTCTGTCTAGTCTGCTCTATCTAGTCTAATTTGTCTACGTCACCCATGGTGTTCCGCAGGGCTCAGTGATGGGACCCACCCTGTGGAACATCCTGTATGATGGCGTTCTAAGACTGAGGTTACCAGAGTGCGTTAATATAGTAGGTTTTGCCGACAATCTGGCCCTCATCGTGACGGGGAAAAACGAAAACCAAGTTATGGGCAGAGGGAACACGGCAATAAAGCTACGTAGACGAACGAAAAAAAAAATACAGCTCGCCCCAGAGAAAAGCGAAGCTGTAGTACTAACAGGAATGAGGAAAATAGGTCCCATCATGTTCAAATAGAAGACGAGAAAGCTATAAAATGTTTGGAAATCACTATTGACCCATGTGTCTCCTTTAGGTTCTCAAAACCTGTGCTGCATTTGAAAGGCTGATGCCAAATGTGGGAGGACCAAAGAGCAGCAAGTGAAGAGTGTTATGCGCATTGGTCCACTCCACAATGCTGTACGGTGCCTCAGTATGGAACAAAGTGATGTAAAAGTCTAGCGTGAGATCGGTGCTGCACTTGAAAGGCTTATGCCAAATGTGCGAGGACCAAAGGGCAACAAGCGAAGAGTGTTATACACAGCGGTCCAATCCACTATGCCGTACAGTGCCCCAGTATGGAACAAGGCGATGTAAAAGTGTAGTGTGAGACCTGTGCTGCACTTGAAAGACTCATGCGAATTGAGAGAGCAGCAACGAAGAGTGTTATGCACAGTGGTCCACTGCACTATGTTGTGCGGTGCCCCAGTATGGAAAAAAAAGCGATGTAAAAGTCTAGTGTCAGACCTGTGCTGTACTTGAAAGGCTCATGCCAAATGTGGGAAGACCAAAGAGCAGCAAGCGAAGAGTGTTGTGCAGAGTGGCCCATTCCACTATGCCCTACGGTGCCCCAGTATGGAACGAGGCGATGGAAAAGTCTAGTGTGAGACAGAAGTTGGCCTCAATTCAAAGGGAGATGGCATTCAAGACGTGCAGTGCATATCAGGAGACACGGCTCTTGTCATAACGGGGACACCACCTAACTAAAGAAAGAGACACGGCTGGAGACAGAAATCTACGAAAAAAGACTTTTTTTCTTTTGATACATATTCACTAATGAATGTTTGCGACCACATGACTAATTTGTAACCAATACGCTGCTGTCGGTGCCGCTGGATTTTTCGCTTCCTTCACGAATCGCTTCCACACTATCCCATCAATGGCAATATCCCTGGCCTTATCGAGGTCCAGTCGTCGGTTCTTGAGGTCGTCTTCTACATGTTTTATCCATATCTTCTTCCGCGCTGATCGCTGAATCCTCCAGTCGGGCAGCTGTTTCCGCCGGAGTAGTTTGCGTGGAAGCCGATTTCCATTTATTCTGCAAATGTGCCCGAACCATTGTAGACGGCGTGTTCGTATTTGTTCCACAATGGGTGGTTGCTGATCGTATCTAGCTCGAATTTCCTCATACCGCAGCCGATCACGAATTAAAACACTGATAATCTGTCTTAGGCAACTCATTTGGAACACCTCGAGTTTGTTGAGGTCCGATTGAAGTAGTGTCCACGTTTCTGCTTCATACAAAAGAATTGGTAGGATGAGCGTCCGGAATAGACACATTTTGGTATTAGTGGATATGTTCGTGTTCTTCCATATGCATCAATTGCACACCAGCGATGCAAACGCTGCTGATGCCTGACCAATCTGGCTATGAATGTCAGCAGCCGATGCCACTTTCTTCTCTTGCACTAGTGACCCCAAGTATTTGAATTCTTTCACGTATTCGATTTGAGTACCATTAAGATGAACATTGGTCTTCGATCCGTCCGTCGTCAAGACTTTCGTCTTGTCCACGTTTATTTTCAATCCATAGGATTTGGCGATACGGGAAATGTTATGGAGAATATCTGTTGCATCGGCATCTGAATCGGCAAAAATAGCGCTATCATCGGCGAACATCAGATCGGAAATGAAGTTGGTGTCATCATATCGGACGCCTCGTCGACCATCGAATGCTTTGCTCATAATGGCGTCTATAACTACGTAGAAAATCAATGGGGTAGGGACGTCTCCCTATCGAACTCCCGTTTGGATCAGAAAACCGTCCGATAATTCGTTCCGGATCCGTACGCAGCTGGTTGAACCGTCGTACGCCGCTCGTAGAAGATGCATAATTTTTAAAGGCACATGCTCTGTCTCCAATACTGACCATAAAGAAGGCCAGTGGATGCAGTCGAAGGCAGATTTAAAGTCGATAAAGACGATAATTGTCCGTTTTCCACACCGAATACTTTCTTCCATCAACTGGCGAAGTGCGAATATTTGATCGATACAGCCACGATTTGGCGTAAATCCTGCTTGCTCCTCTCGACTTGTTTGCTCTCAATGTTTCTGTAGTCGTGATTGAATGATCTTCATAAATACCTTCCCGACAACTGATAGGAGACTGATGCCAAGGTAATTATTGCATTCCCGGCTATCGCCTTTCTTCAATATGGGGACTACGATCGCTTTCTTCCACGTTGACAGTATTTGTTCCAAATGCCAAATGTGATGTAGGAGGTCGTAAAGCCGTTGTAACAAAGTGTTGCCTCCGGCTTTGATCATCTCAGCGGTAACTTGATTGATGCCTGGCGCTTTCTCATTTTTCAGCGATTTTATTGCTGTCTTGACTTCAACAATCGTTGGGTCGCCATCGGGGAACGAAATCACTGGTTTATTGATGATCAGCGGTGTCGGTACTGGTCCCTTTGGCGGATCGTAATTGTACAGTTCATTAAAGAATTCCCCCCACAGGTGCAGAGAACTAACGAAAGTTCCATCCGCTTTCTAAATATCATCGTTTGTTGGTTTTGTCTTCCCGCTCAACTTTCTGATAGTTTGATATAAAGTTTGGTATTCGTGACTCGAGGCTGCTTCTTCCATTCAGCCGCGACATTGTTCCAATACGCCTCTCGTTCCATCTTAATCCGATGTCGCACTTGTTTATTCAATCGGCGGTATTGTTCAAAATCGACGTGCTTGACTCGTTGATCCACCAAGTCCAAACACTCGTCCTCAATCCAGGCTTGTGTCCAGCGACGAATCGGCGGACATAGCTGAGCGGCACACTCCATGATTGAACCCGACATTTGCTTTTCTTCCTCATCGATATGGTACAATTGCTCAAGCACTGCAAATTTATTGCGTAACTCGATTTGGAATTTTTGACCGATGATAGGATCTCGCAAACACGCCCAGTTTCGCTTGACCACGGGTGGTGCTTTCGTCTTTGCTCGTTGTAATCGTAACTGTAATCTGGCCCGCCGATCGCGAATTGTCGCGAATTGATCAAAACGTAGTCCAGCATCGCCGAATCTATCCCCGACCGAATCTATGCCGACGAGTAGATTGTTCGACGCTGCGAATGATAGAAGGCGCAGTCCGTTGTCATTTGTGTCACCGTATCCGAATCTGCCCAACGTTTTCTCCCAACCTGCACGATCTGCGATCGTATGCGCATTGAAGTCTCCCGCTAGTATGATCAATTCAGTTTGGGGAATGGTATCCAGTGCGAGTTGTAGTTGATTGTAGAATGCATCCTTTATCTCTTTATCACATCGGCGCTCGTTCCAGTCGGGGCGTAAATGGATATGACGCAAGTGGTGATCGTCCCCTTGATTGTGATCGTTGCCCCCGCTCTGATATTGGTTGAAAGGCGATGATGCTGCTGGCTGCTTCACTGGCTGGTGGCCGTATGTATTAGGCTTTCCATTATTCGTAAGCCGGTCCACTGTACCTAACCTAACCTTCCCATTCCCCTCCTTCTCTCTATCTTCCCCTCGATGATCCGTTGTAGGAGCTTTTATTTCGTTTTCGCGTTATATGCCCTAGGTATGCGGTTTTTCTTTTTTTTGATCATTAGCAATAATTCACGTTTTTGTTGATTCTTCGTAGGACATTTTCGTTGGTTACTGCATGGGATTTTCAGTACTCTGCGTTATATCCACATAACGGAGGCCTATATTTTGTTCATTGTAGTCACCTTCAATGTCCAGCTCTATATGTCCGCCATATAGTAACAGCGACCAAATGTAACATTTTATGAATCTCATTTTTAGGTTCAAGCCCGTATTTGTGCATTTGATGCAAGATGCATTTGAATTTCATGAATGTGTAACGGGCGCTCTCTATACGACATCTTATTTCCTGGTTCCATTCTTCAGTGAGTCATACTCCAAGGTATTTAATTTTGTTCACCCGCTCAATTGATGATCCGATGTTAGTCCCACATTTCTTGATCTGTCTGGTTGACGAGTAACAATCGTGTATTTTGTTTTATTGGCGTTTATGTTTAGGCCCATTATGTGCTCTCCTACCGCGTTGACAAGATGTTGGAGGTCGCATATATTATCAGCAATCAATACCGTGTTATCGAATGTTGTTAATCCATGTTCCATTGACTTTAATACCCTTTTCAATACAAGTACAAAACGAGTACAAATTGAACAGCAGTGGCGAAAGAACACATCCCTGTCGAACTCCTCTGTAGATACCAACATTACTACTTTGTTCTTCATCGATCTTTACGTGAGCAGATTGATTCAGATATGAGCAGATGAACAGATCAAAAATTTTCGATGCAGGAGATATCTCTGCCGTCTATATCCATTTGTCTGGTATTGTTAGTAATTTATGGTGTTGTCTTCCATCAAAGGCCTTTTCGAAGTCTATGAAACATTGGCACACATCTTTCCGCTGATCGTGGCACTTTTGTATCAGTACTTGTTTTTCCACTAGTGCTTCTCGAAGCCTTGTCTAAACCCCAATTGTGAGTCACTGATGTTTTGTTCACACTTTCTAAATATTCTCTGATGTATTATTTTGAGAAATAGTTCTAAGGAGTGACTCATAAGCCTGTGGTCTTCGCATTTCTTTGCGTTATTCTTTTTTGGCAGGGGAATAAATGCTGATGTCAGCCATTGATAGGGCTACTGGCTGGTTTCATATATCTTGTTGAAGAGTTTCCGAAGAACTGCTATGCCTCTATCATCGAGTAGTTTTATGAGCTCTGCCGGTATCTCATCGAAAGAAGACTGCTTGGTCACAATTATACACGAGCTGGCAACAACTGTGGAGCAATTCAAACAAAGGAGGTTAATCCCTCAAGTAAAAACGTGGAGAGGTGGGCTACTACCTGACACAACTACTGTCCGGCCGCGGGTGCTTCAGACAGTAACTCAGCGGTATGGGCAGTGTGTCTAAGGTGGGGAAAAGGACATTGTACAATACACAATCTTCGATTGCCACAGGTGGACACCAGAAAGAGACGAATGGACAAACAGAACGCAAGCAAAGCTAGAACCGAGAACACCTACGGATATAATGCTATGGTCTTCAATGGCGACAATGGCTACCGACATACTACGAGAGAAAGAACACGACGAACGGAACGCACAGGCCAAACAAATACAAAGGAATAAATAGCAATACCCGAACCTCGGATCACCTCAGCAATAAATAGCAATACCTGAACCACTGATCTGCTGCGGTGGAGGAAGGATCTAAGGCTCAAACTAACCTAACTAAATTGCAGACACTTCTTGAATGTAAGCTATTTCACGTTCATTTCAACGTTTTGTGGAGCTAGTACAAGCTATTTAACGTCATGTGGAAGCAAATGCCGGGAGGCTGTCTAATATGTCTAGTCTTGTCTGTCTAGTCTTGTCTGTCTAGTCTTGTCTGTCTAGTCTTGTCTGTCTAGTCTTGTCTGTCTAGTTTTGTCTGTCTAGTCTTGTCTGTCTAGTCTTGTCTGTCTAGTCTTGTCTGTCTAGTCTTGTCTGTCTAGTCTTGTCTGTCTAGTCTTGTCTGTCTAGTCTTGTCTGTCTAGTCTTGTCTATCGAGTCTTGTCTGTCTAGTCTTGTCTGTCTAGTCTTGTCTGTCTAGTCTTGTCTGTCTAGTCTTGTCTGTCTAGTCTTGTCTGTCGAGTCTTGTCTGTCTAGTCTTGTCTGTCTAGTCTTGTCTGTCTAGTCTTGTCTGTCTAGTCATGTCTGTCTAGTCTTGTCTGTCTAGTCTTGTCTGTCTAGTCTTGTCTGTCTAGTCTTGTCTGTCTAGTCTTGTCTGTCTAGTCTTGTCTGTCTAGTCTTGTCTGTCTAGTCTTGTCTGTCTAGTCTTGTCTGTCTAGTCTTGTCTGTCTAGTCTTGTCTGTCTAGTCTTGTCTGTCTAGTCTTGTCTGTCTAGTCTTGTCTGTCTAGTCTTGTCTGTCTAGTCTTGTCTGTCTAGTCTTGTATGTCTAGTCTTGTCTGTCTAGTCTTGTCTGTCTAGTCTTGTCTGTCTAGTCTTGTCTGTCTAGTCTTGTCTGTCTAGTCTTGTCTGTCTAGTCTTGTCTGTCTAGTCTTGTCTGTCTAGTCTTGTCTGTCTAGTCTTGTCTGTCTAGTCTTGTCTGTCTAGTCTTGTCTGTCTAGTCTTGTCTCTCTAGTCTTGTCTGTCTAGTCTTGTCTGTCTAGTCTTGTCTGTCTAGTCTTGTCAGTCTAGTCTTGTCTGTCTAATCTTGTCTGTCTAGTCTTGTCTGTCTAGTCTTGTCTGTCTAGTCTTGTCTGTCTAGTCTTGTCTGTCTAGTCTTGTCTGTCTAGTCTTGTCTGTCTAGTCTTGTCTGTCTAGTCTTGTCTGTCTAGTCTTGTCTGTCTAGTCTTGTCTGTCTAGTCTTGTCTGTCTAGTCTTGTCTGTCTAGTCTTGTCTGTCTAGTCTTGTCTGTCTAGTCTTGTCTGTCTAGTCTTGTCTGTCTAGTCTTGTCTGTCTAGTCTTGTCTGTCTAGCTCTTGTCTGTCTAGTCTTGTCTGTCTAGTCTTGTCTGTCTAGTCTTGTCTGTCTAGTCTTGTCTGTCTAGTCTTGTCTGTCTAGTCTTGTCTGTCTAGTCTTGTCTGTCTAGTCTTGTCTGTCTAGTCTTGTCTGTCTAGTCTTGTCTGTCTAGTCTTGTCTGTCTAGTCTTGTCTGTCTAGTCTTGTCTGTCTAGTCTTGTCTGTCTAGTCTTGTCTGTCTAGTCTTGTCTGTCTAGTCTTGTCTGTCTAGTCTTGTCTGTCTAGTCTTGTCTGTCTAGTCTTGTCTGTCTAGTCTTGTCTGTCTAGTCTTGTCTGTCTAGTCTTGTCTGTCTAGTCTTGTCTGTCTAGTCTTGTCTGTCTAGTCTTGTCTGTCTAGTCTTGTCTGTCTAGTCTTGTCTGTCTAGTCTTGTCTGTCTAGTCTTGTCTGTCTAGTCTTGTCTGTCTAGTCTTGTCTGTCTAGTCTTGTCTGTCTAGTCTTGTCTGTCTAGTCTTGTCTGTCTAGTCTTGTCTGTCTAGTCTTGTCTGTCTAGTCTTGTCTGTCTAGTCTTGTCTGTCTAGTCTTGTCTGTCTAGTCTTGTCTGTCTAGTCTTGTCTGTCTAGTCTTGTCTGTCTAGTCTTGTCTGTCTAGTCTTGTCTGTCTAGTCTTGTCTGTCTAGTCTTGTCTGTCTAGTCTTGTCTGTCTAGTCTTGTCTGTCTAGTCTTGTCTGTCTAGTCTTGTCTGTCTAGTCTTGTCTGTCTAGTCTTGTCTGTCTAGTCTTGTCTGTCTAGTCTTGTCTGTCTAGTCTTGTCTGTCTAGTCTTGTCTGTCTAGTCTTGTCTGTCTAGTCTTGTCTGTCTAGTCTTGTCTGTCTACTCTTGTCTGACTAGTCTTGTCTGTCTAGTCTTGTCTGTCTAGTCTTTTCTGTCTACTCTTGTCTGTCTAGTCTTGTCTGTCTAGTCTTGTCTGTCTAGTCTTGTCTGTCTAGTCGTGTCTGTCTAGTCTTGTCTGTCTAGTCTTGTCTGTCTAGTCTTGTCTGTCTAGTCTTGTCTGTCTAGTCTTGTCTGTCTAGTCTTGTCTGTCTAGTCTTGTCTGTCCAGTCTTGTCTGTCTAGTCTTGTCTGTCTAGTCTTGTCTGTCTAGTCTTGTCTGTCTAGTCTTGACTGTCTAGTCTTGTCTGTCTAGTCTTGTATGTCTAGTCTTGTCTGTCTAGTCTTGTCTGTCTAGTCTAGTCTGTCTAGTCTTGTCTGTCTAGTCTTGTCTGTCTAGTCTTGTCTGTCTAGTCTTGTCTGTCTAGTCTTGTCTGTCTAGTCTTGTCTGTCTAGTCTTGTCTGTCTAGTCTTGTCTGTCTAGTCTTGTCTGTCTAGTCTTGTCTGTCTAGTCTTGTCTGTCTAGTCTTGTCTGTCTAGTCTTGTCTGTCTAGTCTTGTCTGTCTAGTCTTGTCTGTCTAGTCTTGTCTGTCTAGTCTTGTCTGTCTAGTCTTGTCTGTCTAGTCTTGTCTGTCTAGTCTTGTCTGTCTAGTCTTGTCTGTCTAGTCTTGTCTGTCTAGTCTTGTCTGTCTAGTCTTGTCTGTCTAGTCTTGTCTGTCTAGTCTTGTCTGTCTAGTCTTGTCTGTCTAGTCTTGTCTGTCTAGTCTTGTCTGTCTAGTCTTGTCTGTCTAGTCTTGTCTGTCTAGTCTTGTCTGTCTAGTCTTGTCTGTCTAGTCTTGTCTGTCTAGTCTTGTCTGTCTAGTCTTGTCTGTCTAGTCTTGTCTGTCTAGTCTTGTCTGTCTAGTCTTGTCTGTCTAGTCTTGTCTGTCTAGTCTTGTCTGTCTAGTCTTGTCTGTCTAGTCTTGTCTGTCCAGTCTTCTCTGTCTAGTCTTGTCTGCCTAGTCTTGTCTGTCTAGTCTTGTTTGTCTAGTCTTGTCGGAATATAATCCTAGACATTGTTTCTGGGAATTTGAGAAAAGCAATAACAAAGACAATTTGCAAGTAAAATTTTTGCTGAACAACAACAGGGAACAACGCGAAAAGTAATCCGCAATATCGCGACAGACAGAGACGGACTGTCGGACGGAACACGTGTCGGAGCGAGAAGTCGCGAGAAAAAAAAACGTTCACACGTATCTAAAAATCCCGATAACAGATTCCTATTTATGTTTCAGACCGCTGGCACGGCACTCATTAGTGCTCAAGACACCATTTACTTAACTTAACACACCGGGGTAGACTAACCAACATGAAGCACATCGCGATATTCACAACTCTCGTAGGTAAGTCCACAACGAGTATTAGACTAATTAAAAGCGTTCAGTTATCTTATCTAGTCTTGTCTAGTCTTGTTTAGTCTTGTTTAGTCTTGTCTAGTCTTGTCTAGTCTTGTCTAGTCTTGTCTAATCTTGTCTAGTCTTGTCTAGTCTTGTCTAGTCTTGTCTAGTCTTGTCTAGTCTTGTCTAGTCTTGTCTAGTCTTGTCTAGTCTTGTCTAGTCTTGTCTAGTCTTGTCTAGTCTTGTCTAGTCTTGTCTAGTCTTGTCTAGTCTTGTCTAGTCTTGTCTAGTCTTGTCTAATCTTGTCTAGTCTTGTCTAGTCTTGTCTAGTCTTGCCTAGTCTTGTCTAGTCTTGTCTAGTCTTGTCTAGTCTTGTCTAGTCTTGTCTAGTCTTGTCTAGTCTTGTCTAGTCTTGTCTAGTCTTGTCTAGTCTTGTCTAGTCTTGTCTAGTCTTGTCTAGTCTTGTCTAGTCTTGTCTAGTCTTGTCTAGTCTTGTCTAGTCTTGTCTAGTCTTGTCTAGTCTTGTCTAGTCTTGTCTAGTCTTGTCTAGTCTTGTCTAGTCTTGTCTAGTCTTGTCTAGTCTTGTCTAGTCTTGTCTAGTCTTGTCTAGTCTTGTCTAGTCTTGTCTAGTCTTGTCTAGTCTTGTCTAGTCTTGTCTAGTCTTGTCTAGTCTTGTCTAGTCTTGTCTAGTCTTGTCTAGTCTTGTCTAGTCTTGTCTAGTCTTGTCTAGTCTTGTCTAGTCTTGGCTAGTCTTGTCTAGTCTTGTCTAGTCTTGTCTAGTCTTGTCTAGTCTTGTCTAGTCTTGTCTAGTCTTGTTTTGTCTTGTATAGTCTTGTCTAGTCTTGTCTAGTCTAGTCTAGTCTAGTCTTGTCTAGTCTTGTCTAGTCTTGTCTAGTCTTGTCTAGTCTTGTCTAGTCTTGTCTAGTCTTGTCTAGTCTTGTCTAGCCTTGTCTAATCTGGTCTTCTCTAACCTAGTCTTGTCTACCCTAATCTAGTCTTGTCTATCCAAATCTATTCTTGTTCAGCCTTATCTAATTTGACCTAATCATGTCTAGGCTTGTCTAGTTCTCTGCAATCAGTCCTATGCTAGTCTAATCCCCTTAGATGGGACATATTTAGTTTGAGTTAATAAATTTGTTTTTTTTTTTTGCGAGAAAACTAGACATGTGCAAAAAGAACCGAATATTTGCGGCGACTTATTTGCATACGTAAAATCTTCAACATATGGAGATTAGGCCTTATCAGATAAGGGAACTAATTACACGCCGTCGGATCGATCGATAGTATTACAATAATTACAATATGTATATTAGACTAGACAATATTTAACAGAGATTATGCAAGACCAGATAAGACTAAACAATTCTAGAGAAGAATAGTCAAGATTAGACAAGTCTAGTACATGCTTAGACACATGTTTAGATTGTCTAGTTCATGTTTAGACTAAACCAGACAAGACTAAACTATTCCAGACTAGAGAAAAATGGAAGGTACTTACGTATTAACGCCACCACCGCAACATTTTTAAATGTCGCCGCCAATCTACACCCAAAATTTTTATGATAAATCATAAAATAAAATATTTTATTTAAAATTAAAACATTTTTAAAATTCAAAATACTTTATTTTTAAACCCCGGTTAGATTAGGTTGTCCGTCGCGAAGCGGACAGATAAATCAAGATAACATACGCGCGACAGTGCGAATTCTCGATCCGATATATAGCGGTGGTGGCGTTAATACGTAAGTACCAAATGGAACAAGACAAAGCTGGACAAAATTAGATTAGACTAAGTTAGACTAGATTAGACAGATTGCATAGTGCAGACATTTAAGTTTAGTCGAATCCTACCCACCATCCATCCCACTTAGCTAATTAAATGTAGACATATAAACCAAAACTTTGCATTCTACGCAGATTTTAATCCTTAATCCTGACTAAACTACTTGGAATAGCACAAGTCGTCAAATCTTGATACTTGGTTTAAACTTCCAGGATTGTAACTATGAAAATTGCTTAGTCTAATCCCGTCTAGTTTCCTTAGTACAGATGATTATATTTAGACCAATTTATTCAAACTTAATTATAATTAGACCAATTTATTGTAACTTAATCTATAAAGTTCCAAGTAGAGTTAACTTTAATCCTTAATGCTGGTTAAACCAAAAGCACTAACTCAAACTATTTAGTCCACCTATTTAACACAGTTTTCGAAAATTCTAACTATGTGGACTACTTAGTCTAATCCCATTTAATTTGCTTAGTGCAGACGTTTAAGTTTAGTCCAATCTGTTCCAACTTAACCTATTCGGTTTTGTAAAGAGCTGACTTTAATTCTTAATCCTCGCTAAACTACTAGTACTAGCGCAAACTATCTAATCCAACTACTTACTATAGACTCTTAAGAATCTAACCATGCAGAATACTTAGCCTAATCCCACCTAGCTAACTAAATATAGACATTTAAACCAAAACCTCACATTCTACGCAGACTTGATTTTAATCCTTAATCCTCACTAAACTATTAGGAATAGCACAAATCGTCAAATCTTGCTACTTGGTATAAACTTCCAGGATTGTAACTATGAAAATTGCTTAGTCTAATCCCGTCTAGTTTCCTTAGTACGGACGATTATATTTAGACCAATTCATTCAAACTTAATCTATAAAGTTTCAAGTAGAGTTAACTTTAATCCTTAATGCTGATTAAACTAAAAGGACTAACTCAAACTATTTAGTCCTCCTATTTGACACAGATTTCGAAAATTCTAACTATGTGGACTACTTAGTCTAATCCCATTTAATTTGCTTAGTGCAGACGTTTAAGTTTAGTCCAATCTGTTCCAACTGAACCTATTCGGTTTTGTAAAGAACTGACTTTAATTCTAAATCCGGACTAAACTACTAGTGCTAGCGCAAACTATTTAATCTATCTACTTAGTATAGACTCTTAAGAATCTAACCATGTGGACTACTTAGCCTAATCCCACCTAGCTAACTAAATATAGACATTTTAACCAAAACCTTACATTCTGCGCGGACTTGGTTTTAATCCTTAATCCTGACTAAACTACTTGGAATAGCACAATTCCTCAAATCTTGTTACGTGGTATAAACCTCCAGGATTGTAACTATGAAAATTGCCTAGTCTAATCCCGTCTAGTTTTCTTAGTACGGACGATTATATTTAGCCCAATTTATTCAAACTTAATCTATAAAGCTTCAAGTAGAATTACTTTAATCCTCAATGCTGCCTAAACCAAAAGGATTAACTCAAACTATTTGGTCCACCTATTTAATACAGATTTCGAAGATTCTAACTATGGGGACTACTTAGTCTAATCACATTTAATTTTCTTAGCGCAGACATTTAAGTTTAGTCCAATCTGTTCCAACTTTATCTATTCAGTTTTGTAAACAGCAGACTTTAATTCTTAATCCTGACTAAAGTACTAGTACTAGCGCAAACTATCTAATCCAACTATTTTGTATAGGCTCTTAAGAATCTAACCATAAAGGCTACTTAGCTTAATCCCACCTAGCTAACTAAATATAGACATTTAAATCAAAACCTCACATTCTACGCAGACTTGATTTTAATCCTTAATCCTCACTAAACTATTAGGAATAGCACAAGTCGTCAAATCTTGCTACTTGGTATAAACTTCCAGGATTGTAACTATCAACATTTCTTAGTCTAATCCCTTCTAGTTTCCTTAGTACAGTGATTATATTTAGACCAATTTATTCAAACTTAATCTACAAAGTTTCAAGTAGAGTTAATTTTAATCCTTAATTCTGACTAAACCACTAGGACTAACTCAAACTATTTAGTCCACTTATTTAATACAGATTTCCAAGATTCTAACTATGTGGACTACTTAGTCTAATCCCATTTAATTTGCTTAGCGCAGACGTTTCAGTTTAGTCCAATCTGTTCCAACTTAACCTATTCGGTTTTGTAAAGAACTGACTTTAATTCTTAATCCGGTCTAAACGACTAGTCCTAGCGCAAACTATCTAATCTAACCACTTTGTATAGACTCTTAAGAATCTAACAATAAAGGCTACTTAGCTTAATCCTACCAAGCTGACTAAATATAGACATTTAAACTAAAACCTCACATTCTACGCAGACTTGATTTTAATCCTTAATCCTGACTAAACTATTTGGAATAGCACAACTCGTCAAATCTTGCTACTTGGTATAAATTTCCGAATTGTAACTATGAAAATTGCTTAGTCTAATCTCGTCTAGTTTCCTTAGTACGGACGATTATATTTAGACCAATTTATTCAAACTTAATTATAATTAGACCAATTTATTGCATCTTAATCTATAAAGTTCCAAGTAGAGTTAACTTTAATCCTTAATGCTGATTAAACCAAAAAGACTTACTCAAACTATTTGGTCCACCTATTTAATACAGATTTCAAAAATTCTAACTATGTGGACTACTTAGTCTAATCCCATTGAATTTGCTTGGTGCAGACGTTTCAGTTTAGTCCAATCTGTTCCAACTTTACCTATTCACTTTTGAAAAGAGTTGACTTTAATTCTTAATCCTGACTAAACTACTAGTACTAGCGCAAACTATCTAATCCATCTACTTAGTATAGATTCTTAAGAATCTAACCATGAGGACTACTTAGCCTAATCCCACCTAGCTAACTAAATATAGACATTTAAACCAAAACCGGACATTCTGCGCAGACTTGGTTTTAATCCTTAATCCTGACTAAACTACTTGGAATAGCACAAGTCGTCAAATCTTGCTACGTGGTATAAACTTCCAGGATTGTAACTATGAAATTTGCTTAGTCTAATCCTTTCTAGTTTCCTTAGTACAGGCGATTATATTTAGACCAATATATTCAAACTTAATCTAAAGTTTTAAGTAGAGTTAACTTTAATCCTTAATGCTGACTAAAGCAAAAGGACTAACTCAAACTATTTAGTCCTCCTATTTAATACAGATTTCGAAGATTCTAACTATGGGGACTACTTAGTCTAATCCCATTTAATTTGCTTAGCGCAGACGTTTAAGTTTAGTCCAATCTGTTTCAACTTTAATAATCCTACCAAGCTGACTAAATATAGACATTTAAACTAAATCCTCATATTTTATGCAGACTTGATTTTAGTCCTTAATCCTGACTAAAGTATTAGGAATAGCACAAGTCGTCAAATCTTGCTACGTGGTATAAACTTCCAGGATTGTAACTATGAAAATTGCTTAGTCTAATCCCGTCTAGTTTCCTTAGTACGGACGATTATATTTAGCCCAATTTATTCAAACTTAATCTATAAAGCTTCAAGTAGAATTACTTTAATCCTCAATGCTGCCTAAACCAAAAGGATTAACTCAAACTATTTGGTCCACCTATTTAATACAGATTTCGAAGATTCTAACTATGGGGACTACTTAGTCTAATCACATTTAATTTTCTTAGCGCAGACATTTATGTTTAGTCCAATCTGTTCCAACTTTATCGATTCGGTTTTGTAAAGAGCAGACTTTAATTCTTAATCCTGACTAAAGTACTAGAACTAGCGCAAACTATCTAATCCAACTACTTAGTATAGACTCTTAAGAATCTAACAATGAAGACTACTTAGCCTAATCCCACCTAGCTAACTAAATATAGACATTTAAATCAAAACCTCTCATTCTACGCAGACTTGATTTTAATCCTTAATCCTCACAAACTATTTGGAATAGCACAAGTCGTCAAATCTTGCTACGTGGCATAAACTTCCAGGATTGTAACTATGAAAATTGCTTAGTCTAATCCCGTCTAGTTTCCTTAGTACAGACCATTATATTTAGACCAATTTATTCAAACTTAATCTATAAAGTTACAAGTAGAGTTAACTTTAATCCTTAATGCCGATTAAACCAAAAGGACTAACTCAAACTATTTAGTCCACCTATTTAATACAGATTTCGAAGATTTTAACTATGGGGACTACTTAGTCTAATCATATTTAATTTTCTTAGCGCAGACATTTAAGTTTAGTCCAATCTGTTCCAACTTTATCTATTCAGTTTTGTAAACAGCAGACTTTAATTCTTAATCCTGACTAAAGTACTAGTACTAGCGCAAACTATCTAATCCAACTATTTTGTATAGGCTCTTAAGAATCTAACCATAAAGGCTACTTAGCTTAATCCCACCTAGCTAACTAAATATAGACATTTAAATCAAAACCTCACATTCTACGCAGACTTGATTTTAATCCTTAATCCTCACTAAACTATTAGGAATAGCACAAGTCGTCAAATCTTGCTACTTGGTATAAACTTCCAGGATTGTAACTATCAACATTTCTTAGTCTAATCCCTTCTAGTTTCCTTAGTACAGACGATTATATTTAGACCAATTTATTCAAACTTAATCTACTAAGTTTCAAGTAGAGTTAATTTTAATCCTTAATTCTGACTAAACCACTAGGACTAACTCAAACTATTTAGTCCACTTATTTAATACAGATTTCCAAGATTCTAACTATGTGGACTACTTAGTCTAATCCCATTTAATTTGCTTAGCGCAGACGTTTCAGTTTAGTCCAATCTGTTCCAACTTAACCTATTCGGTTTTGTAAAGAACTGACTTTAATTCTAAATCCGGACTAAACTACTAGTGCTAGCGCAAACTATTTAATCTATCTACTTAGTATAGACTCTTAAGAATCTAACCATGTGGACTACTTAGCCTAATCCCACCTAGCTAACTAAATATAGACATTTAAACCAAAACCTCACATTCTGCGCGGACTTGGTTTTAATCCTTAATCCTGACTAAACTACTTGGAATAGCACAATTCCTCAAATCTTGTTACGTGGTATAAACCTCCAGGATTGTAACTATGAAAATTGCTTAGTCTAATCCCGTCTAGTTTCCTTACTACGGACCATTATATTTAGACCAATTTATTCAAACTTAATCTATAAAGTTTCGAGTTAACTTCAATCCTAAATTCTGACTAAAGCACTTGCACTAGTCCAAACTCTCTAGTCTATATATTTAGTACAGATTTGCAATGTTCTAGCCTTGGGAAGTATTTACTCTAATCCCGTCTAGTTTGCTAAGCATAATTTTTTTTTTGCAAGTTGGAGTCATCCTGGCACAAGTTCAAGCATTAGATGATCCCAAATATCCAGAAACTGTCGCTTACTTTGGTATTGAGAAAGATTTGTCCAAATTGAAGTGGGCGCATGCAGTCAACACCCAGGCGGAACTGGAGAAGGCTCTAGCAGGTAAATGTTATGAGAAATTGATGTTTGTTAGATTTGGAGCAGTTGGAACGAACTGCTACTTTGCTGAGATTGTTAAATTTGTAGCAATGCAATTTGCTAAAGCAGTTCAATTTGGAAGAATAGGCACAAAATGTTAAATCTAAATTTGCAAAAAGCATTGGATTAGGAATAATTGGCAAAAATGCTAAATCAAAATTGGCCAAGACCGTTAGATTAAGAGCAATTGGCACAAAATGCTAAATAAAATTTTGCTAAGGCTGTTCAATTTGGAACAATAGGCACAAAATGTTAAATCTAAATTTGCAAAAAGCATTGGATTAGGAATAATTGGCAAAAATGTTAAATTAAAATTGGCCAAGCCAGTTAGATTAGTAGCAATTGGCACAAAACGCTAAATAAAAATTTGCTAAGGCTGTTAAATTTGGAACAATATGCACAAAATGCTGAATTAAAATTTTCAAAAAGAATTGGATTAGGAATAATTCGCAAAAATGCTAAATCAAAATTGGCCAGGACCGTTAGATAAGGAGCAATTGGCACAAAATTCTAAATCAAAAATTGATAAGGCTGTTAAATTTGGAACAATAGGCACAAAATGCTAAATCAAAATTTGCAAAAAGCATTGGATTAGGAATAATTGGCAAACATGCTAAACCAAAACTGGTCAAGACCGTTAGATTAGAAGCAATCGGCACAAAATGCTAAATCAAAATTTGTTAAGGTTGTTAAATTTGGATAAATAGACACAAAATGCTAAATCAAAATTTGCAGAAAGCATTTTATTAGGAATAATTGGCAAAAATGCTAAATCAAAATTGGCCAAGATCGTTAGATTAGTATCAATTAGCACAAAATGCTAAATCAAAATTTGCAAAAAGCATTGGATTATCAATAATTGGTAAACATGCTAAACCAAAACTGGTCAAGACCGTTAGATTAGGAGCAATTGGCACAAAATGCTAAATCAAAATTTGCTAAGGCTGTTAAATTTGGAACAATAGGCGCAAAATGCTAAATCAAAATTTGCAAAAAACATTAGATTAGGAAAAATTGGCAAAAATGCTAAATCGAAATCTGGCGGTCTAGATTTGGAGCAATTGTCCCAAATTTGCTTAGAGTTCAATTTCGAGCAATTCATCATAAATTTTCGCAGATACGACCGTTCAAATGATCGAGGCGGATGTTGGGACTGTCAATGTGACTGTCAAAATCAAAACTCTCCAAGACCGTGAGATTAGGAGCAATTGGCACAAAATGCTAAATCAAAATTTTCTAAGGTTCTTAAATTTGGAACAATGGGCACAAAATGCAAAATGTAAAATTGCAAAAAGCATTGCATTAGTAATAAATGGCAAAAATGCTAAATCAAAATTGGCCAAGACCGTTAGATTAGGAGCAATTGGCACAAAATATAAAATCAAAATTTGCTAGGGTTGTTAAATTTGGAACAATAGCCACAAAATGCTAAATCAAAATTTGAAAAAAGCATTGGAATAGTTATAATTGGCAAAAATGCTGTCAAAATTTGCAAAAAACCATTGGGTTAGGAATAATTGGCAAACATGCTAAATCACAATTGGCCAAGACCGTTAGATTAGGAGCAACTGGCACAAAATGCTAAATCTAGATTTGCAAAAACCATTGGATTAAGAATAACTGGCAAAAAGGCTCAGTCAAAATTAGCCAAGACCGTTAGATTAGGTGTAATTGGCACAAAATGCTAAATCATAATTTGCTAAGGCTGTTAAATTGGCTGTTAGATTAGGAGCAATTGGCACAAAATGCCAAATCAAATTTTGCTGAGGCTGTTAAATTTGGAACAATAGGCACAAAATGTTAAATCTAAATTTGAAAAAAGCATTGGATTAGGAATAATTGGCAAAAATGTTAAATCAAAATTGGCCAAGATCGTTAAATTAGTAGCAATTGGCACAAAACGCTAAATAAAAATTTGTCAAGGCTGTTAAATTTGGAACAATAGGCACAAAATGCTAAATCTAAATTTGCAAAAAAAGCATTGGATTAGGAATAACTGGCAAAAATGCTAAACCAAAATTGGCCAAGATTTTTAGATTAGGAGCAATTTGCACAAAATGCCAAATCAAAATTTACAAAAAGCATTGGATTAGGAATAATTGGCAAAAATGGTAAATCAAAATTGGCCAAGACCGTTAGATTAGGAGCAATTTGCACAAAATGCTAAATCAAAATTTGCTAAGGCTGTTAAATTTGGAACAATAGGTACAAAATGCTAAATCAAAATTTGCAAAAAACATTAGATTAGGAAAAATTGGCAAAAATGGTAAATCGAAATCTGGCGGTCTAGATTTGGAGCAATTGTCCCAAATTTGCTTTCGAGTTCAAAGAGTTCAATTTCGAGCAATTCATCATAAATTTTCGCAGATACGACCGTTCAAATGATCGAGGCGGATGTTGGAACTGTCAATGTGACTGTTAAAATCAAAACTGGCCAAGACCGTTAGATTAGGAGCAATTGGCACAAAATATTAAATCAAAATTTGCTAGGGTTGTTAAATTTGGAACAATAGTCACAAAATGCTAAATCAAAATTTGAAAAAAGCATTGGAATAGTTATAATTGGCAAAAATTCTAAGTCAAAATTTGCAAAAAACCATTTGGTTAGGAATTATTGGCAAACATGCTAAATCACAATTGGCCAAGACCGTTAGATTAGGAGCAACTGGCACAAAATGCTAAATCTAGATTTGCAAAAACCATTGGATTAAGAATAACTGGCAAAAAGGCTCAGTCAAAATTGGCCAAGACCGTTATATTAGGTGCAATTGGCACAAAATGCCAAACCAAAATTTGTTAAGGCTGTTAAATTTCGAACAATAGACACAAAATTCTAAATGTATGTTTGTAAAAAGCATTGCATTAGGAATAATTGGCATAAACCCTAAATCAAAATTTTCCAAGAACGTTAGATTAGTAGCAATTGGCACAAAACGCCAAATAAAAATTTGCCAAGGCTGTTAAATTTGGAACAATAGGCACAATATGCTAAATCTAAATTTGCAAAAAGCATTGGATTAGGAATAATTGACAAAAATGCTAAAACAAAATTGGCCAAGATCGTTATATTAGGAGGAATTGGCACAAAATTCTAAATCAAAATTTGCTAAGGCTGTTAAATTTGGAACAATAGGCACAAAATGCTAAATCAGAATTTACAAAAACCATTGGATTAGGAATAATTGGCAAAAATTTTAAAACAAAATTGGCCAAGTCCGTTAGATTATAGCAGTTAGCACAAAATGCTGAATCAAAATTTGATAAGGCTGTTAAATTTTGAAAAATAGCCACAAAATGCTAAATCTAAATTTGCAAAAAGCATTGGATTAGGAATAACTGGCAAAAATTCTAAATCAAAATTGGCGAAGACCCTTAAATTAAGTGCAATTGGCACAAAATGCTATATCAAAATTTAATAAAGCTGTTATATTTGGAACAATAGGCACAAAATGCTAAATCAAAATTTTCAAAGAGCATTGGAATAGGAATAATTGCCAAAAATGCTAAATCAAAATTGTCCAGGACCGTTAGATTAAGAGCAATTGGCACAAAATGCTAAATCAAAATTTGCTAAGGCGGTTAAATTTGGAATAATAGGCACAAAATGCTGAATCAAAATTTGCAAAAAGCATTGGATTATTAATAATTGGCAAAAATGTTAAATCAAAATTGGCCAAGACCGTTAGATTACGAGCAATTGGCACAAAATGCTAAATCAAAATTTGCTAAGGCTGTTAAATTTGGAACAATATGCACAAAATGCTAAATCAAAATTTGCAAAAAGCATTGGATTAGGAATAATTGGCAAAAATGCTAAATCAAAATTGGCCAAGACCGTTAGATTACGAGCAATTGGCACAAAATGCTAAATCAAAATTTGCTAAGGCTGTTAAATTTGGAACAATATGGACAAAAATGCTAAATCAAAATTTGCAAAAAGCATTGGATTAGGAATAATTGGCAAAAATGTTAAATCAAAATTGGCCAAGACCGTTAGATTACGAGCAATTGGTACAAAATGCTAAATCAAAATTTGCTAAGGCTGTTAAATTTGGAACAATAGGCACAAAATGCTAAATCAAAATTTGCAAAAAGCATTGGATTAGGAATAATTGGCAAAAATGTTAAATCAAAATTGGCCAAGACCGTTAGATTACGAGCAATTGGTACAAAATGCCAAATCAAAATTTGCTAAGGCTGTTAAATTTGGAACAATAGGCACAAAATGCTAAATCAAAATTTGCAAAAAGCATTGGATTAGGAATAATTGGCAAAAATGCTAAATCAAAATTGGCCAAGACCGTTAGATTAGTAGTAATTGGCACAAAAAGCTAAATAAAAATGTGCTAAGGCTGTTAAATTTGAAACAATATGCACAAAATTGCTAAATCAAAATTTCAAAAAGCATTAGATTAGGAATAATTGGCAAAAATGCTAAATCAAAATTGGCCAAGATCGTTAGATTAGTATCAATTAGCACAAAATGCTAACTCAAAATTTGCAAAAAGCATTGGATTAGAAATAAATGGCAAACATGCTAAATCAAAATTGGCCAAGACCGTTAGATTAGGTACAATTTGCACAAAATGCTAAATCAAAATTTGCTAAGGCTGTAAAATTTGGAACAATGGACACAAAATGCTAAATCTAAATTTGCAAAAAGCATTGCATTAGTAATAAATGGCAAAAATGCTAAATCAAAATTGGCCAAGACCGTTAGATTAGGTACAATTTGCACAAAATGCTAAATCAAAATTTGCTAAGGCTGTAAAATTTGGAACAATGGACACAAAATGCTAAATCTAAATTTGCCAAAACCGTTAGATTAGGAGCAATTGGCACAAAATATTAAATAAAAATTTGCTAGGGTTGTTAAATTTATAACAATAGCCACAAAATGCTAAATCAAAATTTGAAAAAAGCATTGGAATAGTTATAATTGGCAAAAATGCTAAGTCAAAATTTGCAAAAAACCATTGGGTTAGGAATAATTGGCAAAAATGCTAAATCAAAATTGGCCAAGATCGTTAGATTAGTAGCAATTGGCACAAAATGCTAAATCAAAATTTTCGAAGGCTGTTAAATTTGGAACAATGGGCACAAAATGCTAAATCTAAATTTGCAAAAAGCATTGCATTAGTAATAAATGGCAAAAATGCTAAATCAAAATTGGCCAAAACCGTTAGATTAGGAGCAATTGGCACAAAATATTAAATAAAAATTTGCGAGGGTTATTAAATTTGGAACAATAGCCACAAAATGCTAAATCAAAATTTGAAAAAAGCATTGGAATAGTTATAATTGGCAAAAATGCTAAGTCAAAATTTGCAAAAAACCATTGGGTTTAGGAATAATTGGCAAAAATGCTAAATCAAAATTGGCCAAGATCGTTAGATTTAGTAGCAATTGGCACAAAATGCTAAATCAAAATTTTCGAAGGCTGTTAAATTTGGAACAATGGGCACAAAATGCTAAATCTAAATTTGCAAAAAGCATTGCATTAGTAATAAATGGCAAAAATGCTAAATCAAAAATTGGCCAAAACCGTTAGATTAGGAGCAATTGGCACAAAATATAAATAAAAATTTGCGAGGGTTATTAAATTTGGAACAATAGCCACAAAATGCTAAATCAAAATTTGAAAAAAGCATTGGATAGTTATAATTGGCTA
This sequence comes from Phosphuga atrata, assembly GCA_944588485.1. Lineage (NCBI taxonomy): Eukaryota > Metazoa > Arthropoda > Insecta > Coleoptera > Silphidae > Phosphuga > Phosphuga atrata. The sequence goes on along the minus strand of OX155908.1, from coordinate 12,377,764 downwards.
AAATGCTAAGTCAAAATTTGCAAAAAACCATTGGGTTAGGAATAATTGGCAAAAATGCTAAATCAAAATTGGCCAAGACCGTTAGATTAGGAGCAATTGGCACAAAATGCCAAACCAAAATTTGGTAAGGCTGTTAAATTTGGAACAATAGGCTCAAAATGTTAAATCTAAATTTGAAAAAAGCATTGGATTAGGAATAATTGGCAAAAATGTTAAATAAAAATTGGCCAAAATCGTTAGATTAGTAGCAATTGGCACAAAACGCTAAATAAAAATTTGACAAGGCTGTTAAATTTGGAACAATAGGCACAAAATGCTAAATCTAAATTTGCAAAAAAAGCATTGGATTAGGAATAACTGGCAAAAATTCTAAACCAAAATTGGCCAAGATCTTTAGATTAGGAGCAATTTGCACAAAATGCTAAATCAAATTTTGCTAAGGCTGTTAAATTTGGAACAATAGGCACAAAATGCTAAATCAAAATTTGCAAAAAACATTAGATTAGGAAAAATTGGCAAAAATGCTAAATCGAAATCTGGCGGTCTAGATTTGAAGCAATTGTCCCAAATTTGCTTAGAGTTCAATTTCGAGCAATTCATCATAAATTTTCGCAGATACGACCGTTCAAATGATCGAGGCGGATGTTGGGACTGTCAATGTGAGTGTCAAAATCAAAACTGGCCAAGACCGTTAGATTAGGAGCAAAAATCTTCTAAGGCTGATAAATTTGGAACAATGGACACAAAATGCTAAATCTAAATTTGCAAAATGCATTGGATTTGGAATAATTGGCAAAAATGTTAAATCCAAATTGGCCAAGACCGTTAGATTAGGAGCAATTGGCACAAAATGCTAAATCAAATTTTTCTAAGGCTCTTAAATTTGGAACAATGGGCACAAAATGCAAAATGTAAAATTGCAAAAAGCATTGCATTAGTAATAAATGGCAAAAATGCAAAATCAAAATTGGCCAAGACCGTTAGATTAGGAGCATTTGGCACAAAATTTTAAATCAAAATTTGCTAGGGTTGTTAAATTTGGAACAATAGCCACAAAATGCTAAATTAAAATTTGAAAAAAGCATTGGAATAGTTATAATTGGCAAAAATGCTAAGTCAAAATTTGCAAAAAACCATTGGGTTAGGAATAATTGGCAAACATTGCTAAATCACAATTGGCCAAGACCGTTAGATTAGGAGCAACTGGCACAAAATGCTAAATCTAGATTTGCAAAAACCATTGGATTAAGAATAACTGGCAAAAAGGCTCAGTCAAAATTGGCCAAGACCGTTAGATTAGGTGCAATTGGCACAAAATGCCAAACCAAAATTTGTTAAGGGTGTTAAATTTGGAACAATAGGCACAAATTAGTTAAATCTAAATTTGAAAAAAACCAATTGGATTAGGAATAATTAGCAAAAATGTTAACTCAAAATTGGCCAAGATCGTTAGATTAGTAGCAATTGGCACAAAACGCCTAATAAAAATTTGCCAAGGCTGTTAAATTTGGAACAATAGGCACAAAATGCTAAATCAAAATTTACAAAAACCATTGGATTAGGAATAATTGGCAAAAATTTTAAAACAAAATTGGCCAAGTCCATTAGATTAGTAGCAGTTAGCACAAAATGCTGAATCAAAATTTGCTAAGGCTGTTAAATTTGGAAAAATAGCCACAAAATGCTAAATCTAAATTTGCAAAAAGCATTGGATTAGGAATAACTGGCAAAAATGCTAAATCAAAATTGGCCAAGACCCTTAAATTAAGTGCAATTGGCACAAAATGCTAAATCAAAATTTAATAAAGCTGTTATATTTGGAACAATAGGCACAAAATGCTAAATCAAGATTTGCAAAGAGCATTGGAATAGGAATAATTGCCAAAAATGATAAATCAAACTTGTCCAGGACCGTTAGATTAAGAGCAATTGGCACAAAATGCTAAATCAAAATTTGCTAAGGCTGTTAATTTTGTAACAATAGACACAAAATGCTAAATCAACATTTGCAAAAAGCATTGGATTAGGAATAATTGGCAAAAATGTTAAATCAAAATTGGCCAAGACCTTAGATTAGAAACACTGAGCATAAATTGTTAAATCGAAATTTGCTAAGGCTGTTAAATTTGGAACAATAGGCACAAAATGCTAAATCTAAATTTGCAAAAAGCATTGGATTAGGAATAATTGGCAAAAATGTTAAATAAAAATTGGCCAAGACCTTAGATTAGAAACAATTGGCACAAAATGCCAAATCAAAATTTGCAAACGCTGTTAAATTTTGAACAAACGGCCCAAAATGTTAAATCAACATTTGCAAAAAGCTTTGGATTAGGAATAATTGGTAAAAATGTCAAATCAAAATTGGCCAAGACCTTTAGATTAAGAGCAATTGGCACAAAATGCTAAATAAAAATTTGCTAAAGCTGTTAAATTTGAAACAATATGCACAAAATACTAAATCTAAATTTGCAAAAAGTATTGGATTAGGAATAATTGGCAAACATGCTAAACCAAAACTGGTCAAGACCGTTATATTAGGAGCAATTGGCACAAAATGCTAAATCAAAATTTGTTAAAGCAGTTAAATTTGGATAAATAGGCACAAAATGCTAAATCAAAATTTGCAAAAAGCATTCGATTAGGAATAATTGGAAAAATGCTAAATCAAAATTGGCCAAGACCTTTAAATTAGGAGCAATTTGCACAAAATGTTAAATCAAAATTTGCTAAGGCTGTTAAATTTGGATCAATAGGCATAAATTGTTAAATCAAATTTTTGAAGGAGTATTGGATTAGGAATAATTGGCAAAAATGCTAAATCAAAATTTGCCAAGACTTTTAGATTAGGTGCAATTTGCACAAAGTGCTAAATCAAAATTAGCTAAGGCTAATAAATAGGCTAATAAATAAAGTTGTAACAATAGGCACAAAATGGTAAATATAAATTTCCAAAAAGCATTGGATTAGGAATAGTTGGCAAGAATGTTAAATCAAAATTGGCCAATATCGTTAGATTAGTAGCAATTGGCACAAAACGCTAAATAAAAATTTGCCAAGGCTGTTAAATTTGAAACAATAGGCACAAAATGCTAAATCTAAATTTGCAAAAAACATTGGATTAGGAAAAATTGGCAAAAATGCCAAATCGAAATCTGGCGGTCTAGATTTGGAGCAATTGTCCCAAATTTGCTGAGGGTTTTCGCAATTTCGAGCAATTCATCATAAATTTTCGCAGACACGACCATTCAAATGATCGAGGCGGATGTTGGGACTGCCGTGAAAGAGCCAGCTACTCCACTAGAAGAAAACCAAGAGAAACGAACGTTGCCCAAAGCGGACACACTCATCCCAGTGATGAAGCACGATGCAACGGACACATACGACATTACCTTGGACGAGTTCGTCACCAAAATTGTGGCGCACATGGCGCTCCCTGCAAACAAAGACAGGAAACTGGGACTCAAACTGGATTTCAAAATCGCCAAAGCTTTCGAATTAGCCGCCAAACTTGATGTTTTTTCAACGGTAGGTCCAAACTGTACCAAACTATATAGATAAGACTACCTATAGCCCGCGGCTTTGCTCACGTGGATTATAATCGATCTTTGTAAACTAGTTATTATAAGATCTGGACTGAATAGAATGTTCTAGTTTTTGTTGTTGTCTAGCTAGACTAGACAAGAATAGACAAGAGTAGGCAAGACTAGACAAGACTAGACAAGACAAGACTAGACAAGACTGGACAAGACTGGACAAGACAGGACAAGACTGGACAAGACTGGAAAAGACTGGACAAGACTGGACAAGACTGGACAAGACTGGACAAGACTGGACAAGACTGGACAAGACTGGACAAGACTGGACAAGACTGGACAAGACTGGACAAGACTGGACAAGACTGGACAAGACTGGACAAGACTGGACAAGACTGGACAAGACTGGACAAGACTGGACAAGACTGGACAAGACTGGACAAGACTGGACAAGACTGGACAAGACTGGACAAGACTGGACAAGACTGGACAAGACTGGACAAGACTGGACAAGACTGGACAAGACTGGACAAGACTGGACAAGACTGGACAAGACTGGACAAGACTGGACAAGACTGGACAAGACTGGACAAGACTGGACAAGACTGGACAAGACTGGACAAGACTGGACAAGACTGGACAAGACTCGACAAGACTAGACAAGACTAGACAAGACTAGACAAGACTAGACAAGACTAGACAAGACTAGACAAGACTAGACAAGACTAGACAAGACTAGACAAGACTAGACAAGACTAGACAAGACTAGACAAGACTAGACAAGACTAGACAAGACTAGACAAGACTAGACAAGACTAGACAAGACTAGACAAGACTAGACAAGACTAGACAAGACTAGACAAGACTAGACAAGACTAGACAAGACTAGACAAGACTAGACAAGACTAGACAAGACTAGACAAGACTAGACAAGACTAGACAAGACTAGACAAGACTAGACAAGACTAGACAAGACTAGACAAGACTAGACAAGACTAGACAAGACTAGACAAGACTAGACAAGACTAGACAAGACTAGACAAGACTAGACAAGACTAGACAAGACTAGACAAGACTAGACAAGACTAGACAAGACTAGACAAGACTAGACAAGACTAGACAAGACTAGACAAGACTAGACAAGACTAGACAAGACTAGACAAGACTAGACAAGACTAGACAAGACTAGACAAGACTAGACAAGACTAGACAAGACTAGACAAGACTAGACAAGACTAGACAAGACTAGACAAGACTAGACAAGACTAGACAAGACTAGACAAGACTAGACAAGACTAGACAAGACTAGACAAGACTAGACAAGACTAGACAAGACTAGACAAGACTAGACAAGACTAGACAAGACTAGACAAGACTAGACAAGACTAGACAAGACTAGACAAGACTAGACAAGACTAGACAAGACTAGACAAGACTAGACAAGACTAGACAAGACTAGACAAGACTAGACAAGACTAGACAAGACTAGACAAGACTAGACAAGACTAGACAAGACTAGACAAGACTAGACAAGACTAGACAAGACTAGACAAGACTAGACAAGACTAGACAAGACTAGACAAGACTAGACAAGACTAGACAAGACTAGACAAGACTAGACAAGACTAGACAAGACTAGACAAGACTAGACAAGACTAGACAAGACTAGACAAGACTAGACAAGACTAGACAAGACTAGACAAGACTAGACAAGACTAGACAAGACTAGACAAGACTAGACAAGACTAGACAAGACTAGACAAGACTAGACAAGACTAGACAAGACTAGACAAGACTAGACAAGACTAGACAAGACTAGACAAGACTAGACAAGACTAGACAAGACTAGACAAGACTAGACAAGACTAGACAAGACTAGACAAGACTAGACAAGACTAGACAAGACTAGACAAGACTAGACAAGACTAGACAAGACTAGACAAGACTAGACAAGACTAGACAAGACTAGACAAGACTAGACAAGACTAGAAAGACTAGACAAGACTAGACAAGACTAGACAAGACTAGACAAGACTAGACAAGACTAGACAAGACTAGACAAGACTAGACAAGACTAGACAAGACTAGACAAGACTAGACAAGACTAGACAAGACTAGACAAGACTAGACAAGACTAGACAAGACTAGACAAGACTAGACAAGACTAGACAAGACTAGACAAGACTAGACAAGACTAGATAAGACTAGACAAGACTAGACAAGACTAGACAAGACTAGACAAGACTAGACAAGACTGGACAAGACTAGACAGTCTTGTCTAGTCTTGTCTAGTCTTGTCTAGTCTTGTCTAGTCTTGTCTAGTCTTGTCTAGTCTTGTCTAGTTTTGTCTAGTCTTGTCTAGTCTTGTCTAGTCTTGTCTAGTCTTGTCTTGTCTAGTTAGACAAGACTAGACAAGACTAGACAAGACTAGACAAGACTAGACAAGACTAGACAAGACTGGACAAGACTAGACAATGTCTAAACATAATGTATAATGTAGTCTAATCTTATCGTGTGTTGTCTAATCTTGTCTGCAATTTCTAGGTGAAATTCCCACTTTGGATAAACGCGGATGTTTTGCCAGGACCTGGTAAAACTGATGCATCTGAAGCCGACATCACCGGTAGCACAGGAGAATTCACCGGCGTCTTCAAGGACGCCTTGTACTCCTTCGGATGGACGACGGCCGACTACCCCCAAAAAGCAGAAGCGGACGAAAATTTGAAGAAATACACCAACGAGAACGTTGATGCAATGTTGGAGAAAATTAAGTTGATCCATGGAACATTCACGTTTCCGGTTCGGGCGATTTACGCGGCGAACAGCGTGGAGGAGTTGAAGAATCTGCTGTCTACGAAGGAAAAAAGCACGTTGACGGTGTGGTCGGCGGAGGACGATACCGACTATTTCACGGACGACGTCCTCAAGGGTTTGATGGAGTTCATGACGGCACAGAAGACCAAGGTTTACTTGGACGTTCCGGCAAAACTCCAGACCTACATGGATAAGCTTAACGGAGCGGCTAGTGTAGTTCCGGTTTCCCTCATGGTCTTCGGACTGGTTTCCGGGCTACTGATCAATTACTTCTAATTGCTCTTCATCAAGCAAGTTGTTGACGATCTGGAGACTAGTCTCATATTTGATTCTGCGACTGGTTTCCAGTTTCTTCCGCAACTACTCTTTACCGCTTCTTCCCCAACCGCAAGCTTTTCATTCCGGTTTCCTCCAACCAGAGGTGTTAAGTTAGCTTCCTCAACTACTCCTTAACGCTTCTTCCCCAATCGGAAGCTTTTTTATTCCAGTCTGAACTTCTAGACGGTTTCCTCCAACTAGAAGTGTTGAGTTAGCTTCCTCAACTACTCTTTACCGCTTCTTCCATAACCGGAAGTTTTTTAACCAGTTCCCAGTCTCAACATCTAGAGGGTTTTGCCCCAACCGGAAGTTTTCTTTCATGTTCCTACAACTATTTCTTAAGCTTCTTCCCCCTGTAGGGTTTTCCTCCAATCAGAAGTGTTGATTTAACTTCCTCCACTACTCCTTACCGCTTCTTCCACAACCGGAAGTTTTCTTAACCAGTTCCCATTCTCTACTTCTAGTGGTTTTTTCTCCAACTGGAAGTTTTGTTTCCTGTTCTTTCCTCAACTAGTTCTCATAGGTTCTTCCCCAACCGGAAATGTTTTAACTAGCTTCTGGTTTCAACTTTTAGAAGATTTTTCTCCAACATCAAGTTTTGATTTTGCGGCTGGTTTCCGGTTACTTCCTCAACTACTTCTTGCACAACAAGAAGTTTTTTTAACTAGTTTCCGGTTTCAATTTCCAGACGGGTTTTTCAAGCAAAAGAGACTGGTTTCGGTTTCTTTCCCAATCGGCAACTTTAAGCTAGGGAGTAGTTTCCGGTCTCAAAAATTTCCATTCGCCTTCCCAACCGGAAGCAGCCGATGCATTTTCCGGTATAGTTTTAGACATTATTTGGGCTTTTCCTTCTATGAGGTTCTAATGGGTATTATTTATGTATTTATTGCGTTTTTTACCTTTTCAAATGTTCCGGTTTTCCGGGTTTTTCAAATGTTTTGACATAAGTTTTCAATAAAGAATTATTTGTGAAAATATTTATTTGCTCAAAACCAAACAAGACAAGTTTAGGCAAGAACCGAGAAGTTTAGACTAGGTTAGACAAAACTGAGCAAGACTAGACAATACTATACAAGAACTAGGAAAGACTAGACAAGATTAGACAAGACCATTAGACTAGACAAGACTAACTACTTACTTACTTTCCGTGTCTAGATTATCAAATTTCAAAAAATCAGCCACATATGTGGCTTTGTCATCTGGTATCAGGAGTATCAGTCACTGATATCAGTCACCTGAAGGAGTGTCAGGTGACTGATATCATCAGGAGTATCAGGTCCTCCTCTGTGCAAGCCTCACTCATGTTTGGGCACGCACCCAGATGTTGGTGGTCTTGAGTTACGTCGCATTCACTCATTTTTTTAGGTTGCTGTTACATCGTGCGACTTCCGTTCTTAGCTTTTTCACCGTCCTCCAGGTGCGCAAAGGTAGATGGTGTGTCCAGGGGCCAGCTCTTCATTTGTCTCGATCCGTGTGCGGATGGCAGCCACTTGCCATAGGTTTGTTCGGTGTGCTTCAGGCGTAATCTCCAAGGGTTTTGTCGACCGCACTTGGCGCTGTCGCGCGTAGTATGTGGTCTTAATTTATCTGATCTACGTGCTGCCGCGCGTAGTATATGGTCTTAATTTATCTGATCAAGACCACACACGCCAGGCGCTGCCGCGCTTAGTATGTGGTCTTGACATAATGGTCACAATTTGGAACAAATTTTGGTCACGAACACAAAATTTGTTCTTTTCTGAACGTTTTCGAAAATTTTGGAAAGTCTGACTACTCTCAATGCGCCACAAACTAAATTTGAAAATTTGTATGAATTTAGCAAACATCCGGTATGAATTTAAAAAGTTTGGTTCGACTTTACGACTTTGTAACAGACGAACGGACAGACCAAAACCAAAAATTCTTCAGTTCGTACAAAATTTGTTCTTTTCTCAACATTTTTGCAAACATTGAGAAGTCTGACTACCCTCAATCCGCCACAAACTAAATTTGAAAATTTGTTTGAATTTAGATAAAATCCGGTTAGAATTATCTTAGCACTTGATTCTGTGACTGGTTTCCGGTTTCTTCCTCAACTACTCCGCTTCTTCCCCAACCGGAAGCTTTTTATTCCAGTCTCAACTTCTAGAGAGTTTCTTCCTCAACTACTACAGCTCTTCCGAGACTTGAGTCTATGCGGTTGCATTAGGTGCCCATATAAGGGATGCCTCTGGTCCGTTTCTTGTTTTTTTTTCGCTCAGCCACCGCGGCAACACACCTGCTGATTTTGGGTGGAGTAATACCACAGATAAATCTCGAAACTAGTGACTGTCTAACAGACAGCTATAAGTAGTCGCATCGCACGAACGAGCTCTCAGTATGCGTCGAACGGTTGACCCGTACGGACGCATATATCTCTTGAGAATGGCTAATGTTAGTTCGCCGATACGTCGAGAATCCGGTTCTTTTCAGAGCCAACCCTCAGCATCAACGCGGAATCCCCGAGAAAACAATACAACACAGGTATCTATCCGCGAAAACCTCAAATACAACATTATAAACCTCCATGGGGAGGAAATTTACCACCTCACCCGTAGTTTCGAGAAACTACGGACAAAACGCTCTCAATTATTATGCGATTTAGCATTTTTACGTCGCTGTAGAGATACAGACATAACACCCGTCTGTATGAGGCTGTCACACCAAAATCCGACAGCCAGGTCAAACAAAATACTACACAACGCAAGCCAAGCTTTGCTTCGGGACGAAATCCAAACCAAACGACAGAAACTTGACAGCATCAGCCAAAATATCCTGACAACACACATAGCTCTAACCACTACGCTACACCCTCTCCTCTGGCAACAGATAGACTTAATATCTAACAACAGAGCCGAACAGAATAGATTATTAATTACCAATAGACAGAAAGAAAAATACAACCTTCTCAGACGGAGACAAAAACCTGCACCAAAACCACTCAACATCGACAAAGTGGTTTACAATCTTTCAGACCAGCCCCTAGACGAACCTACCAAAACAGTACTGGCCAAGGGTTTTAACTTTGCAATAGCACCAACTCGCCTTCCCAAAGAAGACATAATCACTGGTGTCGAGACTGCTATCTCACAACTCCCTGCCACATTAGCCGAGACAATAAGACAGGAAACATGCCACATTTTAAGATCTGCAAAACCACCGACAAGAAACATCTCATATGAGGAATTCAAAGCCCTCAAGGCACTAAGAGAAAACAACAGCATTGTGGTCCTACCAGCTGACAAGGGAAATTGCTCTGTAGTCATGAACAGTGCTGACTATAAACAAAAAATGACCACAATCTTAGATGATCCAGCTTATCTACCCAGTACAACGGACCCCACAACCTATCTTGAGAAAACTACCAGACAAAAGATCCTAAGCTCTAGCATTGACAAGGAATCAATGAATTATCTTATACCAAGGGAGAAATCTTCACGGTGTCCCAAGATATATGGTTTACCAAAGATCCACAAAGATGGAGCCCCACTACGACCAATAGTAAGCTCCATTGGTTCACCGGTTTCTTGCGAAACATTTAGCAAAATGTTTACAACCATACGCAGAAGATTGTGATTCCTATGTCCGCAATGCTGAACACTTCATAGACATACTGAAAAATCACCAACTCCAGCCCGGCCACCTCCTTGTGAGCTTTGACATTGTATCTTTATTCACAAAAGTACCGGTCCCTGAGGCCTTAAACATCATAAGATCAAAATTAAAACCAGAAAAGTATGTATCAGATCTGGCAGAACATTGTTTAAAGAATACATACTTTAGGTACGATGGTCAAATATACAAACAAGTCCTAGGAGCACCAATGGGTTCACCTCTATCCCCAGTAATAGCCAACATATTTCTTACAGATTTTGAGGAAAAGGCAATCTCATCAGCCACACTTAAACCTACACTCTGGTTAAGATATGTTGACGACACATTTGTAATCTGGCCCCACGGCAGACCAGAGCTGGACAAATTCCTTAACCATCTTAACTCCCAACACGACCAAATTAAATTCACAATGGAGATAGAAAAGCATCAACAACTTCCTTTCTTGGATGTCTTGGTACAGAAGAAACCTGACGGCACTTTGAGCCACACTGTGTACCGGAAACCAACACACACAGACAGATATCTGAACGCTTCTTCGCACCATCATCCCAAACAACTAGCATCTGTAGTCAACACTCTTACCACCCGATCCAAAAGACTAGCCGACCAGCTTAACTTACCGAAAGAATTGAGGAACTTACGAGAAGCTCTTTCTTCAAATGGATATCCAAACAGCTTAATATCCAGAGCTTTCCGTCGTACAGAGAACAGTAGCCAAAGAACTGAAGAACGCCAGAAACCCGTTAGCACAGCATACCTACCATATGTTCATGGATCAACTGACAAAATCGCCAGAATACTTAAAAGACACAACATCGACACCATTTTCAAACCTAACCAGAAAATATCCTCCATGCTACGCAGCGTTAAAGACACCATCCCGTTAGAATCCCATGGAATTTACGAAATACCTTGCGGAACATGTGAACGGACCTACATTGGACGTACCAATAGAAAAATATCTGCTAGGATTCAAGAACATGTAGTTTCAATCAGACACAGAGACAAAGTTTCATCGGCACTTGTCCAACACACAAACACTGGTCACTGGATGGGCTTTAGAAATTCAAGGACTGTTGCACAGATTAGCCACGAAATGTCACGAGTATACAGAGAAGCCATAGAGATAGAAAAACGAGACTACTGCATGAACACGAGAGACGATTCCTTGAGACTGCCCCCAGCATGGCGACCGATCATATCCACCCTCAAAATGCAATCCCAGACACCCCAGACTCATGTACGACCAACAAAACAAACAAACAACCGAACCGAAGCATCGCACACAACGCGCATGACCCGAAGCCAGACAGCTATAAGTAGTCGCATCGCACGAACGAGCTCTCAGTATGCGTCGAACGGTTGACCCGTACGGACGCATATATCTCTTGAGAATGGCGAATGTTAGTTCGCCGAAACGTCGAGAATCCGGTTCTTTTCAGAGCCAACCCTCAGCATCAACGCGGAATCCCCGAGAAAACAATACAACACAGGTATCTATCCGCGAAAACCTCAAATACAACATATATATATATATATATATATATATACATATATATATATATATATATATATATATATATATATATATATATATATATATATATATATATATATATATATTGTAGTTAGATAATATCGCAATTGGTCGGTACCGATTGCGATATTATCTGTAATGTCTAAAGTGATGGAATACTGTATGCTCCATAGGCTTACTCCATTTATATAGAAACATCATCTGATCCCCCAAGGAACAGCACGGCTTCCGCAGGGGAAAATCTACAACTACGGCGATCATAGAATTCTATTCCAAGGTTCTACTCAAAGTTGATTTTTTGTGACCTTTCTAAGACTCTCGACTGCGTGTCTCACCAACAATTATTAAATAAAATATATACAATGGGCATACGATGTAAATCGCATAATTGGATAAAATCATTTCTTCAAGAGAGAAGGCAATGTGTGGAAATCACTGTCATGAATAAAACATTTAAATCTGCACCGGCAAGTATAAATATAAGTGTTCCGCAAGGAAGTGTCCTTTCCCATTACACTCTTCCTTCTCTATCTAGCAGACCTAACACGTTTTATAAATAGTAATCACTGTACAATATATGCAGATGATTCTAGCTTTCTCGTATCAGAGATTTCAAGAAATCTGACTCAAATAGAAGCCAACAAACGTAAACTGGTTCTCCAGTAACAATCTGTTCTTTAATGGTAGCAAAACAGAATACGTAATTTTTCAAACTCAAAGCAGCTCCCGAGCAGATAACATTTCCATAGGAACTAATAACCTTCAATTAAATCGAGCACCGGCTACAAAGTTCCTAGGACTGCAAATCGAGGAATCCTTAACATGGAATTTGCAGATTGAGAACTTATGCAAAAAAATGCATAATAAGGCTTACTCAATCAGAAGATTACGTCGGCTATTGGATAGATCTGATATCCTTATCTATTACTTCGCTGAAGTTCAGTCAATACTATCTTACGGTATTTCAGTATGGGGAGCCTCTCCCAAAACTGAAACTCTCTTAATTGCTAAACAAAATGTGATTCGTGCAATAATGGGTATTCCTAGAACATGTAGTTTCATGTAGAACTCACTTTAGACAGCTGGGGATCCTAACAATCGCCAGTCTTTATATTCTGGAAGTGGCCTGCCTAATCCACAAAAATAAAACCAACTTACAAAGAAACATGGACAAACATAACCATTACACAAGAGGACATAGAAAGTTGTATGCTCCTAAAAGCAATCTTACAATCAGTAGCAAATCTCCAACCGTATACGGAGTCTTCATTTACAATAAGCTACCAGCGAGCATGACAGCAGAAAAATCCCATACTGTTTTTAGAAAAAAAACTGAAACTATTTTTGTTGAGGGAATCAATATATAGCCTACAGGAATTCTTCAACTTATGTTAGGATTATTTTTGTCATTTTTGCTGAAATATAATCAGTTCAATTACTGTAATTACTTCCTACTATTATTTTTTATTATTTATATATGCTATTTTGTTTTTCTTTCCATTTGACTTTTACACATATGTTTTCTGTACATCTATACTGTAATAAATATCTTTTGATTTTGATGCCCATTATTGTACAGTTCGTGGACTATGTAAATACACCATAACACACACGTATGTAACAGTCGGCGATTAATGTGCGTTTGGTTTACGATTCGTTAATTGGTTGAGAGCTACTACGACGAGTTCATACGTTCAGCGCCCGCCGTTTTGACTTTGAAATTTACTTTGCGTACATTAGGTTGCCTATTTAACCAAATTTATTCTAGTTTAACCCAAATAAGTACTAAATAATAAGCTATGTAACCATTAAGAATGTATTTCTTTTCATTTCTTTCAAGTTAAATAATGTCGATTAACAGTAAACTACAACTGCTTGTTTATTATAATATTAAATAATGATAATTAAATACACATAACCTAATAAGAAATATATTTGTTACAAACATATTTTTCTTATTAAACAGAAACAAATAAGTGTGGTCGTAGATACCATAAGTATAGTACATAACTCGAGTTGTAAGGCAATTACGTACTCGCGGAATTACGTAACACTTCGGCACGTAATATTTCAGCTTTTCATAGCTTCTTAAAACTCTCGTTACGTAATATACTATTAGAGTTAGTCTTATCACAATCTCATTATACTCTATACAGATTGGAAAAATCTTAAGTCTCACTAGTTTTAGTTTAGTTTTAGTCACTAGTTTTAGACCAAGAATAAGCTACAATTAGTCGTAATATACGTATATTCCAGACTAACTTGTTTACTTTGTCTACTAGTCTTGTCTAGTCTTGCCTAGTCTAGTCTTGTCTAGTCTTGTCTAGTCTTGTCTAGTCTTGTCTAGTCTTGTCTAGTCTTGTCTAGTCTTGTCTAGTCTTGTCTAGTCTTGTCTAGTCTTGTCTAGTCTTGTCTAGTCTTGTCTAGTCTTGTCTAGTCTTGTCTAGTCTTGTCTAGTCTTGTCTAGTCTTGTCTAGTCTTGTCTAGTCTTGTCTAGTCTTGTCTAGTCTTGTCTAGTCTTGTCTAGTCTTGTCTAGTCCTGTCTAGTCCTGTCTAGTCTTATCTAGTCTTGTCTAGTCTTGTCTAGTCCTGTCTAGTCTGTCTAGTCTTGTCTAGTCTTGTCTAGTCTTGTCTAGTCTTGTCTAGTCTTGTCTAGTCTTGTCTAGTCTTGTCTAGTCTTGTCTAGTCTTGTCTAGTCTTGTCTAGTCTTGTCTAGTCTTGTCTAGTCTTGTCTAGTCTTGTCTAGTCTTGTCTAGTCTTGTCTAGTCTTGTCTAGTCTTGTCTAGTCTTGTCTAGTCTTGTCTAGTCTTGTCTAGTCTTGTCTAGTCTTGTCTAGTCTTGTCTAGTCTTGTCTAGTCTTGTCTAGTCTTGTCTAGTCTTGTCTAGTCTTGTCTAGTCTTGTCCAGCCTTGTCCAGTCTTGTCTAGTCTTGTCTAGTCTTGTCTAGTCTTGTCTAGTCTTGTCTAGTCTTGTCTAGTCTTGTCTAGTCTTGTCAAGTCTTGTCTAGTCTTGTCTAGTCTAGTCTAGTCTTGTCTAGTCTTGTCTAGTCTTGTCTAGTCTTGTCTAGTCTAGTCTTGTCTAGTCTTGTCTAGTCTTCGTCTAGTCTTGTCTAGTCTTGTCTAGTCTTGTCTAGTCTTGTCTAGTCTTGTCTAGTCTTGTCTAGTCTTGTCTAGTCTTGTCTAGTCTTGTCTAGTCTTGTCTAGTCTTGTCTAGTCTTGTCTAGTCTTGTCTAGTCTTGTCTAGTCTTGTCTAGTCTAGTCTTGTCTAGTCTTGTCTAGTCTTGTCTAGTCTTGTCTAGTCTTGTCTAGTCTTGTCTAGTCTTAGTCTTGTCTAGTCTTGTCTAGTCTTGTCTAGTCTTGTCTAGTCTTGTCTAGTCTTGTCTAGTCTTGTCTAGTCTTGTCTAGTCTTGTCTAGTCTTGTCTAGTCTTGTCTAGTCTTGTCTAGTCTTGTCTAGTCTTGTCTAGTCTTGTCTAGTCTTGTCTAGTCTTGTCTAGTCTTGTCTAGTCTTGTCTAGTCCTTGTCTAGTCTTGTCTAGTCTTGTCTAGTCTTGTCTAGTCTTCTCTAGTCTTGTCTAGTCTTGTCTAGTCTTCTCTAGTCTTGTCTAGTCTTCTCTAGTCTTGTCTAGTCTTGTCTAGTCTTCTCTAGTCTTGTCTAGTCTTGTCTAGTCTTCTCTAGTCTTGTCTAGTCTTGTCTAGTCTTCTCTAGTCTTCTTTAGTCTTGTCTAGTCTTGTCTAGTCTTGTCTAGTCTTGTCTAGTCTTGTCTAGTCTTGTCTAGCTTTGTCTAGTCTTGTCTAGTCTTGTCTAGTCTTGTCTAGTCTTGTCTAGTCTTGTCTAGTCTTGTCTAGTCTTGTCTAGTCTTGTCTAGTCTAGTCTTGTCTAGTCTTGTCTAGTCTTGTCTAGTCTTGTCTAGTCTAGTCTTGTCTAGTCTTGTCTAGTCTTGTCTAGTCTTCTCTAGTCTTGTCTAGTCTTGTCTAGTCTTGTCTAGTCTTGTCTAGTCTAGTCTTCTCTAGTCTTGTCTAGTCTTGTCTAGTCTTCTCTAGTCTTGTCTAGTCTTGTCTAGTCTTGTCTAGTCTTCTCTAGTCTTCTCTAGTCTTGTCTAGTCTTGTCTAGTTTTGTCTAGTCTTGTCTAGTCTTGTCTAGTTTTGTCTAGTCTTGTCTAGTCTTGTCTAGTCTTGTCTAGTCTTGTCTAGTCTTGTCTAGTCTTGTCTAGTCTTGTCTAGTCTTGTCTAGTCTTGTCTAGTCTTGTCTAGTCTTGTCTAGTCTTGTCTAGTCTTGTCTAGTCTTGTCTAGTCTTGTCTAGTCTTGTCTAGTCTTGTCTAGTCTTGTCTAGTCTTGTCTAGTCTTGTCTAGTCTTGTCTAGTCTTGTCTAGTCTTGTCTAGTCTTGTCTAGTCTTGTCTAGTCTTGTCTAGTCTTGTCTAGTCTTGTCTAGTCTTGTCTAGTCTTGTCTAGTCTTGTCTAGTTTTGTCTAGTCTTGTCTAGTCTTGTCTAGTCTTGTCTAGTCTTGTCTAGTCTTGTCTAATCTTGTCTAGTCTTGTCTAGTCTTGTCTAGTCTTGTCTTGTCTTGTCTAGTCTTGTCTAGTCTTGTCTAGTCTTGTCTAGTCTTGTCTAGTCAAGTCTTGTCTAGTCTTGTCTAGTCTGGTCTAGTCTTGTCTAGCCTTGTCTAGCCTTGTCTAGTCTTGTCTAGTCTTCACTAGCCCTATCATTGTTTAGTCTTGTCTAGTCTTGCCTAGTCTAGTCTTGTCTAGTCTAGTCTGGTCTAGTCTTGTCTAGTCTTGTCTAGTCTTGTCTAGTCTTGTCTAGTCTTGTCTAGTCTTGTCTAGTCTTGTCTAGTCTTGTCTAGTCTTGTCTAGTCTTGTCTAGTCTTGTCTAGTCTTGTCTAGTCTTGTCTAGTCTTGTCTAGTCTTGTCTAGTCTTGTCTAGTCTTGTCTAGTCTTGTCTAGTCTTGTCTAGCCTTGTCTAGTCTTGTCTAGTCTTGTCTAGTCTTGTCTAGTCTTGTCTAGTCTTGTCTAGTCTTGTCTAGTCTTCACTAGCCCTATCATTGTTTAGTCTTGTCTAGTCTTGTCTAGTCTTCACTAGCCCTATCATTGTTTAGTCTTGTCTAGTCTTGCCTAGTCTAGTCTTGTCTAGTCTAGTCTTGTCTAGCCTTGTCTAGTCTTGTCTAGTCTTGTCTAGTCTTGTCTAGTCTTGTCTAGTCTTGTCTAGTCTTGTCTAGTCTTGTCTAGTCTTGTCTAGTCTTGTCTAGTCTTCACTAGCCCTATCATTGTTTAGTCTTGTCTTGTCTAGCCTTGTCTAGTCTTGTCTAGTCTTGTTTAGTCTTATCTAGTCTTCTCTAGCCTTGTCTAGTCTTGTTTAGTCTTATCTAATCATGTCTAGCCTTAATTATTATAATGTATACTAATTCAGTTTAATCCAGACTACACAAATTTACTTGTGACTAGTCCAATTAACATTATATTAACATTAGACTAGTCTAGTTCGGAACAAGTAAGCAAAAATGAAAAAGAGTTTTATAAATATTGACAAAACATAAATCAAAACAAATCGAGTTACCTTTGCCACTTGCCCTTCCTCCTTCCGTCTCACAGCCTTACGACACACAGGAACTAACCATCACAAGCACAATAAAGTTTTTCTCGCGATTTCCCGATTTTCGCAATTCGCACGGACTCGCGAGACCGACCGATTTCCGCGTTTTCACGAAATTAATTATCGAAATTACACCGGAAAACTGCAACGAAGAAACCGCAGCTCGTTTGACGTTTGGCTTGAAGATTTTGTCCACTAAATCAGGTGTGCCAACACAAACAGCGCACCAGTTCCAATCCGTTCTTCATTGCTTCTCGAGCTTTTGTTGTGGCAACAGAATTCCTCATTTTGCAAAGCACACTTGAATTTCAACCAAAACAAAATCGCAAATATAACAAGCGCAGGTGATGTTTGAACATGGCTGTATATAAGCAAGATAATGTTGAAATGCAAATTCATTTCCTCTAAGCACACACACACTGAGTAAGTTGTAGTTTACATTACATTTGAATTCAATTTGAGATTAGATGAGTCCACGCTGATGGAGCAGAAATGCGTCTACGGATGTTCATTATTTATCAGGTTATGTCATTTTCTAGCGACCCACATGGCCTCTCGTAGCAGGTAAATGCAGTAGCCAAAACGTACTAGTAATTATATTTATTTATGTTATTAGTCAATTTGTGAATTGATTAATTGATTGAGAGCAACGAACTCTAATTGACTAATTGATTAGAGCATTTTTCTTAATTCTTTTCTTGTAATATTACAAACATTCGATTCAATTGAACTTAATTTTTGAGATTAACAAGACTGGACAAGACTTCCACTAGACAAGACTGGACAAGACAGCACAAGACTTAACAAGACCAGACAAGACTGGACAAGACTTAACAAGACTGGACAAGACTTCCACCAGACAGGACATGACAAGACTAGACAAGACTGGACAAGACAGGACACGACTGGACAAGACTAGACAAAACTGGACAAGACTAGACAAGACTGGACAAGACTTCGACTAGACAAGACTGGACAAGACTAGACAAGACTGGACAAGATAGGACACGACTGGATAAGACTAGACAAGACTGGACAAGACTTAACAAGACTGGACAAGACTAGACAAAACTAGACAAGACTGGACAAGACTGGGCAAGACTAGACTAGACTGGACAAGACTAGACAAGATTGGACAAGACTAGACAAGACTGGACAAGACTAGACAAGACTGAACAAGACCAGACAAGACTGGACAAGACTAGACAAGACTGGACAAGATAGGACACGACTGGACAAGACTAGACAAGACTGGACAAGACTTAACAAGACTGGACAAGACTAGACAAAACTAGACAAGACTGGACAAGACTGGGCAAGACTAGACTGGACAAGACTAGACAAGATTGGACAAGACTATACAAGACTGGACAAGACTGGACAAGACTAGACAAGACTGAACAAGACTAGACAAGACTGGACAAGACTAGACTAGATTGGACAAGACTGGACAAGACTAGACAAGACTGGAGAATGCTAGACATGACTAGACAAGACTAAACAAGACTAGACAGGACTAGATAAGACTTTGCAAGACTGCCCAAGACTGAACAAAACTAGACAAGACTGGACAAGACTAGACAAGACTAGACAAGACTGGATAAGAATGGGCAAGACTTCCACCAGACAGGACATGACAAGACTAGACAAGACTGGACAAGACAGGACACGACTGGACAAGAATAGACAAAACTGGACAAGACTAGACAAGACTGGACAAGACTTCGACTAGACAAGACTGGACAAGACTAGACAAGACTGGACAAGAAAGGACACGACTGGACAAGACTAGACAAGACTTAACAAGACTGGACAAGACTAGACAAAACTAGACAAGACTGGACAAGACTGGGCAAGACTAGACTAGACTGGACAAGACTAGACAAGATTGGACAAGACTGGACAAGACTAGACAAGACTGGACAAGACTGGACAAGACTAGACAAGACTGAACAAGACCAGACAAGACTGGACAAGACTAGACTAGATTGGACAAGACTGGACAAGACTAGACAAGACTGGAGAATGCTAGACAAGACTGAACAAGACTAGACAGGACTAGATAAGACTTTGCAAGACTGCACAAGACTGAACAAAACTAGACAAGACTGGACAAGACTAGACAAGACTAGACAAGACTGGATAAGACTGGACAAGACTTCCACCAGACAGGACATGACAAGACTAGACAAGACTGGAGAAGACTGGACAAGACAGGACACGACTGGACAAGACTAGGCAAGACTGGACTAGATAGGACATGACTGGACAAGACTAGACAAGACTGGACAAGACTAGACAAGACTGGACAAGATAGGACACGACTGGACAAGACTAGACAAGACTGGACAAGACTTAACAAGACTGGACAAGACTAGACAAAACTAGACAAAACTGGACAAGACTGGACAAGACTAGACAAGACTGAACAAGACCAGACAAGACTGGACAAGACTAGACTAGATTGGACAAGACTGGACAAGACTAGACAAGACTGGAGAATGCTAGACAAGACTAGACAAGACTGAACAAGACTAGACAGGACTAGATAAGACTTTGCAAGACTGCACAAGACTGAACAAAACTAGACAAGACTGGACAAGACTAGACAAGACTGGATAAGACTGGACAAGACTTCCACCAGACAGGACATGACAAGACTAGACAAGGCTGGACAAGACTGGACAAGACAGGACACGACTGGACAAGACTAGACAAAATTGGACAAGACTGGACAAGACTTCGACTAGACAAGACTGGACAAGACTAGACAAGACTGGACAAGATAGGACACGACTGGACAAGACTAGACAAGACTGAACAAGACCAGACAAGACTGGACAAGACTAGACTAGATTGGACAAGACTGGACAAGACTAGACAAGACTGGAGAATGCTAGACAAGACTGAACAAGACTAGACAGGACTAGATAAGACTTTGCAAGACTGCACAAGACTGAACAAAACTAGACAAGACTGGACAAGACTAGACAAGACTAGACAAGACTGGATAAGACTGGACAAGACTTCCACCAGACAGGACATGACAAGACTAGACAAGACTGGAGAAGACTGGACAAGACAGGACACGACTGGACAAGACTAGGCAAGACTGGACTAGATAGGACATGACTGGACAAGACTAGACAAGACTGGACAAGACTGGACAAGACTAGACAAGACTGGACAAGATAGGACACGACTGGACAAGACTAGACAAGACTGGACAAGACTTAACAAGACTGGACAAGACTAGACAAAACTAGACAAAACTGGACAAGACTGGACAAGACTAGACAAGACTGAACAAGACCAGACAAGACTGGACAAGACTAGACTAGATTGGACAAGACTGGACAAGACTAGACAAGACTGGAGAATGCTAGACAAGACTAGACAAGACTGAACAAGACTAGACAGGACTAGATAAGACTTTGCAAGACTGCACAAGACTGAACAAAACTAGACAAGACTGGACAAGACTAGACAAGACTGGATAAGACTGGACAAGACTTCCACCAGACAGGACATGACAAGACTAGACAAGGCTGGACAAGACTGGACAAGACAGGACACGACTGGACAAGACTAGACAAAATTGGACAAGACTGGACAAGACTTCGACTAGACAAGACTGGACAAGACTAGACAAGACTGGACAAGATAGGACACGACTGGACAAGACTAGACAAGACTGGACAAGACTTAACAAGACTGGACAAGACTAGACAAAACTAGACAAGACTGGGCAAGACTAGACTGGACAAGACTAGACAAGATTGGACAAGACTAGACAAGACTGGACAAGACTGGACAAGACTACACAAGACTGAACAAGACCAGACAAGACTGGGCAAGACTAGACTAGATTGGACAAGACTGGACAAGACTAGACAAGACTGGAGAATGCTAGACAAGACTGAACAAGACTAGACAGGACTAGATAAGACTTTGCAAGACTGCACAAGACTGAACAAAACTAGACAAGACTGGACAAGACTAAACAAGACTAGACAAGACTGGATAAGACTGGACAAGACTAGACAAGACTGGACAAGACTAGACAAGCCTGGACAAGACTGGACAAGACTGAACAAGACTGGACATGACTGGACAAGCCTAGACAAGACTAGTCAAAACTAGACAAGACTAGACAAGACTAGACAAGACTAGACAAGACTAGACAAGACTAGACAAGACCAGACAAGACTAGACAAGACTAGACAAGACTAGACAAGACTAGACAAGACTAGACAAGACTAGACAAAACTAGACAAGACTAGACAAGACAAGACTAGACAAGACTAGACAAGACTAGACAAGACTAGACAAGACTAGACAAGACTAGACAAGACTAGACAAGACTAGACAAGACTAGACAAGACTAGACAAGACTAGACAAGACTAGACAAGACTAGACAAGACTAGACAAGACTAGACAAGACTAGACAAGACTAGACAAGACTAGACAAGACTAGACAAGACTAGACAAGACTAGACAAGACTAGACAAGACTAGACAAGACTAGACAAAACTAGACAAGACTTGATAAATAAGAAAATATATTTGTTAAGGATAACTTGAACAATATTGCAAATATTATTACTATTATTGTCAATAATAAGTGTTTGGTAAATGGGACAAAGTCGACGACGATTGGCGACGATTTTCGCACAAAACATTGTAATTTCAGCGATAATTTTGTTTTGTGTGCAATTTTACGTTCTCCAAAACATTTACATCTCTCTGTTTCGAGACCTTTCGCCGAAAGGAATTTGCTAATTACTGTATTTACCTTATTATCGGCATTCAGAATTGCCATTGTTACCAGTACCTAGTTTTAGTGACACATACTTAACCTACATCGACCTTAGCCCTGTCTCTCTAGTCTAGTCAGTCTGGTTTCGCTAGTTTGTCTGAAGTGTCTGGTCTCTCTGATCTGTCTGGGTTTGTCTCAGTCCATCTGGTCTGTTTAAATCTGTCTGGTCTGCCTGAGTTTGTCTAGTTTGTCTGGTCTGTCTCGTCTGTCTAGGCTGTCCAGTCTGTTTAGTCTGTCTAGTCTGTCTAGTCTGTCTAGTCTGTCTAGTCTGTCTAGTCTGTCTAGTCTGTCTAGTCTGTCTAGTCTGTCTATTCTGTCTAGTCTGTTTAGTCTGTCTAGTCTGTCTAGTCTGTCTAGTCTGTCTAGTCTGTCTAGTCTGTCTAGTCTGTCTAGTCTGTCTAGTCTGTCTAGTCTGTCTAGTCTGTCTAGTCTGTCTAGTCTGTCTAGTCTGTCTAGTCTGTCTAGTCTGTCTAGTCTGTCTAGTCTGTCTAGTGTGTCTAGTCTGTCTAGTCTGTCTAGTCTGTCAAGTCTGTCTAGTCTGTCTAGTCCGTCTAGTCAGTCTAGTCTGTCTGGTCTGTCTAGTATGTCTAGTCTGTTTTTTTAATGGGGACGTAGCAAGCACATTCAGTTAACTTGACGAGTGGCCCCCCTGGAAACTCACGGGCATCTTGGAACCGCTTTTCGCATATCTTCAAGATGGCGTTGGCTTTGACCTTACTTGAAGTCCATCCTTACACCCCCCATCCACGGAAGGTGATTAGAGGTTCAGGTTGTTTTCAGTTTTCGTTGTCTATGTTGTTTTATCCGTTCATCCTGTTCCTTCATGCTTAGTATGTCCCTTATCATCATTTCTGTTGCAGACCAGTCTTCTTCACTCCTAAGCATTGTTTCCGTGAGTGTGCTAAAATTCTTTTTGTTTTTGAAGTGTATATGTTTCTCTCTAAAGACCACCTGGGGCATTCGAAGATTGTGTGTCCACTCACCCCTCTCTGATGCTTCCGAGTACTCTTGCCAACTTTCGAGCATTTGGACCTTGCCTTTTTTCTCAGTTCATTTTTGTTTTCACAGCTCCTTTCTTTATAAAGCGTGTCTCTCTCTTCAACAAGAAGTTTTATAGGAGCTATTCCCGCAATAACAAGAATAGTGTCACCTGAGACGGCCCTATCTGCGCTGGACACGCGTAGCGCCATTTTTCGTTAAATGGATTGCAGTTTTTGCCTTAGATTTGCTCTCTCCGTGGCTCGCTTCCAGATTGGTGCTGCGTAGAGAATGGCAGACTCGACAACTGAACACAAGATCCTTCGTTTGGTGCTCTTAGGACCACCTACAGTTGGCATAAGTTTTCAAAGTGCCGCTGAGGTTTTTAATACCTTCCCAGCTGCAAGAACAATGTGCTGTCGAAAGGAAAGATTTTTATCTATAGTTACGCCTAAGTATTTAATGGCCTCCTTTGGTACTATTGTTTCGCTTTTTATTTTAAATGTGACTGGTCCTACTTTCATTCTTCCTGTCAATAAAACCGCTTCTGTCTTTTCTGGAACGAGTTTTAGCTGTTTTTTCTCCAACTAGTTGTCTATTAGTGCTATGGCTTTGTTCGCCATATTTATACCACAGTTTTCTGTTAATCCGGTGACGATGAGGGCCAAGTCGTCGGCGAAACCGACCGCTTCCACTCCCTCTGGCAACATCAGTCTAAGGACTCCATCATACAGGATATTCCACAAAGTTGGTCCCATTACTGAGCCTTGTGGAACACCACTGTAGATTTGTCTTTCTACGCTTTCACCCTCTGCCTCTATAATAATTTTTCGGTTGCAGAGGTAGCTGCTTACGAGTTTCAGGAGATACGGAGGGAAGTATCTTGATATTAATTCTTCAACAATATTTTTCCAAGCAACGGAGTTGAAGGCGTTCTTAACGTCTAACGTTATGAGTGCGCAAATTCTTCTTTTCCCCCGCAATCTTTCTGCAGCCACTTCTGCCAGCTTTAGTAGACTCATTATTGCGTCTATAGTTGAGAGTCCCTCCCTGAAGCCGAATTGCTTTCTGGATAGCTCTTTACCTTTCCTAAGTTGCTGTTTTATCCTCCCTACTACCATTTGTTCTAGCAATTTCCCTGTTACATCTAGCAGCCAAATTGGCCTGTACGATGAATGAATGAAGGTTTGTCTCCCTTTATGTCTAGTCTGTCTAGTGTATCTAGTATGGTCTAGTCTGTCTAGGCACTCGAGTCTGTCCAGTTGGTCCAGTCTGCCGGGTCTGTATGGTCTCTCTGGTCTGTCTAGTCTGCTTAGCCTAGTCTTGCCTCTCCTGCCGTCAGCTACTCGCCTGTTTTTTTTGTTAACTAGACTAGAGATGAACTGCTTCTACTAATCTTCTATTATGACTAAGAGAGTAGTAACACTCCAACTGATAAGGGACAACTGCTACTAGCTGTTAATATAAGGCTAATAATACTAAATTACTATCAAAAATCTACTAATACCAGACTAATTGTAAGGCAAAAAGACTAATTGCTAATAGTCTACTACAACTATACGACGGACTAGAACTACACTACAACTAGTAAAGCTCGAGTTCTTCTACTCGACTACCTGCCGAAAACTCCTGACTGCTTAGTCTTGTCTATTACTACTAGACTAACACTAATAGTTTAATACTACTTACCAAAACTACTTAGGATAATTAGACACTTAATCTAGTTAGCCATCCAGTCTTTACATCTAATGTAGAATATCTACATAGTTTTGTCTAGTCTTGTCTTATCTAGTCTTGTCTAGGCTTGCCTAGTCTTGTCTAGTCTTGTCTAGTCTTGTCTAGTCTTGTCTAGTCTTGTCTAGTCTTGTCTAGTCTTGTCTAGTCTTGTCTAGTCTTGTCTAGTCTTGTCTAGTCTTGTCTAGTCTTGTCTAGTCTTGTCTAGTCTTGTCTAGTCTTGTCTAGTCTTGTCTAGTCTTGTCTAGTCTTGTCTAGTCTTGTCTAGTCTTGTCTAGTCTTGTCTAGTCTTGTCTAGTCTTGTCTAGTCTTGTCTAGTCTTGTCTAGTCTTGTCTAGTCTTGTCTAGTCTTGTCTAGTCTTGTCTAGTCTTGTCTAGTCTTGTCTAGTCTTGTCTAGTCTTGTCTAGTCTAGTCTTGTCTAGTCTTGTCTAGTCTTGTCTAGTCTTGTCTAGTCTTGTCTAGTCTTGTCTAGTCTTGTCTAGTCTTGTCTAGTCTTGTCTAGTCTTGTCTAGTCTTGTCTAGTCTTGTCTAGTCTTGTCTAGTCTTGTCTAGTCTTGTCCAGTCTTGTCTAGTCTTGTCTA
Organism: Phosphuga atrata; assembly: GCA_944588485.1. Taxonomy (NCBI): domain Eukaryota; kingdom Metazoa; phylum Arthropoda; class Insecta; order Coleoptera; family Silphidae; genus Phosphuga; species Phosphuga atrata. The sequence goes on along the minus strand of OX155908.1, from coordinate 12,352,227 downwards.
GTCTTGTCTAGTCTTGTCTAGTCTTGTCTTGTCTTGTCTAGTCTTGTCTAGTCTTGTCTAGTCTTGTCTAGTCTTGTCTAGTCTTGTCTAGTCTTGCCTCGTCTTGTCTAGTCTTGTCTAGTCTTGTCTAGTCTTGTCTAGTCTTGTCTAGTCTTGTCTAGTCTTGTCTAGTCTTGTCTAGTCTTGTCTAGTCTTGTCTAGTCTTGTCTAGTCTTGTCTAGTCTTGTCTAGTCTAGTCTTGTCTAGTCTTGTCTAGTCTTGTCTAGTCTTGTCTAGTCTTGTCTAGGCTTGTCTAGTCTTGTCTAGTCTTGTCTAGTCTTGTTTAGTCTTGTCTAGTCTTGTATAGTCTTGTCTAGTCTTGTCTAGTCTTGTCTAGTCTTGTCTAGTCTTGTCTAGTCTTGTCTAGTCTTGTCTAGTCTTGTATCGGTTTGTCTAGTCTTGTCTAATCTTGTCTAGTCTTGTCTAGTGTTGTCTAGTCTTGTCTAGTCTTGTCTAGTCTTGTCTAGTCTTGTTTAGTCTTGTCTAGTCTTGTTTAGTCTTGTTTAGTCTTGTCTAGTCTTGTCTAGTCTTGTATCGGTTTGTCTAGTCTTGCCTAATCTTGTCTAGTCTTGTCTAGTCTTGTCTAGTCTTGTCTAGTCTTGTCTAGTCTTGTCTAGTCTTGTTTAGTCTTGTCTAGTCTTGTCTAGTCTTGTCTAGTCTTGTCTAGTCTTGTCTAGTCTTGTCTAGTCTTGTATAGTCTTGTCTAGTCTTGTCTAGTCTTGTCTAGTCTTGTGTAGTCTTGTCTAGTCTTGTCTAGTCTTGTCTAGTCTTGTCTAGTCTTGTCTAGTCTTGTATCGGTTTGTCTAGTCTTGTCTAATCTTGTCTAGTCTTGTCTAGTCTTGTCTAGTCTTGTCTAGTCTTGTCTAGTCTTGTGTAGTCTTGTCTAGTCTTGTCTAGTCTTGTCTAGTCTTGTCTAGTCTTGTCTAGTCTTGTCTAGTCTTGTCTAGTCTTGTCTAGTCTTGTCTAGTCTAGTCTTGTCTAGTCTTGTCTAGTCTTGTCTAGTCTTGTCTAGTCTTGTCTAGGCTTGTCTAGTCTTGTCTAGTCTTGTCTAGTCTTGTCTAGTCTTGTCTAGTCTTCTCTAGTCTTGTCTAGTCTAGTCTTGTCTAGTCTTGTCTAGTCTTGTCTAGTCTTGTCTAGTCTTGTCTAGTCTTGTCTAGTCTTGTCTAGTCTTGTCTAGTCTTGTCTAGTCTTGTCTAGTCTTGTCTAGTCTTGTCTAGTCTTGTCCAGTCTTGTCTAGTCTTGTCTAGTCTTGTCTAGTCTTGTCTAGTCTTGTCTAGTCTTGTCTAGTCTTGTCTAGTCTTGTCTAGTCTTGTCTAGTCTTGTCTAGTCTTGTCTAGTCTTGTCTAGTCTTGTCTAGTCTTGTCTAGTCTTGTCTAGTCTTGTCTAGTCTTGTCTAGTCTTGTCTAGTCTTGTCTAGTCTTGTCTAGTCTTGTCTAGTCTTGTCTAGTCTTGTCTAGTCTTGTCTAGTCTTGTCTAGTCTAGTCTTGTCTAGTCTTGTCTAGTCTTGTCTAGTCTTGTCTAGTCTTGTCTAGTCTTGTCTAGTCTTGTCTAGTCTTGTCTAGTCTTGTCTAGTCTTGTCTAGTCTTGTCTAGTCTTGTCTAGTCTTGTCTAGTCTTGTCTAGTCTTGTCCAGTCTTGTCTAGTCTTGTCTAGTCTTGTCTAGTCTTGTCTAGTCTTGTCTAGTCTTGTCTTGTCTTGTCTAGTCTTGTCTAGTCTTGTCTAGTCTTGTCTAGTCTTGCCTCGTCTTGTCTAGTCTTGTCTAGTCTTGTCTAGTCTTGTCTAGTCTTGTCTAGTCTTGTCTAGTCTTGTCTAGTCTTGTCTAGTCTTGTCTAGTCTTGTCTAGTCTTGTCTAGTCTAGTCTTGTCTAGTCTTGTCTAGTCTTGTCTAGTCTTGTCTAGTCTTGTCTAGGCTTGTCTAGTCTTGTCTAGTCTTGTCTAGTCTTGTTTAGTCTTGTCTAGTCTTGTATAGTCTTGTCTAGTCTTGTCTAGTCTTGTCTAGTCTTGTCTAGTCTTGTCTAGTCTTGTCTAGTCTTGTCTAGTCTTGTCTAGTCTTGTATCGGTTTGTCTAGTCTTGTCTAATCTTGTCTAGTCTTGTCTAGTGTTGTCTAGTCTTGTCTAGTCTTGTCTAGTCTTGTCTAGTCTTGTTTAGTCTTGTCTAGTCTTGTTTAGTCTTGTTTAGTCTTGTCTAGTCTTGTCTAGTCTTGTATCGGTTTGTCTAGTCTTGCCTAATCTTGTCTAGTCTTGTCTAGTCTTGTCTAGTCTTGTCTAGTCTTGTCTAGTCTTGTCTAGTCTTGTTTAGTCTTGTCTAGTCTTGTCTAGTCTTGTCTAGTCTTGTCTAGTCTTGTCTAGTCTTGTATAGTCTTGTCTAGTCTTGTCTAGTCTTGTCTAGTCTTGTGTAGTCTTGTCTAGTCTTGTATAGTCTTGTCTAGTCTTGTCTAGTCTTGTCTAGTCTTGTATCGGTTTGTCTAGTCTTGTCTAATCTTGTCTAGTCTTGTCTAGTCTTGTCTAGTCTTGTCTAGTCTTGTCTAGTCTTGTGTAGTCTTGTCTAGTCTTGTCTAGTCTTGTCTAGTCTTGTCTAGTCTTGTCTAGTCTTGTCTAGTCTTGTCTAGTCTTGTCTAGTCTTGTCTAGTCTTGTCTAGTCTTGTCTAGTCTAGTCTTGTCTAGTCTTGTCTAGTCTTGTCTAGTCTTGTCTAGTCTTGTCTAGGCTTGTCTAGTCTTGTCTAGTCTTGTTTAGTCTTGTCTAGTCTTGTATAGTCTTGTCTAGTCTTGTCTAGTCTTGTCTAGTCTTGTCTAGTCTTGTCTAGTCTTGTCTAGTCTTGTCTAGTCTTGTCTAGTCTTGTCTAGTCTTGTCTAGTCTTGTCTAGTCTTGTCTAGTCTTGTCTAGTCTTGTCTAGTCTTGTCTAGTCTTGTCTAGTCTAGTCTTGTCTAGTCTTGTCTAGTCTTGTCTAGTCTTGTCTAGTCTTGTCTAGGCTTGTCTAGTCTTGTCTAGTCTTGTCTAGTCTTGTTTAGTCTTGTCTAGTCTTGTATAGTCTTGTCTAGTCTTGTCTAGTCTTGTCTAGTCTTGTCTAGTCTTGTCTAGTCTTGTCTAGTCTTGTATCGGTTTGTCTAGTCTTGTCTAATCTTGTCTAGTCTTGTCTAGTGTTGTCTAGTCTTGTCTAGTCTTGTCTAGTCTTGTCTAGTCTTGTTTAGTCTTGTCTAGTCTTGTTTAGTCTTGTTTAGTCTTGTCTAGTCTTGTCTAGTCTTGTATCGGTTTGTCTAGTCTTGTCTAATCTTGTCTAGTCTTGTCTAGTCTTGTCTAGTCTTGTCTAGTCTTGTCTAGTCTTGTCTAGTCTTGTTTAGTCTTGTCTAGTCTTGTCTAGTCTTGTCTAGTCTTGTCTAGTCTTGTCTAGTCTTGTATAGTCTTGTCTAGTCTTGTCTAGTCTTGTCTAGTCTTGTGTAGTCTTGTCTAGTCTTGTATAGTCTTGTCTAGTCTTGTCTAGTCTTGTCTAGTCTTGTATCGGTTTGTCTAGTCTTGTCTAATCTTGTCTAGTCTTGTCTAGTCTTGTCTAGTCTTGTCTAGTCTTGTCTAGTCTTGTGTAGTCTTGTCTAGTCTTGTCTAGTCTTGTCTAGTCTTGTCTAGTCTTGTTTAGTCTTGTCTAGTCTTGTTTAGTCTTATCTAGTCTTGTCTAGTCTTGTATCGGTTTGTCTAGTCTTGTCTAATCTTGTCTAGTCTTGTCTAGTCTTGTCTAGTCTTGTCTAGTCTTGTCCAGTCTTGTCTAGTCTTGTCTAGTCTTGTCTAGTCTTGTCTAGTCTTGTCTAGTCTTGTCTAGTCTTGTCTAGTCTTGTCTAGTCTTGTCTAGTCTTGTCTAGTCTTCTCTAGTCTTGTTTAGTCTTGTCTAGTCTTGTCTAGTCTTCTCTAGTCTTGTCTAGTCTTGTATAGTCTTGTCTAGTCTTGTCTAGTCTTGTCTAGTCTTGTCTAGTCTTGTCTTGTCTTGTCTAGTCTTGTCTAGTCTTGTTTAGTCTTGTCTAGTCTTGTCTAGTCTTGTCTAGTCTTGTTTAGTCTTGTCTAGTCTTGTTTAGTCTTGTCTAGTCTTGTCTAATCTTGTCTAGTCTTGTGTAGTCTTGTCTAGACTTGTCTAGTCTTGTCTAGTCTTGTCTAGTCTTGTCTAGTCTTGTCTAGTCTTGTCTAGTCTTGTCTAGTCTTGTCTAATCTTGTCTAGTCTTGTCTAGTGTTGTACAGTGCTGCCCAGTGCTGTCCAGTGTTGTCTAGTCTTGTCTAGTCTTGTCTAGTCTTGTCTAGTCTTGTGTAGTCTTGTCTAGTCTTGTCTAATCTTGTCAAGTCTTGTAGAGTATTGTCCAGTCTTATCTAGCCTTGTTCAGTCTTGTCCGGTCTTGTCCTCTCTTGTCCAGACTTGTCTAGTCTTTCACAGCCTAGTCCAGTCTTGTCCACTCTTGTTCAGTCTTGTCCACTCTTCTGTAGTCTTGTCCACTCTTCTCTAGTCTTGTTCACTCTTCCCCAGTCTTGTCCACTCCTGTCCAGTCTAGTCCAGTCTTGTCCATTCATGTCCAGCCTTGTCTAGTCTTGTCCACTCTAGTCCACTCTAGTCCAGGCTTGTCCAGTCTTTTTCACTCGTGTCCAATCTTATCCCGTCTTGTCCACTCTCGTCCAATCTAATAATTGAAATTAATTTCAATTGGATATTTGTAAGATTGTTTTATATGAAATCAAAGTGTGCTTTGTGAAATCGCGTGTTTACTTTGCCGGTGTTGCCATGATCAAATTTTCTAGAAACAATGAAGAATTTGTTGGAAGCGGTGCGGTGTTTGTGTTGGCAAAACTGATTGAGGCGACAAAACCTTCGAAGACAGACGTCAAACGAGCTGCGGTTGCTCCTTGCTGCATTTTTCGGTGTAATTTCGTTGAAACTGTTTGTAAAATCGTGGAAATTCGTCGGTATCGGTCGTCAGGCGTGGCGTGCGGGTGCGAATCGTGAAATTCGGGAAATCACGAGAAAAACTTGGAAACAAGGAAATTGTGATGAACAGTTCGTGGAAGTCGCAGTGCAGCGGGTCGGAAGGAGGAAGGGGAAGTGGCAAAGGTAACACGATTTGTTTTTGATTTGTAATTAGCCTATATTTATAAAATTAAATGTTGGATCTTATCATCCCCAATATTCATTATTTATTTATGGATTGGAATATTATATAATATCTCATTAATATAATATAATATATAATATCCCATATTATATAATATGGGATAATAATAAAATGGGATATTATATGATTATTATACCATTCCCAATAAAAAAAAATAATTTCTAAAATTGTTTACATTTCTTTTTAATAATAATAATAAAGATTATTATTATTATTTAATAGAAATGTAAACATTTTTAGAAATTATTTATTCACCAAAAGGAACAAATGACTATCGACCATAAGGTCTTTCTGCCAGCATTTCTATTTATTTGTTTAATATTTCAATAAAATATGGACTGGACCAGTTTAATGCAATTCCGATTAGCCAAGACTAGTCACAATTAAATTGCATTAGTCTGCATCAGGGGTGGGTAAATCTTTCAGCTGTCAGGCCACATTATGGATAAAAATTACAACGCGGGTCGCATTATATTTTAATAGTTGTGTCTAAATGACTATGAAATAGTAGTAGGTAGATTATAATGTAAATATTAAACCTTGTAAACATTATATAAGACAAAACTAGATTAGACAGACGAAACAAGACCAGACAAGACTAGACAAGACTAAACAAGACTAGACAAGACTGGACAAGACTAGACAAGGCTAGACAAGACTACATTAGACAAAAGTAGACAAGACTAGACAAGACTAGACAAGTCTAGACAGCAATTGTTGGTGACTAGACAAGACTAGAGTAAATATCAAACCTGGTAAACATTATATTAGACAAAACTAGATTAGACAGACGAAACAAGACCAGACAAGACTAGACAAGACTAAACAAGACTAGACAAGACTGGACAAGACTAGACAAGACTAGACAAGGCTAGACAAGACTAGACAAGACTAGATTAGACAAGGGTAGACAAACTAGACAAGACTGAACAAGACTAGACAAGACTAGACAAGGCTAGACGTTACCCAAATGAAAAATGGAAAAGCACCTGGGCCGGACGGGATAACTCCGGAAATATTTAGAATAGTACTAGAAAATCACGAAGAGACCTGTAGAGCATGCCTGAATAGACTACTTAGAGAAGAGAGATTCCCGCATCTGGAAAACTGCTCGCTTAGTGCTTATAGAAAAACCGAAAAAACACAAAGACTCGGAGGACAGCTATCGACCTCTATGCTTACTAAATGTACCAGGGAAATTATGGGGGAGCATCATAAGAAACCGACTGCAACAAGAGCTTGAAGAAAAAGGCGCCTTTTCAGAACAACAATATAGCTTCCGCAAAGGCAGATCAACTGTCGATGCTGTCAGGAAAATATAAGAGCTAGCAAGGGTTGCCTCCGCCCCTTCCTACCGACATAAGAAATTAGCGATAATGGTGGCACTAGACATACGAAATGCTTTTAAAAGTGCACTGTGGTCTGAGATCTTGAAAACGCTGGAAGAACAAAAGATATCGGCATACTTAGTACGTCTGATTGGAAACTATTTTAGAGACAGGAAAATAGAAATAGGGAAAAGCAAAAAAATCGACGTAAGCAGCGGGGTGCCACAAGGCTCTGTCTTGGGTCCCACATTATGGATTGCATATTACGACAGGATACTCAGGCTGGTCCTCCCAGAGCGAACTCACCTCGTGGCATACGCGAACGATTTGGCAGTGGTGGTCATAAATGGCAACGCGGACTGAAACGAAAAGTGGAATGATCGTTTAATATCATAGACCAGGAGCTGGAAGAAATGGCTCTTGAAATTGCGCCAGAAAAATCCGATGCGTTGGTACTAGTGGGGAGAAGGACCCTATCTGAGATGAGCATAGGTTTTAAAAATATTAAAATATTTAAAAGACCTAAAAATGTATACGCACTTGCAGGAAACCGCAAAAAATGTAAGCCAAACGGTAGAACAGATGAGAAGGCTAATGACAAACGTTAAGGGACCTAGGGCGAGCCGCAGACGCACACTCTAAAAATGCTCTACGGTGCACCTACGTGGTATGCATCGTTGATAAGAACAAAAAAAAATAGAAGGATGTATGAAAGAATACAGAGACAGCTGGCAATACAGATATGTATTTCCTACAGGACGGCCTCGGCGGAAGCGCTGTCGGTAGTTGCCGGGCTGATGCCAATAGACCTAATATCAAAAGAAATACTAAGAAGGTACCTTGAAGGGGAGGTGAGCAGTACTCGGATTTGAAAAGACACTATGCACGAATGGCAGACAAAATGGAACCAGGTAACCGGATATGCGGTGTGGACAAAACGAATCATCCCACTCATAGAACCATGGGTGACACGAGGATACGGAGAAGTAAATTACTTTCTCTCGCAGCTGCTGCTCGGACATGGTAGCTTCATGGCATACCTCTATCGCAGACATCTGAGGGATACCGAAAATTGTGTGTACTGCCCGGCCCTGGTGGATGATTGCCTCCATACATTTTTCAACTGCCCCAGAAGGGCGAAACAACGGATGGAAATGGAAATAACGGTGGGAGGAAAGCTGACGCCAGAAAACCTACAGGAGACAATGCTACAAAGCAGAGAATGCTGGGACGCAGTGGAGAAGCTAGCCGCATCTGTCATAATAGCAAAAGAGAAGGACGAAACGGATCGCAAAAAAAGAGGAATAAGATAAACAGAAGGCAAACCCCGAGCGAAGTAATGCTGAGAAGGCAGTCCCGCAAGGGGTCAGAATTGAGGGGTGGGTTTTTTAGTGCGGAGTCAAGCCACTGAGGCGAGTAGTCCCACACTCCCCAGAGCACTTTGGAGCACTGGGGGCCGTACGTAAATGTATTTTACCCCTCCTCCCGAAAAAAAAAAAAAAAGACAAGGCTAGACAAGAGTAGATTAGACAAGAGTAGACAAGACTAGACTAGACAAGGTTAGACAAGGTTAGACAAGTCTAGGCAAGACTAGACAGCAATTGTTGGTGGTCTACTAGAAGAACTCGAGCTTTAGAAATTGTAATCTAGTTCTAGTTCGTTGTATAATTGTAGTATATTAGTTGTAATTAGTCATCATTCCACTTTATTTTGATAAAATTACTATTTTCCTGTCTACGGTAGAAACCCTCTAATCCGTCACCTTTGGGACTGGGGGAATGGTCGGAACGGGAAAAAGGTCGGATTATCCGAAAAGATGCAATATTTATTACTAGAGATCGTATTATTTGCACTATCGACATGTGAAAATATGCATGCAAATATGCACTAAAAATGGGCGAAATATGCACAAAAAATTTGCTAAATATGCATAAAATATGCACAATCAAAATACTATTTGGTATTGGAATTTGCTTTTTTTTAGATTATTTTGCAATATGCAGTATACAATTAATTATTAACTATATATTAATTCATATTAAATATTTTTTTCTATTTTGCGTTTGTAATGGACTCATAACAGCACTCATATGCGTGCGGTTATGGCTCACCGAGTGCTGTTATGAGTTATTTTTTTCAAGGTTGGCACTGAAATTTAGAGTTGTCACTGTTAAATTTTCGGCGAGATAGTTTTGAGGTTATGTGATGTGTGGAAATCGCGAATACACTAATTTAATTAATTGATGGTAATAACAGCACTCGGCGAGCCGTAACCGCACGCATATGAGTGCTGTTATGAGTCCATTACTCAAGCAAAATAGAAAATAGTATATTAAAGAACGAGTTCAGTAAGCGCGATTTTTCAGCACGCGGCCAAGTTTAGAAAACGGCGAGCGTAGCGAGGAGTTTTCTAAACTAAAGTTTTCTAAGATAGTATGGGGTTACATAGACACCACACCCTGTTTAGCGTGGGTTTTATGAGGGTCAAAAACATACTATCTTTCCCTACTTCCTGTAATATACTCCTCGCTACGCTCGCCGTTTTCTAAACTTGGATGCGTGCTGAAAAATCGCGCTTACTGAACTCGTCCTTTAATATAGTATTCGATTTTCTAGAGCAAACTTGTGACGTTTGTCACTTAATATTAATTTGTAGGCTGAAAATGACCTCTTTACGCCAACTGACGTTACTGGACAGAACTTGAAATTTGGCCTCACTTTTGGCCTTTGGCCCACTGCAAAAGCCTCTTCAGGCAGAGTTTGGCTGGTGCCTTTTATAAATGAATTCACTTTCTTCATTGCTTCAAGACCGGGGTTTTTATAGAGAACAGCATTTAATTTGCCACGGACCTTTTCTGATAGTGAACTCGGAAGGTCGTTGCTCTGTTCAATCATTTTTTCCAATATTTCCAAGGGCTTGCACAGAGGAAGGTTTTTAGTTTCTATAGTCTCAATTGCGTCGGGAATGTTGCTGATATGTGTTACAATTAGAGCAATATTTTGTTCAATTAAAGGAGCCTGAAATGCCAGCTGGCGAGCCTAAAGGAGCGTGAATTAATAGACCTTTTCATAGTTGAAATTTTCTTGTGAGCATGTGTCAATTTCCGCCATGTTATACGTCAAAAAGTTTCAGAACTTTTTGGCCTATGACCTATGCACCTAAATATGTACCCGAAACTTCCATATTCCCGTCTCTCAAACTTTGCGGATACGCATATGCTTAACTAACTGTAAATGGTCGATTGCAATAGCTTCTGAAATGTCAAATTGACCAACTACTTCTTTTATGGCCTCAAAATTGTAAGCATAAAACAATACAGCTTTCATGTTCCTCACCGCGTTAATATGGTTCTGGAGGTAGTGCTAGGTTTGGTGGTCGCTCTTTATATTTTTGTACGCGCGATGGTGGTTTTAAAAACACTTTCTTTGTACTAGTGCAAGCCAATTGTTGGGTTGCCGAGTATGAGGTGCCCGTATGGCACGTTACTGGCTGCGACCTGCCACCGTTCCCGCCTAATACAAAACACATTTAACTACAGAAACAAGCACTATAAATGAAAAAGTACTAAAATATGCAATAATGCTATAAAATAGCGTCATATGCATTTGCATATGCAAACATGCATATAATCCGATGTCTATTTATTACATATCATATAAAGAGACATTTTTTACAGTGAAATAAGCGATATATGAACTTAAAAACGTTTTACAAGAACAAACAAAACAAAAACAGTACATACGTAGTAAAAACAACAAATAAATTACAGTACAGTAATTGGAACAAAAAATTACAAATTAAAGAAATTACTTGGAGAAAAAGTCAGTTATAGATTTTTGTTTAGCAGATGAAATTCTAGACTTAGCTGCAGGTCCCTCCATTTCTTGATCCACAAAATGTCCATTGGAGTTGAGTTCGGGTTTTGCTCGATGTATTGAAGGGCGACGTCGAAAGTATTCTTGGCATCGGTGTGTGAAATCTGGGTAGGCCCCCTCTTCGCCTTAAGACGCCCCGTCTTCCTCGCCATCTGAGTCCTCGTTCACAGTTTCCTCACCATCGTTTTCCATAACAGCGGCAACAATATGGTCGTCATTGAGCTCTTCACAGGTTTCACAGTCTATGTCACATTCGGTAATCCACTTTTTAACTTCATTGGCTGAAACGTTTGGCTCTAGAGTTTGTACATCTTTAACAATTTCCTATCTGTCGTTTTTCGCATCTTCAGTCTGCGCAATTTCAGTCATAACTTCTGGCCAAAGCTTACGCCATGATTTCCGAAGTGTGTCAGGTTTCAATTCATCCCATGACGCAGCGATTCTGTAGATAGTATCTTTGATGTTCAGGGATTTCATAGCCTCAAATATGTTACAACCTTCTTCAGATTTTTCTAAGATTGAGCTGATGTACTTTCTGCGATATCTTCTTTTAACCATTCGATTACTCGATTCGATCGATTGGTTGGATCAGTGAAGTCACATTTGGAGGCAGAAAGATAGCTTTTATGTCTCCTTTCACTAAATCATCTTGATGGATGTGGTGGTGCGTTATTCAATAGCAGTAGAGCACGAATAGGCAGCTTCTTTAGTTTTAAGTCTTTTTCGACCGATGGGACAAACTCATCGAAAAAACCACGATTTGAAAAGGTTGCAGTCCATCCAAGCAGATTTTTGATAAAAGTAATATAACTGGCAAATATCATTATTATTTTTATTATTTCTTTATTATTTATTACAAATATAACCTGGAGTCCAATTCGAGCGTTTGAGCGGAGCGGACGTGTTTTGTGAAGCGAGTTTTACGGATTGAGTTTTTTTATTTGTGACGCGTAAAAACGGCGCGCGATAAGGAAAACAAAAGAAAGAAAATGAAAAAAAGTGAGAGTGAAAGCGACCGGGACGAAGATTATAAAAGGAAAATAGAAAAGGGAAGAGAGTCAGAAGAAAGGTTGAACCCCTTTCAAAAAAGTAAGAAACTGGAAAGATCACCGGCTAAAAAGGAAATGGGTGAGGAAATGAAGATGTTGAAATTTTTTTTGGAAGATATAGGGGAGATAAAGGAAGAGAATCGGAAGATGAGCCGGGAAATGGAATATTTGAAAAATATGATGCGCGAAAAGGAAGAAAAATGGGAAAGAGAAAAGACGGAACTAAATGAAAAAATTAAAAGACTGGAGGAGAAAATGGAAGAGAAGGAAAAAATAATGAGAAAAAAGAATATTGTTGTGACGGGACTGGACGAAGGGGAATGTGAGAACGAGAAGAATCTGGAAGAATGGATAAAGGCAGAATTAGAGGTAGAAGTGACGGTGAAAGAGATGTATAAAGTAAGTGGAGGGAAAATGTTGGTGGCGGAACTTGGGACCTGGGGTGAAAAGCGGAAAGTTATGGAAAATAAGAGGAAACTAAGAGAAAAAAGGGAAAAGAGAGTATACATAGAAGACGATCTGACAAAGAAGGAACGAGACATACAGAAGGAATTAAGAGCGCTAGCCAAAGAAGAGCGACAAAAAGGACGGTGGGTGAAAGTCGGTTATAAAAAGATATGGATAGGCGGAAAAGGCTTTAAGTGGGATGATGAAAAGGGGGAGTTAAACACAACAAATTTTTGAATAAGAGCACAAGGAAAAGACGACAGGACAGAAAACAGAAATCGAACACGGAGAGGAATAAGGAAGAAACGGAGCAATTAAGAATAGGATACTGGAACACAGCGGGGATAAAAAACAAAGACAATGAGTTTTGGGAATATTTGGGAAAATTTGATGTAGTGGGAATGTTAGAAACGTGGGTGGAAGAGAAGGGGTGGGAAAAATGGAAAAAAAAATGCGGAAAGAGTTTAAGTGGAAGTGTCAATTTGCAGAGAGGGTAAGCAGGAAAGGGAGTGAAAAAGGGGTTGGAAGAAGAAAACAGAACCGAAGCAAAAGAAGAAAGAGGGATTATGGAAAGAACGGTGAAAATTAGACAGAGAAAATGGAGAATTATAACAATATACAGCAGAAGTATGAAAGAAACGAAGAGAATGATAGAAGAGCGAGTAAAACAGCAAGACGAGGGAACTCTGGTGATTGAGGGGGACTTTAACGCAAGAATTGGAGAAAAGGGAATACGGCTAGAAGAAGAACAAACAACAATAGAAAGAAGACCAACAAAAGACGCAACAGAAAACGCCGAAGGGAGACTACTGATTAGTCTAGTAGAAGAAAGAGGGTGGGACATACTTAATGGAAACAGTATAGGAGATGAGAAAGGAGAGTACACATATATCGGACCAAGAGGGGAGACAGTTATTGATTATGTTATGGTGAATGAGGAAGCATGGGATGAAATAGAACAATTCAAGGTGGGAGAAAGAGTCGAGTCGGATCATATGCCATTGGAAGTGAAGACAAAAGGATGAGAGAAAAATAGAAGAAGTGAGAAGGATGTTAGAAGAAAAATTGTGAAGAATATCTGGACGGAAGAAGCAATAGAAAATTATAGAACAAGACTTAGGGAGGCTAGATACGAAGAGGAAGGGATAAACGAAAAAGTGAAAGAACTGGGTGATCACATAAAAAATGCAACAGAAAAAAAGTGATAGAGACAAGAGTGAAGGTGGGGTCTTGGAAAAACGAGTGGTGGGATAAAGAATGCAGGGAAGGGAAGCAATCAGTAAGAAAGAAATTGGAAAAGAGGAAAAGCAAGTAATGAGGAGTACAAGAGAGCACGCAAGAGGTACAAATTACTATGCAAGGAGAAGAAGCAAAAGAAATGGATGGAAGAAGAACTAAAGATGAAAGGCATAAAGACGGAAGAAGAGGTATGGAAATACATAAATAGGGAAAGAAAGAAAAAAGTAGAGAGAGTGAGTAATAGAATTACTATGGAGGAATGGAGAAAGTACTTCAGTCAGCTGCTGGGTGGTGACGAAATCAGACAGGAAAAGAAAAAGAGTCAACACAGGGTGGGAGAAATAGAAGAGATAACAAGAGAAGAATTAGAACAACAACTGAGTAAACTGAAAAAGAAAAAGGCACCTGGGAGGGACGGTACACAGAATGAATCGTGGATATATGGAACTGAAAGGGAAGCTGACAGGCTGTTGGAGATAATGAATGGAGTGTGGAAGGGAGAGGGCTTCCCACAGGAGTGGAAAGAGGGGATAATATGCCCCATATATAAGAAAGGAGAAAGGGAAACAGCAAGCAATTACAGGGGGATCACCATGCTCAATACGGCATATAAGATATATGCAATGATTGTGGAAGAGAGATTGACGAAGGAATTGAAGGAGCGGGGTGTGATACCAGACGGGCAGGCGGGATTTAGGAAAGGGAGAGGGACCATGGATAATGTATACATCTTGAATCACGTAGTAGGGAATGAGATAAAAAAGAGGGGCAGCAAGATGTATGCATTATTTGTGGACCTGAAGGCGGCCTTTGATAATGTGGCAAGGGAGGCACTGTGGGAATGCCTGAGAAAGGATAAAGGAGCATCTGATATCAAAATTAGAAGAGATTTATGAAGAAACAATAAGTAGCGTGAGAGTTGGTGAAAGGGTGAGCGAAGGTTTTAATACGCATAAGGGAGTGAGGCAAGGTTGCCCACTAAGCCCCAGCCTGTTTGCAGCATTTATTGGAGACATAGAGATGTTCAGCAAGGCGCAGACGGGTGGGGTTGTGGTGGGCAAAGAAAAAGTGTGGTCCCTAGCCTACGCGGATGATTTGGTGGTGCTAGCGAGAGACGAGAAAGGGATGAAAGAAATGATAAGAAACATGGAGAAATATATGAGGAGGAAAAATCTGACAGTGAATGGGGAGAAGTCCAAGATGATGGTGTTTAGAAAAGGGGGTGGCAGGAGAAGAGTAATTGAGTGGAGATGGGAGAAGGAGAAAATTGAAGAAGTAAAAGAATTGAAATACCTAGGGTACGTGTTTAATGAGAGAAATACTGAAACAGCACACGTGAGAGAGTTAGTAAAGAAAGCTAATACAATTCTAGGAGCGGTATGGGGAATAGGAGAGAGAAAATTTGGACACGACTATAGAAGGAGAGTGATGATGTTTGATAGCCTGGTGAAAAGTGTGATGATGTATGGAGCGGAAATATGGGGATGGAGAGAGCAAGAAGGGCGGGAAAGGGTGCAAAAAAATATTTGAAATGGGTGCTAGGACTAGGTAGAGAGACCCCGGGGTATATAGTGATGGAGGAAACAAAGAGAGATGGAATAAGAATAGAAGCAGGAAAGAGAGCAATAAGTTTTGAGGAGAGAGTGATAGAGAGAGGAGAGTGCAGAATTCTGCAAGAGTGCCTCAAAGAAAAAAGGAAAGAAATAGGAAAGGGGGTGTGGAAAGAGAGGGAAGCATATCTAGAAAGAAACGGGTATGCAGGAGCGGAGATAGAAAGAATGAGAGAGAGAGGTAGAGTAATGAGAGAGGAATTGGTCCAGAGAGATAGAGATGTGCAAAGGCAAGAAAGGAGAGCAAGAATTAGGGAGTCTAGGTACAATGGGAAATATGAAAAAATAATAACGGAAGAACTGCCAAAGTACCTAGGGAGAGAAAGCAGAAAAGAGAGAGTGACAATGGCAAGATTCAGATGTGGAAATGAAGAGAGAGAGAATAAATTTTGGATGGAGGATAGGAATAGAGTATGCAGGATGTGTGGAGAAAACAAGGAGACAATAGAACACTTGCTGAAAGAATGTTCAGAAATGAGAGAAAGAGGCGAGTGTAGAGAAGGGATTTTAAACGAGGATGGAAGAGGGATAGATTGGATGAAGAAAGTTGAGGAGAGAAGAAGAGCAATATGTGGGGAGGGAAGCTGGTAATCGGGGTTTAAGGATAGGAATTTAGTGACTTTCTTTTTTTTGTTTGTTGTTTTTAGTTTGAGCAGCATATGTTTCCTTTTTTTTAATGTTTATTTTTTCTTTTTCTCTTTTTATTATTATTCTTATTTATATTATGTTCGATGTTAGTTTTAGTATAGATGTAAATTTTGGATTCAATTTATAAACCCGTAAGGGCAATAAATATACATAATACCTACAAATATAACCTGGAACCACAACATCAAACTTAAAGCCTACCCAACTGCGTCACATATTATTTCTTGGCTGGAGCTTTGGCAGCCTCCTTGGGTGCCTTGGGCTTATTTGGCTTACCCTCCTTATCCTTCAAGATAAGCGCCCTCCTCCTCGCCTGCAACTTAGCCGACCTAATAGCTGGATGACTTTCTGGAAGTGTAATTCCTTAACGTTTCTTAGCCAAAGCTTCTTCCGTCAAGTTGGTGCGTTTTTGGTTGGCCAAAATGGCTTGCCTCTTGAGGACCGCGGAGTATCGATTGAGTTTCAACATTGCGCGGGCGTTCTTCAATGGATTGAGACGACGTATACTACATACAACCTTCTTTTGTGGGGCACGGAGGACCTTCTTGATTTCGTCAATCGGTGTTGGCCATTTTGGGTTGGGGAAGATTGTAGCCCTTCTTCTCAGTGGAGGGCTTGTTCCAGCTGACGAAAAGCTTGTCCAACCTCTCGAAAGCGGATTCCGTCCAGATGATAAAACGTCCAACATGACCGCCGGGGGCGAGCTTCAGCAAGTTCAATTTGCTCACGTTCATCAGGTCAATTCCGGGGATGTTACGGAAAGCGCGTCGCAAACCTTCGTCCTTGTTGTAGATGATCAGAGGTCCTCTACGTTGGATACGACGCCTGTTACGCATCTTACCCTTACCAGCACGGAAACGCTGAGACTTGTATACATTTTCGATATCAGCCCAAGCTTTCAAACGGCGTAAAAAGATAACGGCTTGTTTAAGTCTTGGTCAATTCTTGGACTTTGTCGGAGACAACCACTGGCAACTCGGGGATTTGATCGATGACATGTTCCTTGCTCATGACGAAGTATGGGACGCCGCTGGCGGCGACAGCCGAGGCCAAAGCGTACCGGCGCTGGTTGACGTTGATGCGGCGATGCCAGCGGCGCCATGTCTTCCTTGGGGCGAACATGCGTCCTCCTCTGCACATATTGCCGAAGGCACCCTGACCTGAACGGTGAGTACCGCCACCGCGGACACGGGGAATACGGGCAACAGCACGATAGGATGGGTTTATGTTTTTGAATGCCCTAGGCTTCTTGGATTTGCCAATAATGAACAGGGGAAGCTTGTGCGTACCATCTGCGTTGCTACAAGGAGTGACAAATATCCTATCTTTTATAAGTTTCGTGCCTGCTACGGATTCATTTGAAGCTGCGAGTGTTTTGGATGGTAACATTTTAAAGTGTAGCCCTGTCTCGTTGGTGTTATAAACTTGGCAAGGCAACAGTTAGTTTTCTTTTACAATTTCTTGGAACTTTGCAGAAAACTCCTTAACAGCCTCAGCATTAGGAGATAGTTTTTCACCTGAAACTGATACAAACCGGACACTATGACGGGTTTTACAGCGATCAATCTAGCCCTCACTAGCTGCGAACTCACTTCCGGCTTCCAATTTCTTGTGCAAAATCACTGCCTTTTTTAATATTGGCCCAGATATTGGGGTTCTTTTCCTCGTTTCTTGACAGAACCACATCCACAATGCGCTATCGAGCAGTTCAAGTTTAGGCTTTTTTAGTGTTTTGCGATTCTTAAGAGCTTTTTCACCATCAAATGTTTCAATGTATTACCGATTTTTTTCTCCAATCCTTAATTGTTGTAACGCCTACAACGCCTACATTGAGTTCCTTTGAAATTCTTTGAAGCGATTCTCCTTTGTCTAGTCTTTGTCTAGTAGAACTGCTAATTTTTCATTTAGCGATAAAGTAATGTGTTTTCGTTTTCCTCCTGACATGTTGAAAAACAAACAACTGTACGCACATTTAATCTAGCAAACTATGTACACACACTACTGCAGCAAACACAGAAACAGGCAAACACTGAAGAACAGTGTTTTAAAATAAACAAAGCCTAAAACTGCACAGTACATACATACAGTTGAAACACACGATGGCACAACACTAAAGCGGGCAAGCGATAACAAACCGTAAACAATGATGCGGCAAGTCGGCACAAGCTCGCCAGTTCGAGCATGGTCGGATTAATCGGAGCGTCGGACCAGTCGAGGGCGGATTAGAGGGGTTCTACTGTAGTTTTAACTAAGATTCGGACAGTTCAAGTTCTCCACGAAACATTTATGCTTGCAACACTTTTTGCACAATTTATTCATACATTTGGCACCTGTGGATTGAACCAGTTTTCAGATTTTTCCTGGATTTCTTCCAGATCGTGTCGGTAATAATCTTCGCAGGCCTCCTATTAATTCTCCTTATATTTTCCATCATTTTCCTGGAGATTGGATTTCCTTCAGAATCCCTATACTTCCTTTTATTTGGATGATCATGCTATTTACTAATTTCTTGCGAATCCTTTCCTTTGTCTTCAACTAACTTCAAATGTTCATCCGGCGCCAACCTAATATAACTCTGACACAGCAAAGGAGGCCACACCAAATTCTCACTTCCGTCTTCAATTCATTCATCCTGCACTTCTTCTCCTTCGTGACATGGTAAATATTTCACTTTCAACCATTCTGTAATCTCATCCAACTGTTTTAATGCTAAGCGTACACCAAAACCGATTTTGTCGGCCGATGGCGCACAGAACTACCCAGACGAGTTAATCGGACGTGTATGTGCTTACACTGCAACATTGTTACCAACAGTGCTATCCTGTCGATTATTGTAATTTCTTGAATGATTATCCCACATACGTTGTGTTTATAAAAGACCGACCCCTATTATAAACACAGTTTATTAATTTTTCAATATCCATAGTCGTTTAGGTAGATAACAACAAAATTTAACTATAAATACACACAATTTGCACTGTAGACGCCGGCAGTCTGGCGAGGAATCCCAACAAGTTCGGATCATCGTGATGATCGGCCGTTTTCGGGCGTCAATGGACGATGACAGTCGTGTTTGTGTACGCGCTCTCATTCTTTTACAAGTGTTTGATTCAATCGCCGTCGTCGCCCGAGCAAACGGCCGATGACGGTTTAGGTGTACGCGAGCCATAAGGTATTTGCTGTACCTAGAATAATTCGCAACCGGGAATACAACGTGGAAGTGAGAGTAGATGATAGAATAGTTTGAGGAGGTGGATGATGGAATAGTTTGGTAGGTTCGGACGAGGTTTAGGTATTCTTGGGCGTGTTCCCAACATGGGGGACTTGAGGTGGTGGAGATTGTAGGTTGCCTTCGGCTGTCATTACAGCAACAGCTCCAGTAGTTTCCAAACAATTGTTTATATCTTGCATGCATTGGAAATTACAGGGATTTTTAATACTTTTCTGATTTCTGTAACATAATTCCAGTCAGCTAAGCCAGTCAAAACATGTCCGTTCTGTTCATGTAAAATCAACATTTTGCATCCAGCATTTTCCAATAACTTATTATTTTTATAATTAGTTTTAATTTTTAAAACTATAGTTTTATAGTTTTGTCCAATTCTTCAAATCTTCGGATTTTACAGGTCACAGCTACTTTCAATGATCTACTACGAGTTGAAACAATATCTTCTAATAAAGGTCATTCGTCTTCTAGGAAAGCTGCGAAGTGGTTCCGTTTTGCTATGGTTTGTGGACGGCCAAAATTAATGTCAATTGCACAGCAATGGTCTTCCGCCAACAAAGCTGCTTCTAATAAAACTTTCGGATCATTTCCACAAAATTGCGCCATGAGAGGTGTATCCTCCTCGCATGTGGCTTAAGCCTCTTTCCGATACTTGGGATTCTTACCGAAAACAGCGCTGTGTAACATCGGAGTGTAACACAACTGGGCCCCATATTTCCTACTCAATAACCATGGTGCCACAATCTTGGTCAGAGCACCCAAAGTGTCCCTTCAAAAATTCATTTTTAAAATTCATTAAATTGCTTCCTACTGATAAATTAATTATTTTAAAATTACTAATGAACACATTGCTGTGATGTCTATGAAGAAAGTTAGTTTTAGTCTTGTCTGCTAATCTTTTTTGAATCAGTCTGGTTTATCCCATCTGTGGAACGAGTGTGCACACCTTCCATGTGCAGAAACAGAATACGCACCTTCTGTTTATAGATGACCATATTTTGCGGGGCTGTTCGTAAGCAGGTGGATTTTGGCTTATGATATGATATCATGGTAGATTCTGGCATTGGGCTGGACAGGATTCTCTCCATTCATGTTCCCAGAGATCTGTAGGGTTGAAATCGGGTGCTCGAAGTTCCCTGGCAGTTTTCATAAGAAGTCTTCTGGAGCGCTGTCTTCTTCTGTATAGATCGGCTAGATCAAGATGTATGGGCAGCTGGGGGTTGTCTGAAATTCTATTAGACCTTTCGGACGGGGGCAGATTTGCTTCGAAGGCGTGGGGGCGATATGTGGCTCAAGACAGGCAGCCATGGAGTTGTAGTAGATTTTAGTGTGCCGCTAATGGTCCTCATTGCAACATTTAGCTGTACATCAACTTTGTGTGCGTGTGTGTTGTTGAGACAGACCAGGGCGCCATATTCTGAAGCTGAGTAGACAAGTCCTATTGCCGAGGTGCGAATGTGTCAATCCAAGGAGAATCCCAGGCAATCAAAGAGAATCCCCATGAAGTTCCACAGAGCGTGTGTAGGATGTCATTTCTTGTTCGCAGTTCAGCAGCAGTGTTTTGTAGGTGCTTTGTATAGGATAGCGTTCTGTCGAGGAAAATTCAGAGGTATTTTGGGTGCGGGTTGTGGTGGAGAAGGTTGCCTTCGAAGTAGACCTGTAGCTTCCTATCAGCGTATTTGTTGCACAGGTGGAAGCAAGACGTTTCTGTCTTTGTGGAGTTGGGTTTTAATCACCACTTGCGAAAGTAAGCTCCCATTGTTCTTAGGTCGGATGTCAGGGTAGTTTCAGTTTCCTCGAACGTTTGGTGGCCTGTAGCTATAACCCAGTCATCTGCATATCCGAATTTTCTGGATTTCGTATCAGATATATATATATATATATATATATACATATATATATATATATATATTGAACAATGGGGCGAGCACGGATCCCTGCGGCAGCCCATCGTTCAGTGTCTTTGTGGAACTTCTGGTTGTGCAGTATTATTTGAAAGGTTCTGTTTGCTAGCATGCGGTCGACAAGTCTTGTGGTCTTTGAACATGGTATAATTTGTATGAGCTTGTTCAGGAGACACGGTGGCGTAAGCTGCAGACAGGTCTATAAAAGTGGCCGACGTTTTCATTTTTTTTCTGAAATCCTGCTTCTATGTATGTTGTTAATGTCAGCACCTGGTCTGTGCAGCTTCTCTGTGGTCTGAAACCGGCCTGTTCAATAGAGACTCGTTCAAGTATTGTGCTCCCTATTCTATTAGAAATTACTCTTTCGAGGAGTTTGTATATTGCGCTAAGTAGAGCGATGGGACGGTAGCTTATCGGTTGTTCACTCTGTTTTCCTGGTTTCAGTATGGTAATGATTTTTGATCTTTTCATTGTATGTGGGATTTTTCCTTTTCCACTATGTCCGTGAAGAACATGGCCAGCCACTTCTTGGTATAACTTCCACAGTTGAGAAGAAACTATGGGTGGATTCCATTCAATTCCATTCCGGTCCTGGGGCTTTCCCGGCACTTACGTTTTCCAGAGCTTTCGATATCTCATCAGTGGTAACTGGGCCAGAAAATTCAGTCGGTCCCTCGCCTCTAGTTTTTATTTCCGTAAGTTCTCGTTTGATTTGGGTTGCACGGGCTTTGTTCCTTAATGATCTAGCTGTGGACAGGATGTGTGCTGCTCTCTTGTTTGCTGATAGATACTTGGCATTGTTCGTCGTTTTGTGTTCATCACTAAGTGTTCTCGGAAGTGACCAGGCTTTTCTACTAGATCTCTTGAAATCGAGACTAAATATCTTTAAATAGGACTACTCAGTCTACTCAGCTTCAGAATATGGCGCCCCCGTCTGGCTCAACAGCACACACACACAAACACAAAGTTGACGTACAGCTAAACGTAGCAATGAGGACCATTAGCTGCACACTAAAATCTACTCCAATTCCATGGCTGCCTGTCCTGAGCCACATATCGCCGCCACACCTCCGACGCTAATCTGCGCTCGTCCGAGAATTCAATAGAATTCAAGACAACCCCCAGCTGCCCATACATAGAGATCTAGCCGATCTAGACAGAAGAAGACTGGATACTGTCTCTGACCATTTCTCGCGCCGAGCTGCATCCAAGTGGTGCAGTAAGTTGTCGGCTATCTCCCTATCTCTGCTTTCCTGGAAGATCCGATATTCTCTCTCGCACTCATCGTTCCATCCCGGCACATACTCTTTACGGCATCCTCTAGGGATAGTCTTTTTCGCTGATCCGATAGCTGCTTTTATGAATCTCTTATAGTTTTCGGCTCTCGGATGAATCCAGTCGTGCAAGGCCAGCCGAGAAATCCCTCCAGAGTGCCCTACCTAAAGTCCATCTAGGACGAGGGAGCGACCGAATGAGTGGGATTTGCATTCCGACTTCGACCATGTCTGGTCGGTGTTGGCTATGCGGGAAATCTGATAGTATTTTGCTAGTGGTTTGCATTGGTACGTTTGTCGTCTGTGCTCACACAGCAGCAGAGGTCAGGGTTATACTCTTGGTTCCATGCCGCTGACTTGAAGGATCCCTGTTCTTTCACGTCAAAGAAAGTACATCTTATTGTCTTCATCAAGGTACATCTTATCTAATGGAAGTACAAGAAGAACGATATCAAATGAAATACTAACACAGTGTGCCCACCGTGTTAGTATTTCTCCATTGGTGTCGTTCTTCTTGTACTTCCATTGTGTGTGGTGACTGTTGAAATCCGCTATGTATACCGCGGGGTGTGGAAGGAGTGGTAGCATTTCTAGGCACTGTTTGGAGGCTTATATTTGGAGGCTGATGGTTATTTCCCCTACTTTGATAAATACTTCTTGGATATCGTCCTAGTCCTGAGCTATTCAAAAGTGTGCGTTTTCGATAGTATGCGTGTTGGTACGTGGCTCCTATCAGGTCGTATCCTGCTATTTTACCTCTTTTTATGAGCTGCTCTGCGTTTCCTGTGTGGGTTTCCTGAATAGCTAATCGACTTTAAGGCTAGATCCTAGTCTTTTTGTCAATCGGTCCTGTGGAGGACCATTTCAGTTTGTAGGTTTGTTGTTCATCGTGTGTTTGGTCAGGAGTAGGGCATCCGAAAAACCGATGAAATTTCAAAAAGCAGTTTTCGGTTTTTCGTAAAGTAAAAAACAGGTTAACCGGTTAAAACCCGGTTTTAAGTATAACAATAAATTGCTGCTGTAAACCCAATAAAATAAATATTTAATCATATGGCGAAATGTAGATATATATTTATTTATCAAAGTACGAAACTAGTCTAAAATGTAAGAATGGAGTACAAGTATTTATATTTCTTTAGGATCAAGATTATGCGCACTCTAAATCTGTGAACTTTTATTTCACTACATATTTACTGCTCTTACATTTTTTTATCAAATTCTTTTACCGAATACATGCGTAAATCGTTGCCACGTATATTTTGTCTCAAAATAATGTCTAAACTAGGAGGCAGTGCTGGATTTACCAGCAGGCTGAAGCCAAGGGCGGCAGATTTTAGGGGCGGCAAATTTGGAGCCAAAATTTTTTTGGTCGTACAGAATTTAAAAAACTAAAATAAATTCTAAAAATCTAAATTCAACTATCTCAAAGATTCATTTTTACATACCTTAATGTAAAAAATATTATTAGGTCCACACAAAAAATTCAACATGTAATATGTTTCACCACGTATTGTTAAATTATTTTTTTCTACAATTTGCCTAGTAATGGTTGGTCCGAAGCTGGATCGACGGGGCCGAGCTGTTAGGGGCATATGCCGCGTAGTGGCATTGAGTCTGAGAGAGACAGATATAGAGCGGCGATACAAACGAAAAAGCCGCCGAAAAGAAAAGCCGCCTCTGTTGATTGAGTCATGCAATGTTAAAAAGTTGCTAAAAAAACATCACGTGATTAATGGACGACCCCTTACGCTTTATTTTAGTACAAATAAATCTACAATATAATACTTCATGAATAACCATAGCAAAATAAAATTATTTTCCACTTGAAGAAAAATAAATAAATAAATAAAACCGACTTTCGGTTTTTCGAACAAAAACCGGTTTTACGTTTTCGTAAATTTTAACAGGGAACCCGGTAAACCGGGTTCGGTTTTAACCGGTTTGGATGCTCTAGTCAGGAGATGATTGACAATGATTGTCTGGCAGCCAATGTCATTAACTCTTTAGCGTTACTCAGGGTGCACCACGAGGAGGCGAGCTAACGCTAACCCCAGACTAAACAGATAAACCTAGACAGACAGTAGTAGTTATAGTAATTAGTAGATAGTAATCTAATAGTAGTTCTGTGGTAAACTTAGTAGTGATGGAAATAGTAGTAAACTAGTAATGGGTAGTCTACATGTGATAGTCTACTTGTAATATACCAGTTGAAGTAGTCTAGTACTAGTAGTAGTTCAAGTGCTCTGGTAGAAGCATTATTGAACTAGTAGAAATAGACCAGACATACCAGACAGACCAGAGAAGACGAGACAAAACCAGACAAGACTAGACAAGATGGGACCAGACAAAATCAAATAAGAAAATACAATACTAGATACGACTAGTCTTTATAAGTTAGACTTCAGTTTATATAATTTGTATTCCAAATACGCAAATCAACGTATTTATTTAACCGACTTTCTTCTAATTAACTTTGCCAACTGCAACAAGTCAAGGAAACGTGCGGAATCTTTTTGCAGGTCAACAGCAAGGAAAACTAAGAATTTGCAAGATAAGGTAGATAAGACTAGGTATACAAGACTAGACCGACAAGACTATACAAACGAAATTAGACAGACAAGACAATGCCAGACAGACAAGATTAAACAGACAAGATTAGACAGACAAGATTAGATAGACAAGACTAGACACACAAGACTACATGGACAAGACTAGTCTGTATAGTATTGTCTGTCTAGTCTTGTCTGTCTAGTCTTGTCTGTCTAGTCTTGTCTGTCTGGTCTGTTTGGTCTGTCTGGTCTGTCTGGTCTGTCTGGTCTGTCTGGTCTGTCTGGTCTGTCTGGTCTGTCTGGTCTGTCTGGTCTGTCTGGTCTGTCTGGTCTGTCTGGTCTGTCTGGTCTGTCTGGTCTGTCTGGTCTGTCTGGTCTGTCTGGTCTGTCTTGTCTGTCTTGACTGTCTTGTCTGTCTTGACTGTCTTGTCTGTATTGTCTGTCTGCTCTTGTTTGTCTGGTTTTGTCTGTCTGGTCTTGTCGTCTGGTCTTGTATGTCTGGTCTTGTCTGTCTAGTCTTGTCTGTCTAGTCTTGTCTGTTTAATCTTGTCTGTCTAGTCTTGTCTGTCTGGTCTTGTCTGTCTGGTCTTGTCTGTCTAGTCTTGTCTGTCCAGTCTTGTCTGTCTAGTCTTGTCTGTCTAGTCTTGTCTGTCTGGTCTTGTCTGTCTAGTCTAGTCTTGTCTGTCTAAGTTATTCTGTCTAGGCTTGTCTGCATGATCTCATCTGTATATAATGATTGTCCTAATCTAAAAACTGGTCACGTTTTTGTTCCAATTTCGATAACAATTTAAAAAAAAAGGATTCCAAGAAACGAGTAATAACTCGTCAAAACGGTGATGACCACCGCAGTGGCAAAATCTCTCGGAGAAGTTTGAAAATGCGATCGCGATCGGGATCGTTGGTTTGCGTGCTTCTGCATTTGCTTTTCACGAAAGCGCCGAGATCGGTGCGCCCGCACGTCCCAAATTTCCGGATTCCTCGATTTCCGTCTCGTTTCCCTCAATCCATTCATCGGCCGCCGAGGGGATTAAAGCCCTCCTACAATGCCGCACGTACATCTGTCCAAAAATTTCTCATTTCTTTGCCTCACATTCCCTCAATTTGTAATTCTAGACGAGTTTGTGTCCCTCCATGTATGAGTGTGTGCGCTGATGTAATTACCTCAAATTTACGACTACCTTTCCCCATTGTGTCCCATTTTACATGCCATTGCCGCTTCCCAGAACTACGCCTTTGTCTAACTAATCTTGTTTTGTCAATCTAATACTAAATACTCGAATAACACACCACATTACAGACATCCGATAGAGACAAATGAGATGACGGTTATGACAGATATTATTAGATTGACAAAGGCAAAAATTGACAGACAATACTAGGCAGACAAGTCTAGACAATAAAAACTAGACAGTCAAGTTTAGATAATCAAGGCTTGACTAGTCAAACTTGTTAATTAATGATTTAGTTCTGAGGAATTAGTAGAAATCCTTGTAAGAGGAGTCGATTCATTGTAAAGGCAATTGTAAATCAGTTGTAAACAGCGTTTGGTTAACAGGAATTTTACTTTTCCTGCACTGTGTACTATATAGTGAACACCAAGAGTGCAAACAGTACACGAACGGTAGCTTATTTCAATTGTAAACAAGCAATACTCTACTTGAACTAGTTTAACAAAGTTACTAGTTTGTCTAGACTTGTCTATCTAGACTTATTTATCTAGACTTATCTATCTAGACTTATATATCTAGACTTATCTATTTAGTTTTATCTATCTTGTGTTATCTATCTAGGCTTGTGTATCTAGTCTTGTATATCATATCTATCTAGTCTCTGATTTTCTTGTGGAATTTGTAGGGCGTTGAGTGTCTGAGAGCGAGTGGAAACAATGGCGAGTGTTTAGTGGAATTCCGCGTCTTTAAATAGAGCTAGTTAGTGTTTGTGATCGAGTGCGTAAGCGGCGATTTCAAGTAGACTGGGCCCCGACAATGTCTTCAGTTGACTGAAACTCGGTGCACATGTCACGCAGGCCAATCTGTCCCCGGATTAAATGCGATAATGCGCACTTAACTACGTGGAAGAGATTGCTTTAATTTTATTAATCATGAACGCACAGCAGTAATTAAGAGGCAAGTAAACTAAGACCAAACAAGGCTAGTTCTGTGTATCTTGTCTTATCTCGTCTCTCTAGTCTAGTCTTTTCTGCCTAGTCTTCTTCGTCCATCTAGTCTTGTACATTTATTCTACTCCATCTACTCTTGTCCATCTGTCCTCCTTGGTAAGGGTCAAGTAAACTAAGACCAGACAACACCATACAAGGTTACTCTTGTCTATCTTGTCTAATCTCGTCTCTTTAGTCTTATCAATCTAGTCTAGTCTTGTTTGTCTAATATTCTTCGTCCATCTAGTCTTGTACATCTATTCTTCACCATCTAGTCTTGTACAACTGTCCTCCTCGGTGGTGTAGAGGACAACTTACCCGACTGAAAAGCAGGAGACCGGCGTTCCATTCCTCGCCGAGGCAGTGGCATTTTCAACCAGGGCGGCATCAACCGTCCGGGATGCCATACCTGGAGGAATACTAAAGCCAAGTAGAAAAGGGGGTTTGGTGATAGATTCCCCCAAACCACAAAACACGTCTTGTCCATCTAGTCTTGTTTTGTTCATCTTGTTTTTCCTTCTAGTCTTGTCCTTCTAGTCTTGTCCATCTAGTCTTGTCCATCTAATCCTGTACATATTGTCTTGTCCACCTTGTCATGTTCATATAGCCTTGTCCATTTAGTTGTGTCCATAAAATCTTGTCCATCCAGTCTAGTTTTGTCCATCTTGTTTTTTTCCATCTAATCTTGTCCTAGTCTTGTCCTTTTAGTCTTGTCCATCTAGTCTTGTCCATCTAATCCTGTACATATTATCTTGTCCACCTTGTCATGTTCATGTAGCCTTCTCTATCTAGTTTTTCAACAAAATCTTGTCCATCTAGTCTTGTTCATCTAATCTTGTCCTTCTAGTTTTCTCCATCTCACTAAAGTCCCTATTCCACTTTGGCTTTTAGTATGCGCCACCCCGGTATCGCATATTTTGCATTCATTCCGGGTGGGCAGCCACGGTTAGTGAAAACCGCCCTAGTTGTTGCCTCCGCGACCAAGAATCGAACCCAGGTCTCCCGCATTGCCAGGCGGGTATGCTGTCAAGACTAGTCTTCTCTATCTATCGATATTATCGTAGGTATTTGCAACTTGTCCATTCTGTCCTTTGAATTTCTTCCGGTTTTTTGTGAAAATAAAGTGTGCGGCATTCAACAGTGAACGGGACGGCGGGCCCCTGTTTGTCTCTCTGTCTCCTGTTTGTGTGAGTGCGTGTGTGGGAGTGAGAGGTGTACATGTGGAGTATGTGAGTGTTGGTTTTAGTTGTCGAGTCGTTTAGTCTGTTCAGTTCTGCGCGAGCGTTCGTTGGAGGCGGATGTAGAGGAGTTGAGACGGTTAAATCTTCCGCGAATTTTGGTCGCACTTTGCCAATTTGATTTCAGTGAATTTTTGTGTGATTTTGTGTTTTCTGTTTGTTTGGTTTTGGAGGATTTTTGGATTGGTATAATTGGAAGTAAGTTTTCAAATTTTTTGCAAACAAGCTTCGCGTGATTGTTGTTTGTGTGTTTTGTAAATTTTGTTTTTTTCTTTGAAAATTTTTGGGAACGAACAGATAGGATTAGACAGACAAGACTAGACAGACAAGACTAGACAGACAAGACTAGACAGACAAGACTAGACAGACAAGACTAGACAGACAAGACTAGACAGACAAGACTAGACAGACAAGACTAGACAGACAAGACTAGACAGACAAGACTAGACAGACAAGACTAGACAGACAAGACTAGACAGACAAGACTAGACAGACAAGACTAGACAGACAAGACTAGACAGACAAGACTAGACAGACAAGACTAGACAGACAAGACTAGACAGACAAGACTAGACAGACAAGACTAGACAGACAAGACTAGACAGACAAGACTAGACAGACAAGACTAGACAGACAAGACTAGACAGACAAGACTAGACAGACAAGACTAGACAGACAAGACTAGACAGACAAGACTAGACAGACAAGACTAGACAGACAAGACTAGACAGACAAGACTAGACAGACAAGACTAGACAGACAAGACTAGACAGACAAGACTAGACAGACAAGACTAGACAGACAAGACTAGACAGACAAGACTAGACAGACAAGACTAGACAGACAAGACTAGACAGACAAGACTAGACAGACAAGACTAGACAGACAAGACTAGACAGACAAGACTAGACAGACAAGACTAGACAGACAAGACTAGACAGACAAGACTAGACAGACAAGACTAGACAGACAAGACTAGACAGACAAGACTAGACAGACAAGACTAGACAGACAAGACTAGACAGACAAGACTAGACAGACAAGACTAGACAGACAAGACTAGACAGACAAGACTAGACAGACAAGACTAGACAGACAAGACTAGACAGACAAGACTAGACAGACAAGACTAGACAGACAAGACTAGACAGACAAGACTAGACAGACAAGACTAGACAGACAAGACTAGACAGACAAGACTAGAGAGACAAGACTAGACAGACAGGACTAGACAGACAGGACTAGACAGACAGGACTAGACAGACAAGACTAGACAGACAAGACTAGACAGACAAGACTAGACAGACAAGACTAGACAGACAAGACTAGACAGACAAGACTAGACAGACAAGACTAGACAGACAAGACTAGACAGACAAGACTAGACAGACAAGACTAGACAGACAAGACTAGACAGACAAGACTAGACAGACAAGACTAGACAGACAAGACTAGACAGACAAGACTAGACAGACAAGACTAGACAGACAAGACTAGACAGACAAGACTAGACAGACAAGACTAGACAGACAAGACTAGACAGACAAGACTAGACAGACAAGACTAGACAGACAAGACTAGACAGACAAGACTAGACAGACAAGACTAGACAGACAAGACTAGACAGACAAGACTAGACAGACAAGACTAGACAGACAAGACTAGACAGACAAGACTAGACAGACAAGACTAGACAGACAAGACTAGACAGACAAGACTAGACAGACAAGACTAGACAGACTAGACAGACAAGACTAGGCAGACAAGACTAGACAGACAAGATTAGACAGACAAGACTAGACAGACAAGACTAGACAGACAAGACTAGACAGACAAGACTAGACAGACAAGACTAGACAGACAAGACTAGACAGACAAGACTAGACAGACAAGACTAGACAGACAAGACTAGACAGACAAGACTAGACAGACATGACTAGACAGACAAGACTAGACAGACAAGACTAGACAGACAAGACTAGACAGACAAGACTAGACAAGACTAGACAAGACTAGACAAGACTAGACAAGACTAGACAAGACTAGACAAGACTAGACAAGACTAGACTAGACAAGACTAGACAAGACTAGACTAGACTAGACAAGACTAGACAGACAAGACTAGACAGACAAGACTAGACAGACAAGACTAGACAGACAAGACTAGACAGACAAGACTAGACATACAAGACTAGACAGACAAGATTAGACAGACAAGACTAGACAGACAAGACTAGACAGACAAGACTAGACAGACAAGACTAGAGAGACAAGACTAGACAGACAGGACTAGACAGACAGGACTAGACAGACAGGACTAGACAGACAGGACTAGACAGACAAGACTAGACAGACAAGACTAGACAGACAAGACTAGACAGACAAGACTAGACAGACAAGACTAGACAGACAAGACTAGACAGACAAGACTAGACAGACAAGACTAGACAGACAAGACTAGACAGACAAGACTAGACAGACAAGACTAGACAGACAAGACTAGACAGACAAGACTAGACAGACAAGACTAGACAGACAAGACTAGACAGACAAGACTAGACAGACAAGACTAGACAGACAAGACTAGACAGACAAGACTAGACAGACAAGACTAGACAGACAAGACTAGACAGACAAGACTAGACAGACAAGACTAGACAGACAAGACTAGACAGACAAGACTAGACAGACTAGACAGACAAGACTAGACAGACAAGACTAGACAGACAAGATTAGACAGACAAGACTAGACAGACAAGACTAGACAGACAAGACTAGACAGACAAGACTAGACAGACAAGACTAGACAGACAAGACTAGACAGACAAGACTAGACAGACAAGACTAGACAGACAAGACTAGACAGACAAGACTAGACAGACAAGACTAGACAGACAAGACTAGACAGACAAGACTAGACAGACAAGACTAGACAGACATGACTAGACAGACAAGACTAGACAGACAAGACTAGACAGACAAGACTAGACAGACAAGACTAGACAAGACTAGACAAGACTAGACAAGGCTAGACAAGACTAGACAAGACTAGACAAGACTAGACTAGACTAGACAAGACTAGACAGACAAGACTAGACAGACAAGACTAGACAGACAAGACTAGACAGACAAGACTAGACATACAAGACTAGACAGACAAGATTAGACAGACAAGACTAGACAGACAAGACTAGACCGACAAGACTAGACAGAAAAGACTAGACCGACAAGACTTGACAGACAAGACTAGACAGACAATGCTAGACAGACAAGACTAGACAGACAAGACTAGACAGACAAGACTAGACAGACAAGACTAGACAGGCAAGACTAGACAGACAAGGCTAGACAGACAAGACTAGACAGACAAGACTGAACAGATAATACTAGAGAGACAAGACTAGACAGACAAGACTAGACCGAAAATCTAATCAAATTTGTTCTAAATTTCAAATGTCCAGTTCAAATGTTATGCAAATTCTATTTATTTTTTTTGCTTATTCAGTTCAAATTTGTTGCAATTTTTGTTGAAATTTTTTGTATATTGAGTTCAAATTTGTTGCAAATTCTGTTATAAATTATTGTTAAATTACTGTTATATACATATTTGTTGTAAATTCTGTTGTAATTTGTTGCAAATTCTTATTAAATTTTTTGCAAATTTTGTTTTTTAAATTTGTTGAAATTTGTTACTTATTGGACTCAAATATGTTCTGTTTATTTTTGTTGTAAATTCTATTCATATTCTCATTCAATTTGTTGTTGACTAATTAATTTGTTGTTAGCAAATTCTGTTGAAATTTGTTGCAAATTTTCATAAAATTTGCTGCAAATTCTGTTGAAATTTGGTGGAAATTCTCATTAAATTTTTTGCAAATTCTGTTGAAATTTGTTGCAAATTCTCATTAAATTTTTTGCAAATTTTCATTAAATTTACTGCAAATTCTGTTGAAATTTCTTGCAAATTCTCTTTAAATTTATTGCAAATTCTGTTGGAATTTGTTGCAAATTTTCATTAAATATGCTACAAATTCTGTTGAAATTTGTTGCAAATTCTCATTAAATTTGTTGCAAATTCTGTTAAAATTTGTTGCAAATTCTGTTTAAAATTTTCTGTCAATTTTGTTGGAATTTGTTATAAATTCTGTTGAAATTTTCTACAAGTTCTCCTGAAATTCGTTGTAAATTCTGTTCAAATTTAGTCGTAAATTCTGTTATAAATTTGTTGCAACTTCTGTATAAAATTAATTGTTAATTTTGTTGGAATTTGTTATAAGTTTTGTTGTAAAATTTTCTGCAAGTTCAGCTCAAATTCGTTATAAATTCTGTCCAACTTTGTTGCAAAATTTTTAGAAAATATTTGCAACAAATTTCCCTTCCTTGCGAAGTTTTTAATGAATTTAAAAAAAATTGCATTTTGTAATTGTTTTGCTTTTTACTAATTTAGACAAAATTAAAACAACAATAGACAATTTTCAATATTTAGAAAATTTTGAATAAAATTCGGCGAAGACATGAAGAATTTAGACAAGACAAGATTTAGACAAGACTAGACAAAATTAGACAAGACTAGACAAACTTAGACCAAATTAGACAAGACCAGACAAGACTATATAAGTCAAGACTACACTAGACAAGACTAGACCAAACTGGACAAGACTAGACAAAACTAGACAAGACTAGACACGACTAGACAAGACAAGATAAACAAGACTAGACAAGACTAGACAAGACTAGACATGACTAGACAAGACTAGACAAGACTAGGCAAGACTAGACAAGACTATATAAGTCAAGACTACACTAGACAAGACTAGTCCAAACTGGACAAGACTAGACAAAACTAGACAAGACTAGACAAAATTAGACAAGACTAGACAAACTTAGACAAGATTAGACAAGACCAGACAAGACTATATAAGTCAAGACTACACTAGACAAGACTAGACCAAACTGAACAAGACTAGACAAAACTAGACAAGACTAGACACGACTAGACAAGACAAGATAAACAAGACTAGACAAGACTAGACAAGACTAGACATGACTAGACAAGACTAGACAAGACTAGGCAAGACTAGACAAGACTAGACAAGACTAGACAAGACTAGACAAGACTAGACAAGACTAGACAAGACTAGACAAGACTAGACAAGACTAGACAAGACTAGACAAGACTAGACAAGACTAGACAAGACTAGACAAGACTAGACAAGACTAGACAAGACTAGACAAGACTAAACTAGACAAGACTAGACAAGACTAGACAAGAGTAGACAAGACTAGACAAGACTAGACAAGACTAGACAAGACTAGACAAGACTAGCCAAGACTAGACAAGACTAGACAAGACTAGACAAGACTAGACAAGACTAGACAAGACTAGACAAGACTAGACAAGACTAGACAAGACTAGACAAGACTAGACAAGACTAGACAAGACAAGACTAGACAAGACTAGACAAGACAAGACTAGACAAGACTAGACAAGACTAGACAAGACTAGACAAGACTAGACAAGACTAGACTAGACAAGACTAGACAAGACTAGACAAGACTAGAAAAGATTAGATAACACTAGAAAATACTAGACAAGACTAGACAAGACTAGACAAGACTAGACAAGACCAGACAAGACTAGACAAGACTAGACAAGACTAGACAAGACTAGACAAGACTAGACAAGACTAGACAAGACTAGACAAGACTAGACAAGACTAGACAAGACTAGACAAGACTAGACAAGACTAGACAAGACTAGACCAGACTAGACAAGACTATACAAGACTAGACAAGACTAGACAAGACTAGACAAGACTAGACAAGACTAGACAAGACTAGACAAGACTAGACAAGACTAGACAAGACTAGACAAGACTAGACAAGACTAGACAAGACTAGACAAGACTAGACAAGACTAGACAAGACTAGACAAGACTAGACAAGACTAGACAAGACTAGACAAGACTAGAGAAGACTAGACAAGACTAGACAAGACTAGACAAGACTAGACAAGACAAGACAAGACAAGACTAGACAAGACTAGACAAGACTAGACAAGACTAGACAAGACTAGACAAGACTAGACAAGACTAGACAAGACTATACAAGACTAGACAAGACTAGACAAGACTAGACAAGACCTGACAGGACTACGCAAGCCTAGACAAGACTATACGAGACTAGACTAGACGAGACTAGCCTAGACGAGATTTAACGAGACTAGACGAGACTAGACTATACAAGACTACACGAGACAATACTAATTGAGACTAGACTAGACGAGACTAGACTAGACAAGATTAGACGAGACTAGACGAGACTAAACGAGACTAGACTAGACAAGATTAGATAAGATTAGACAAGAGAAAACAAGACTAGACTAGACAAGACTGGACAATATTAAACTTGTTTTTAATCTTAAGAATTTAGTGAAGGCTTGTCCGGTTGATTTACTTGACCTGCAGTGGCGACATTTGTCCTGCAGTCGCAGGAGATAAATGATAAATGGTAATTTTATGTAATTACATTAACATTTTTATATTACAAAAAACCGCAGAAACTAAATGATATCCAGTTGGAATATTCAAAATCAAATGGTCTCGACTTAATTAAGTCGCCACGAATAACTTGTCTGCCTCGCCTTGTCTGTCTATTCTTGTCTGTCTATTCTTGTCTGTCTATTCTTGTCTGTCTAGTCTTGTTTGTCTAGTCTTGTTTCATTAGTTTCGTCTGTCTAGTCTTGTTTGTCTACCTAGCCTTGTTTGTCTAATCTAGGGCTTCACACGAGAACGATATTTTTCTCGTCTCGTCTTCTCTCGTCTCGTAAAAGCGAGACGAGACCGAGACAAGACATTTTTAAAAATCATTTAGGCGAGAGCAAGACCGTATTATGGTCTCGCTCTAACGAGGGACGAGAGCGTATGAGGTCTCGCTCTTGCGAGACACGAGAGCCTCCTTTATGATCTCGTTCATACTTATTCTTCAATCTTTGACTTTGACACGGGCAGCCGTAATATTTTCTTGCATAAATTTGAACTGCTAACAAATATCTAAATAACAAATTAAAATTACAAAAAAAAAAAAACTTCGTTTTGGACTACCTTACAACTAGCAAGAACGATATCTGACGAGATGAGACGAGACGAGATAAACGGGATCGAGAGCGAGACGAGACGAGACTAGATAAATCTAGAGCGAGACGAGACGAGATAAACGGGATCGAGAACGAGACGAGATAGACGGTTATGAGAGCGAGATTGAGACGTAATTTTTTTCACAACTAACGAGAACGGGACGAGATTCTTGAAAATTCTCGCCTTATCTCGTCTCGTGTGAAGCCCTAGTCTAGTTTTGTCTCTATCTAGTCTTGTATATTTAGTTTTGCGTGGCTTAGTTTGCGCTGTTTGTGAAAACTTATTTGTCTAGTCTAGTTTTGACTGTTTAACCTAGTGTGTTTAACCTAGTGTGTCTAGTTTTGTCGCCATAGTCTATTCTGTCTAGTCATGTTTATTTAATCTCTGCTCTGTTGGAGAATAGCAATTTGCAAGACGGTTAATTATGTTTACGTTGTTTGTGTACACATGTGTACTAAATCTCGTAGACTACATGGTGAGTTAGCGAAAGGTTAAGTATGCGAAAAGCGCAGGTGTCGATGCATATTTGCACATTCTTATATAATTAAGTTGTAATGGGAATACATTGCTGGGGCTAGATTACAGAGACGGGATTGTACAGACAAGACTAGATACAATAGACATTACTAGATATACAAGACTAGACTAACTGGAACTAGAAGACTGGACTAACAGGACTACTGACAAGAGTAGTCTAGGGTTCGTGAATTACATAACTACTTGTTTTGATGTTTTGTTTGACTAAAGAGAAAACAATAAGTATTCAAAATAAACAAACAAAAGTTCCTTTTAGCGTTTTCCTCGGTCACTAATTTCTATTCGAAAGTGTATTACGTGTAAAACTGAAGATTTCCTATTCATTAAGCTAAGTGGATTTCTCCTACTTAGTCTGGATTAGGTAGTCTTGCATATTCTTGTCTAGTCTTATCTAGTCTAATCTTGTTAGGTCTGATTTTGTACCGTCCAGTCTGGTCTTGTCTAATCTTGCCTGCTCTTGTCTGATCTTGTCTCGTCTTGTCTAATCATGTATGTCTGTCTAGTCTGTATGCTCTTGAAATTGCTATCAAACTCAAATCAAGTTCTTGTCAATATTTTGTCTAGTATTATCTTTTTAATTTATCTATTATATAATAATAATAATAATACAGAACGTAAAACATGACACCCCGGGCCCTCTCTTCCCATTACTGCAGGGTGTATGTCCTATTCTACTCAGTGGGTATATTTAGATGCCTCCTCTTTGCAGCTTGTCTCAACTTATTGTCTTCTTCCTTTTGAGTCATTATGTCTTTTATCGCTTTGTTCACGTTGTCCCAGTTTTTTTCTTTTCAAACTCTTATCAAGCGCTTGTCTAGTTCTACTCTAGTCTTGTCTAACTCTTTTCAAACTCTTATCAAGTTCTTGTCTAGTTCAACTTTAGTCTTGTCTAGCTGTGTTCAAACTCTTATCAAGTTCTTGTCTAGTTTTACTCTTGTCTTGTCTTTTTTTTAAATATGGTGGTTTGAAGGAAGCTCTCCCAGCCTGAGTGTGAGGCTCTCACTCACTTAACCCCTTATCCACTTGGCTTTAGTATCCTACACCCCGGTATCGCTTGCGCATTCCTTCAGGGTGTTCAGCCTGGACGGTAGATGCCGCCCTAGTTGGAAATGAAGGTGTCTCTCGCCTTCTTCGTCTTCTTCCTTGCCTTACTTTCGGCGTCCAGCTGCTAGTTCTGGTTCGAGTTTACGCGTAGTTTTTTTTTGCCTTCTGTCTGCTTCTCTCTTCCTTCTCTTTGGAGCTCATTAGGTCAGATATGACTTTCTGGATGCTGTTCCAGTTGTTTTTAGATTCCAACATGAACTCTATAGTGTTTAGAGGTCCTATATCATATGGCAACTTGTTTCTCTCTGTGTCCCACCTGTCGCAGTCGTAGATGGTGTGCGTCACGTTGTCATTTTCCTCGCAGTATTCACAGTAGCTGTCGGGAGCTCTCCCGATCTTGTGGAGATAATCCCTAAAACAGCCACGTCCGCTGAGGACTTGTCCATTTACTTTTTTCGCTGGCTTCCCAGTCATTTTGCCATGCCCGGACTAATTCCGCCCTTTCTAGTTTCTTTATTTCTTTCTTGCTGATCGTAGTAGTTCCGTGTCTGGCTGAGTAGATCTTAGATCTCTCCTGAACTAATAGTTCTATTGGCGTTATCCCTGCTATCACTAGGACCGCCTCTCTGGAGACAGTTCTGAAGGCACTACTACTCTGAAGACACTACTTTCCAGCGCCGATAGGGATTTATGGGCTTTGTCTGCGGCTTTGTTGACTTGCTCTCTAAATGCCAAGTTCTTGTCAATCATGATGCCTAGATAGTTTATTGCATTCGTTGGCTTTATGACAGCGTCTCTAAGTTTGAATGCTACATCCCCTATTTTTCCCTTGCCTGTTAAGAGTACTGCCTCGGTCTTTTCGGGTGCTAGTTTGAGCTGCATGTCCCCCATCTATTTGTCTATTAGTTCCATGGCCTTGTTAGCCCTCCGCTTCAACCTCAGCTCAGTTTTGTCACATACCACCAGGGCGAGGTCATCTGCAAAGCCGACGGTCTCCACTCCTTCCGGCATCTTGAGTTTAAGAACCCCATCGTACACTATGTTCCACAGCGTTGGGCCCATGACTGAACCCTGAGGTACATCACTGTGGACTTGCTTGGTAGTGCAGTAGTGCTTGGTAGTATCTGAGACAAAGACGATTTCCCGCTGGGATAGGTAACTATTAATCATCGCTATCAGATACGGTGGGAAGCTGCGTCGCGTGACTTTATCCATAATGTCCTGCCAGCAGGCCGAATTAAATGCGTTTCGTACGTCAAGGGTAATTAGTGCACATAGCCTTCTGGTTTTCTAGGTACCCTTCCTGGCGGCATCTGCTATGGTAACAACTTTACCTAAGTTTACTACTATACTACTTTAAGTTCCTTCTTTATCTGCAGCATCTGCATCTGCAGTGTCCAGGAGACTGAGAGGCCTATAGGACGTTGTTTAGTTAAGCGGCTTGTCGCCTTTTCGGAGCAGAACAAGTTTTGCCTTTTTCCAGTTCTATGGAAACACACCATCTCATAGCGTTCTGTTCATAGTATTTAGGACGTACTGGGGTACAGCGCTGCATGCAGTTTTGACAATTTCTGCTGGGATCATGTCCCGTGCTCTGGTGCTCTGTCTTTTTTAAGCCAATTGCTGGCCACTACTAGTTCCTCGGTGGTAAATTCTGGTGCTTCCTTGCAAGTCGGTTTATCCCAGGACCGTGCTGGGTGAGTTGGAAATAGTTCGTTGTAAATTTTTTCCATCATGTCCGGGTTGGACCACAGGCTGGGCTTTTGGATCTTTAGCTCTCTAGTCGCTATTTGGTACGCGTCTCCCCAGGGGTTTTGGTCAATCATCGCACAGAGGTTTAGCCAACATTTCCTTTTTTTCCAAATTTATGGTTTTCCGTAGCATTTTCTTAGAGTCGAGATAGTTTTTTCGTACAGCTTCTTTCCTTGCCGCACATCTGGCCTTAACACAGATCTTTCTCAACTTACTGATCTCCTCAGTCCACCAGTACACTTTCTTCTTCTTAGATGTGGTCTTCCTAGCCGGAAGACATTCCTTACAGACATTGGTAAGGGTAGCGATAATCCCTTCAGGCGTATTGGCTTCCCGGTTTTTTGACCAGCGCTCCAGAGCTCTAGTCTTGTCTGTCTAGTCTTGTCTGTCTAGTCTTGTCTGTCTAGTCTTGTCTGTCTAGTCTTGTCTGTCTAGTCTTGTCTGTCTAGTCTTGTCTGTCTAGTCTTGTCTGTCTAGTCTTGTCTGTCTAGTCTTGTCTGTCTTGTCTGTCTTGTCTGTCTTGTCTGTCTTGTCTGTCTTGTCTGTCTTGTCTGTCTTGTCTGTCTTGTCTGTCTTGTCTGTCTTGTCTGTCTTGTCTGTCTTGTCTGTCTTGTCTGTCTTGTCTGTCTTGTCTGTCTTGTCTGTCTTGTCTGTCTTGTCTGTCTTGTCTGTCTTGTCTGTCTTGTCTGTCTTGTCTTGTCTGTCTTGCCTAGTCTTGTCTGTCTAGTCTTGTCTATCTAGTCTTGTCTGTCTAGTCTTGTCTGTCTAGTCTTGTCTGTCTAGTCTTGTCTGTCTAGTCTTGTCTGTCTTGTCTTGTCTGTCTTGTCTTGCCTGGTCTTGTCTGTCTAGTCTTGTCTATCTAGTCTTGTCTGTCTAGTCTTGTCTGTCAAGTCTGTCTAGTCTGACTAGTCTATCTCGTCTGTTTAGTCTGTCTGGTCTGCCTAGCTTGCCTGGTCTGTCTAGTGTGTCTAGTCTTTCTAGTCTGTTTACTATGTCTAGTTTTAGTCTAGTTGCCGTCCAATGTTATAATGATTAAGTTTAATCAATAACTAGATATTAATTGAATCTTGTTGGATAAATATTTGTGAATTGACGGACAGAAGGACCTTGTGGTCGATAGCCCTTTGTATAATGTATATAGTATACAATAAATATATTCTCTATTTGTGAATTGGTGTCAATTTTGTGTTGTGTGCTTGAGATTGTTATCAGCAATTTGTGATTGTGATGAGGTTAATTTGTGAGCCGGAGGATGGGAGATAATTTATGTGGAAGAATTACCATAAATTACGCGTAATTGCGATGCGTTTTAATTGTTTTAAATGATGAAATATGTTGATTAAAGTGACGAATACGTTTAACCTAGATTCGACAAATATTCGGTTCTGTGTTATCAATGAAAATTGATAGCAAATATATAGTTTTACTGACGATGTTAACTTACAATTAGTTAACGAAATGTATATGTCGTAGTCATATAGTGATATCAGTCAGTTGGATTGTGTAAAGCCAGTGAGCCATTGTGAGCCATTGCATGATCTGTCGGCAGTTCGTGTAGTTCATCTAGTTCGTGTAGCTCATGAAATCGCCAATTTTATGAGGCACTTGTTTAACTGGGATTTAAAATATCTTACCGATTCTATGTTTTTAGAAATACCAAAGTGCTGTCTGTCGTTTGTCTGGCAACTTGTCTTGATTAGCAGACCTATTAATAAAAAGATAAATAAAGAAACATATTTGAGATGGTTTCACGAACTAGCTAGTCATATGCAGTATTTCAAAAAGAATACATGAATTGTTACGCAATAACTCTATTTTACACAACGATTTCACTATGTGACTACGACATATACATTTATACTGAAAATGTTATTTTTGAAGAAAAGTCCCAAGTGTTTTATTCTTAGTATAAAATCTTCAAACTCAAGAAATCCACAACATTTAAAATGTATATTATTTGAACTTTGGATTGGCTAGAAGAGGAAGATTGTCTTGGCTTACAATTACAGAATGGAAAAGAAACGAAAAGTAGGAAATAATAGAGGGAATGAGGATTAGAAAAATATTTCAATTTTAATGAATTGGATGGTGGCAATCGTTACTACGTGGTAATCCATACTTACACTGAATGTATGGTTTAAACACACTTATTATTAGTGTGGTTAAAACATAATGAAATTATCAATTCATTTCAATATTACATTCCTTTTTGCAAGGTTTTATTGGCCGCACTTGAATCCTTGCTCAAAACTATGATTTCTGTTTTGAAATTTCCAGTTGCAACATTTCTCCGATTTCCGTTTCCTTCCAATTCTTCCCAAACAAACAAGAAATACTTCGAGAAAAATTAACGTTCGTGTAAAACCTTTCGTCTGTTTATAAACACGCCGCGAGTTTTTATTTTGACTCTTTATTTGTCCACACTCCAAAAATAGACTACAGCACATCGATTATTCCACTTATCAACGCCTGGGTTCACACCAAACACGCATTTCTCTTTACCAAATCATCAATCCAACCCTAATTACATCATCTTTCATTAAATAATTAATAACACTTAGATAAGACTACACTGACAAAACTAGACTAGACAGGCAAGACTAAACAGAGAAGACAAGACAGACAAGACTAGACAGACAAGACTAGACAGACAAGACTAGACAGACAAGACTAGACAGACAAGACTAGACAGACAAGACTAGACAGACAAGACTAGACAGACAAGACTAGACAGACAAGACTAGACAGACAAGACTAGACAGACAAGACTAGACAGACAAGACTAGACAGACAAGACTAGACAGACAAGACTAGACAGACAAGACTAGACAGACAAGACTAGACAGACAAGACTAGACAGACAAGACTAGACAGACAAGACTAGACAGACAAGACTAGACAGACAAGACTAGACAGACAAGACTAGACAGACAAGACTAGACAGACAAGACTAGACAGACAAGACTAGACAGACAAGACTAGACAGACAAGACTAGACAGACAAGACTAGACAGACAAGACTAGACAGACAAGACTAGACAGACAAGACTAGACAGACAAGACTAGACAGACAAGACTAGACAGACAAGACTAGACAGACAAGACTAGACAGACAAGACTAGACAGACAAGACTAGACAGACAAGACTAGACAGACAAGACTAGACAGACAAGACTAGACAGACAAGACTAGACAGACAAGACTAGACAGACAAGACTAGACAGACAAGACTAGACAGACAAGACTAGACAGACAAGACTAGACAGACAAGACTAGACAGACAAGACTAGACAGACAAGACTAGACAGACAAGACTAGACAGACAAGACTAGACAGACGAGACTAGACAGACAAGACTAGAGAGACAAGACTAGACAGACAAGACTAGACAGACAAGACTAGACAAACAAGACTAGACAGACAAGTCTAGACAGACAAGTCTAGACAGACAAGACTAGACAGACAAGACTAGACAGACAAGACTAGACAGACAAGACTGGACAGACAAGACTAGACACACAAGATTGGACAGAGAACACTAGACAGACAAGACTAGACAGATAAGATTATATTTTATGTTTGTATGAAACTTGTTGCATATTTGAAATGAGCGAAGCTGAGAGAAAGAAAGGGAAGAGAGTCGGATTGGAATGTTCGAATATGTCATGACTGAAAGGAATGTATATTTATTGAGACACACACGAAGACATTTGTATAAGTCATGACTGCACAATCCGAATTTAACTATCATCATTACAGTTGTCTCCTTCGTAATCACGATGATATTTTCATTGTTCTACCCGTTTTTACTCTTTTCTAGTCTTGTCTAGTCTTATCTAGTCTAGCCTGGACTGGTCGAAACATCTCTATTCTTGCCCAGTCTTGTCCAGTCTTGTTCTGCCTTGTTAGTCTTGTTAGTTTTGTTTAGTCTTGTTTAGTCTTGTCTAGTCTTGTCTAGTCTTGTCTAGTCTTGTCTAGTTTTGTCTAGTCTTGTCTAGTCTTGTCTAGTTTTGTCTAGTCTTGTCTAGTCTTGTCTAGTCTTGTTTAGTCTTGTCTAGTCTTGTCTAGTCTTGTCTAGTCTTGTCTAGTCTTGTCTAGTCTTGTCTAGTCTTGTCTAGTCTTGTCTAGTCTTGTCTAGTCTTGTCTGTCTTGTTGTGTAGTCTTGTCTACGCTTGTCTAGTCTTGTCTAGTCTTGTCTAGTCTTTTCCAGTCTTGTCCTGATGAATCCAGTCTTTTGCATTCTTGTCTTATCCAGTCTTGTCCAGGGTGGTCTAGCCTTGTTCCGTCTTGTCGCGTCTTGTCTAGTCTAGTCTTATCTAGTCTTCTCTAGTATTGTATAGTCTCGTCTGGTTTTGTCTGGACTTGTCTAGTCTTGTCCGGTCTTTTCTAGTATTGTCTTGTATAGTCTTGCCTATTCATGTCTAGTCTTGTCAAATCTTGTTCAGTCTTCTTCAGTCTTTGCTAGTCTTGTCTAGCTTTGTTCCGTCTTGTCCCGTCTTGTCCAGTCTTGTTTAGTCTTGTCTAATCTTGTCCCGTCTTGTCTAGTCTTGTCTAGTTTTGTTTAGTCTTGTCTAATCTTGTTCCATCTTGTTCCGTCTTGTCCAGTCTTGCCTAGTATTGTCTAGGCTTGTCTAATCTTATCTAGTCTTATTTAGTCTTGTCCAGTCTTGTCGAGCCTTGTTCTGTCTTGTCAAGTCTTATCTGATCTTGTATTGTTAATCTTTGTCAAACCTTGTCTAATGTAGTTTAGTCAGAATGAATGAGTGACTGGATTTGAGAAAATGCGTTCAATAGAAAAGTGAATTAGACAAAGACGATTGTATTAAAGTAAAATGGTTTTCGCAATGTCTACGAACTAAAGCGAATCTGCTACGATGTGCAGCGAGTAAGTCTAAATCAAGTCGCGCGATTTATTTGCAAATTAGACAAAGCACAGGGAAAACTTTGTCGAAACAATTCCCCCCTGGATAGTTTTATACAATTAATTTGTCTAGTCAGACGACAAGTGAAAAGACAATTTGCAGAGGGGACCTACTACAAGAAATCAAAAGTCGGGTAGAACAAGCCAGACAGGCAATTCAATAAACTACGTCCCTTGCTATACGATAAAAACCCAAATTTAGAAATCGGCTATAGAATGGTCAAATGCTAAGTTGGCCAGTCCTAATGTATGGAGCAGAAACCTGGACGACAAAAGTAGCATTCAATAATA
The DNA here is from genome assembly GCA_944588485.1 of Phosphuga atrata. Classification (NCBI taxonomy): domain Eukaryota; kingdom Metazoa; phylum Arthropoda; class Insecta; order Coleoptera; family Silphidae; genus Phosphuga; species Phosphuga atrata. The sequence goes on along the minus strand of OX155908.1, from coordinate 12,308,824 downwards.
AGATCGATGCTTTCGAGATGTGGACACTTAAAAGAATGCTCTGTTTCCCATGGGTAGACCACATTACCAACTAGGAGGTTCTGAGAAGTGGTCAGATTACTATTTAATACCATAAAATAGTGCCAGATCGGGTATCTGGGTCACATACTAAGGGGGCGAAAATATCGAATTCCCCAGCTCATACTCACAGGAAAGATAGAAGGCAGAAGTGGCATCGGACGTTTTGACTTCTTCCGTGGCAAATCAAAGTGAACTCATCGCAAAATATATTTTCATAGTTCTTCTTTTTGGCGCAACAGCTTAACTGGGACCTGCGTCTCCTCCCTCGTGTTTGGTGTCTAGGTCTTAGACACAAGCGTAGGGGGGCCTTACGTTTTTTAACGTGGGTGGCGATCCACATTTGATGGAGGTATTTTCGGCAAATTGTTGTGATGACTTTGCCAGAGGCATGCATAAGAGAACGGTGGCATATTACAATACGTGTCCCGGGATCCAACCGCTAGCGCCTTACATGCATTGTGCCACCGATAAACCAAACCTAGCTGTCGTGAAGGCATGCAGCTTGCGTAGTGTTCGCCTAGTGTATGATGGCAATAGTAAATAATGTTACCAGTTTTGTACGAGAGTCAGCAAAAATATTTGAACTTATCAAACAAGTTATCCTTAAAAAACACCCACAGACGAAAAGAGTTAAGTTGCAATGTCTTAGCGATACACGCTGGGTTGAAAGGCATGATGCGCTCCTTCAATTCAAAGAGTTCTTTTACCCTATCGCACAGTTCCTTGGAGAAATAGACAGAACTTCTTCTTCATTGAAAAGTGCAAGTTTTCTGGCTGCTATTCAAAGAATCGACTTTGTCTTATCTTAACGGTAACCGCCGCAGTATTTGAAATCACTGTTTCGCTTTCACAGCAACTGCAGGCTGTTGCATTAGATCTTAACCTTTGTTATGAGATGGTAGAAAGTGTAGTAAGAACCAGACGAGTCACTTTTCGAGAGCAGAGCACTCTTCTATTCTCGATCTGCTTCAGCTTCTACTAAGTGCTATCGTAAACACAGAAAATCTGACCTCGATAGTAGCAGCTGCACGCGTTTACAGTGACGATTTACCTTATCCTCTCTCGTTATCGGGAGAAATATCTCTGAGTGGTAGACAGCATCTCAACAGCTGAAGCGCATCAAGAGACAAATGAGTTTTTTTCAAATATAAAAATTTTGTTACAAATTCTCGCTACATTACCAGTAAGCACTTGTAGTGTGGAGCGCAGCTTCTCTTCGCTTAAACTAATAAAATCGTACCTTCGTACGACAATGATCCAAGGCAGGTTAACTGGTTTGGCTTCCATGTATATTCACCGAGATATCTCTGCTAATCTACAACTTAACGAAGTCATTGAGGAATTTGCAAAAATTTATCCGAAGAGACTTATTATGCGTTAAGCAAAATAAAATGTGTGTTTTTTAGTGTTTTCTTTGCTAGTCTTTACTTTACCTACGGGGTAATAGCAGCGGGGTCAAGCCCCCACCCCATATGACAATCCTGAATCTGCCCCTGTTTAGGAACATCAGGTACTGGACCTGAATCAAACAGTTTGGTGACATGTGCCAAGCAGTAATTCGCCAACGCACATATGTGTAAGCCAACAGAAGAAGGAGGTACGTCAAAAAGTGTCCGAAAACATGGCGGAAATTGATACAAGCCCACAAAAAAGATTCAACTATGAAAAGGTCTATTTCATTTCTCTACTTGGACAACAAGGAAGATATATATATATATATATATATATATATATATATATATATATATATATATATATATATATATATATATATATATATATATATATATATATATATATATATATATATAAATTCAAAATTGGACGAAAATGTCAAAATAATTGGCAAATATTGCCAAATTTTCAAAAACCAACATATGTAAAAAGTGCCTAGTGGCCCTGGGTCTAGGCACTTCCATCCCAGATGGATGCTTATGAATCAGAAAATGAAACAACTTGAAGATCAATTTTTCAGTAAAGTGAATACAAGTTTAGATTTACTAAGTACCTATGAAAAACAAACATTTGTGTCTGTAGTGAAAAAGGTGTACAGAAACGCAATTGATTACTTTGAAAAAATTTGTAATCGTCGTCAGTTCGACATTCCCCAGTTTCCTCCGTAGATTCTTCTGAAGAACTTTCGTCGTTTTTATTAATGGGCTCGGCGGACACAAGCATTTGCATTGCTTCTTTGCTGTGCATCACTGATCCTTTTCTTGGTTTCGACCTCATACTAGTAATTAGGGGATCAGAGCTGAGGCATTATCAGAGGCAACTTCTCGAATTCCGAGATTCTTACCTAATTTAAGCTTAAATGACTGGACTAAAACGCTTTGCTGTGTGGTCCAATAAATGCTGCAAGTTAATTTCAGCACAACTTTCAGTTACCCGATAGGCTGCTTTTTCCGGATAACAAGTCACAAGATAACAAGGAGTTGGCTGAAAATTTCAAGAAAACTGTAGCTATCTTCTTTTATAGAGAACATAACATTTTTATAAGGATTGAAAAAAAAAATGAAATAAACAATGGAGACATGAGAAAAAATGATTAAATATTGAAATCCTTCTTGGTTTCAAATTTTGGCATAGTTGCTCTGGAATCTTAAGTATTTCTGATGACTCCGTCCCTTCTATCTCTGCCACATACTGTCTTGTAAGCATGCATGGCCAGCTTCACTGCCCTTTCAACAGTGAAGTTTGAAGTTTTTCACGTTTATTTTCACGGGCCCTTCTAATCTTGTAGCAGTCAATAACATTTTGGTTGTCATTAGTATTTATAATCCCATAATCTTGTAAAACGGCGGATGCTATAGCTGCACCTGCCCTATCTGATACTCCATATCTGTCTAGAGTTGTAGCTAACACTGGAAGATTAGCTAAATTTCGTTTGAGAATATTCGGTTGCAATGGGCTCGTCGATATACTGGGTTTGAATCAGGTTTCTCGGTATTGCAAAAATGAATTCTGGGCTCCGAAGACTTTGAGGTTAAAGCTGCTGCAGCAACCTTAATGGTAGTTCTACTATCTCTCTTTTTTTGTTTCTGTAATTCTACTCGATCAACACCGGCCATTATCATCTTTCTGGACGATCTCTGATCTAGAAGAAAGGGCTGTTCCTTCAGAGGTACCTGTAATATTATAATTCAGATTTTAAATAATGTAATCGACGCTGAGAATTTGTAGAATATAAAATCAGCATTATTTTGATACCTACCTTATATTGTTTTCCACAAATACATGAACCAAAATCGGCACATTTACACGCTGCGGCATCAAATAATCGTCTACAGTTTACTGCAAAGGCATCCAATTTAGATTTGTACGAGGCAACGTCCTTTCTTTTTTTGTAAGGTTTTAGCAAATTTTGACGTTTGACATTGTATTTTTAAATAAGTTCAACAATCCTTTGATGACTTACTAACTAGCCTTTTTCCATATATTTTCAACTTATATATATATATGGGTTCTGGACTCCTAGGTGGAGCATAGAGCCTCCATAAGCACCCTCCAGCGGACCCTATTCTGGGCCATTGCTTTGGCTTCACTCCAAGAGGTTTTCTGGGCTTTTAGTTCATCTAACACTGTTCTCCTCCATGTTTGAGCCGGTCTTCCTCGTCGTCTCGTTCCTTGGGGATTCCAATCTAGTGCTGCCCTTGCAATGTCGTCTGGTTTTCTTCTTAGAATGTGGCCGATCCATCCCCATTTTCTTTTCTTAATGTCGTGCTCTATTGTTTCTTCTCCGCTTCGTTTAAGAAGTTGCTCATTAGTAATTTTCTGTGGCCAGAAGATTCTGAGGATGATTCGTAGACATTTGTTGGCGAAAACCTGAAGTTTATGTTTTGTGGCATTAGTGTTTTTCCAGGTCTCACATCCATATAAGAGGATTGCTTTGACGTTTGTTCTATATAAACGCAGCTTGCTCTTTGTTTTTATGATGTTGGACCTCCATATTGTGTTTAGTTGCCTGAATGCCATCTGTGCTTTTTGAATTCTGTTTAGAATGTCTAGGTCTGTTCCGCCCGTCTCGTTGAGAATGCTTCCTAGATACTGAAACTTTTCTACATTCTCAATTGGTTGGTCGTTTATTTGAAACGGTGCGTCGTTATTTGTGTGCATTCGCATCGCTTTTGTTTTTGAGACATTTATTTTCAACCCTATCTTCTGTGCCATGTCTGATAGTAGGGTGAGTTGCCTTTGCATACTTTCATAGGTATGCGAAAAAAGGCAAATGTCGTCTGCGTATTCGAGATCTTTGAGATTAGAGTAAAGAGACCATCGAATACCATCGTTTGGTCTGCAAGACTTTTCCAGGATATAGTCAAGAGCAATGTTAAAAAGCAAGGGAGAGAGCACACATCCTTGCTTCACTCCTGATTTCACCGGAAAAAGGTTGCTATGTGCTCCGCTATGCAGGATACTACATGATACGTCATGGTACAGTTCTCTAATCGTGTCGATGATTTTTGTTGGCACGCCTCTTGTCCGTAGTATCTTCCATATAGCAGAGTGGGATAGGCTGTCAAAAGCACGTTCAAAGTCGATGAAAACAAGATATAGTGGCGATCGCCATTCAACGGATTGTTCTATAATTATTCTTGTTGAATTTATGTGGTCTATGCATGAGCGGTTTGGGCGGAAGCCTGCTTGGTTTGGACGCAGTATGAGTTCGAATGCTTCTGCCAGCCTATGTTGGATTACACTTGCAATAATTTTGTTTATGGTGTTTAACAGCGTTATTCCTCTCCAATTTTTGCATTGCGTTAGGTCTCCTTTCTTTGGCAGTTTGATAATGAGACCATGTTTCATTTCTGCTGGAATTTCTTGGTTTGTCCAGATCCCTTTTATTATTTTTGCAATTAGAGGTTTTGCAATCCATTTAGGGTCTACCTTGATAAGTTCGGCAGGTATGTTGTCTACCCCTGCCGCTTTGTTGTTTTTCAGCTGCTTGATGGTATTTAGTATTTCTGTTTTTGAAGGCGCGTCTATTTTTATATTCAGCTGTTCATTTGCATTGGCTTCTGGAGCTATCTCAAGTTCGTCTTCCGTGGGTGAGCTGAGCATATCAGCAAAGTATTCCTTCCACCTATTGAGCTGAGTTTCTGGGGTGGTCAGTTGGCGGTTGTCTTTGCTTCTAACTATATTTGTGGTCTTTGTGTGCTTTTTGGAGAGCTTGTTTGTCAGTGTGTAAAGAGTCCTCGAGTTGTTATTTTTGGCTGCTTCTTCTGCTTGCTCACATATCAGGTCAATCCATATTCGCTTGTCTTTTTTGGCAGATGCTTTAATTTGTTTGCATAGTTGTGTATATCTCCAGATTGCATCATTTTTTGTCATCGAAGTTTTGCACTGGAGTACCAGTTTCTTCGCATCCTTTCTGTCTTGTATAAGTTGCCATGTTTGGTCTGAGATCCAGTCTTTTCGATTTCTTTCCTTTGTGCCAAGGGTTGGTTTGGCCGATTCGAGTAGTGTCTTGGCTAAGCCATCCCAAGATGTTATGGGATTTTGGTCTGCATTTTCATGCAGGTTTGTTAGGAAAACTTTTTTGCTGTTTGGTTGGCGCAGTTTGTGTAGGTTGAACTTTACTCTCTTTGATTGTTCAGGTTACTTTGGTACGGCCAGTTTGATTCTGAAAGTGCCGAGCAGAAGGTGGTGGTCGCTGGCAATGTCTGCACCCCTTTTGTTTCTGACATCAAGTAGGGATCTCCGCCATGTTTTCGATATGGCAATATGGTCAATTTGGTTTTGGGTTTTCTTGTCGGGGGATATCCATGTGACTTTGTGGATTTGCTTGTGTGGGAACACTGTTCCACCTATAACTAGGTCTGATGTTGAACAGAGTTTCGTGAATAGTTCACCGTTTTCGTTTCTTTCCCCACATCCTTCTTTACCCATGATGTCTTCTGGGTTACTGTTATTTGTCCCGACCTTAGCGTTGAGATCACCCATGAGTATGGTGACATCACCTCTGTTTATCTTCCTTAACGTACTTTCAAGGATATCGTAGAAATTTTCTTTTTCCTCAGCACTCGCACTGTTTGTGGGTGCATAGCATTGTACAAAGGTGATATTTCTGTATTTAGTGTGGAACCTTGCTGTAATTATTCTGTCATCAATGAGGTTCCATGAAATTAGGCTCTTTCTGGCTTTTTTGCTAATTATGAAACCAACGCCTCTTTCATGAGACCCAGTTTCTTTGCCACTGTACAGGAAAAGCTCCCCAGATTGTAAGTTGAGCTCCCCCTTGCCAAGCCAGCGAACTTCTGATAAGCCTAAAATTGAGATGTTGTAGTTATTTAATTCTCTCACCGCTTGATGCAGTTTTGATGCTTCGTATAGAGTTTTTACGTTCCAGCATCCAAAACGTAACTTTTCCTTAAGTGTAGCCAGTGTTGTCTTCGTTTTGTCCGTCCGGATTTGTGTTGTAGAGCTTTCATTAATAGCATAGTTTAGTACAAGGAAGACATGACAATGAGTATCTACATTTGCAATCTTATTTGGTTACTTAGACAACAAGAAAGAAAAGACGACGAGTATCTTTATTTGCAATTCCACTTGTCTAGTTAGACAACAAATAGGAAACGACACAAGTATCTACATTTGCAATTCTATTTGTCTGCTTAAACAATTATGAAGAAAACACGACGAGCATCTACATTTGCTATTCCACTTGTCTACTTAGACAACAAGGAAGAAAAGACGATCTACATTTACAATTCCAATTGTCTGCTTGGGCGACGAGAAAAAAAAAGGCGAGGACTACACTATAGACCTGTTTGCGGTTGGTTAAGCGCATGCGCATCCGCCAAGTTTGAAAGGCAGGGATATGAAAGTTTCGGGCATATATTTAGTAATACGTTAAAAACTTCGGGCACTTTTTGACGTATAACATGGCTGAAATTGACACATGCGCACAAAAAAAATTCAACTGTAGAAAGGTCTATTACAATTATACTGTCTAACTAGACAACAAGGAAGAAAAGACGATGAGTATCTTCATTTACAATTATGCTTAGTGCCGTACCGAGAGTATGAAGCGCCTGTGGCAAGTGCCTAATAGGTCAAAAGACAATACAAAATCAGCAAACAAATAATTCGCCCAACCAGGAAAGTCTTATTATAGATGTTGATGACGCCCGGATCCAGGATACCAATAAAATCGCGAAGCTTTTTAATGACTTTTTATAAAAGCGCCCGCCACACTGGGCCGGATTTCAAATTTACGGCGACAAAAATAGAATTTTACGTCTCACAATTAATCAAAACCACTTCAAATGTATTTTTTGATAACCCATTCACAATAATACAAACAAATTAATGCGAGAAAACAATACCATTGGTTGTGGGAACGTGTCAAACATCTTTTTTGTCCCTTCGGTACCAAGAAGGAATTAATGCGCTCGATATTTCACGAAGTAACTACGCCTGTTCTGTGTTTGCGCTCAAAAATTGTGAACTTTTTAAATATGGAGAATATAGCGTCAAGTATGTATTTACATGTAATAATATTAAAATTGTAGAAAGCTTTAATCAAACGCGTTATAAAATAAGTTTTGTTAACGACTAATGTAAATTTAAAAAATCTTGTAAGATACTGAATACATTGATTTTTTAAAAAAGTTCCACATAGTTTCGTTAAATTAAATAGTTTGTAAGAGAAAACAAACATTGACAATTCTAGGAAAGCAATCATCCCTTCCACATCGTTCCACCTTACTTAAAATTGCAACAATGTCCGGCGGAGGTGCTGGGAATTGCGTTAAGTGAGACTCCTAAAAGGTTGAGGAGAATGAAAATGGCTCACTATTCATCGCCTTCTAACAGAGTAATGCCATACAGTGCTCATAATCAAGGATTCAGCAAGGAGCTAAAACTAGAGGTACTGATATATAACCCTCATATCACGTGGTGTCGGAAGCAAAAAAAAATATCCATTACATGTCAGTGTATATGAAAACGAAGCTGTGGTGCTGTTACAGGATCTTTTAGATCATACTGTGCGAAGACTTGCACAGGTACAGTAGGATGTTATTATCCAAAATATGAACCAAACTAGCAACTGCCTTTATATTAGTTACAAGTGGGGTCCAGATGACAGTGCAAAAAGTGCACAGTGGCAAAGCAAAACTTTGCTAATAATAATTTTTATGCGGACTCAAATATAATTTATGGATGTTATAGAATTTGTGCGAGTGTCCATAAATTATTGATGCATGGGGCTGACATAATAAAATCACTTCCATTGCCTGTAGGCCTCTTCGCAGAAGATGTTATCGAGGCTAGTCATAAGACTTAGAAACATATTAGACAATACCACTCCAGGAAAATGTCAAGAATTAATACGATTACGGACATTTTGAACTGGTTACTTATATCATCTGATCCTCTAATCACTAGTAATAGGACACAACCCATAAGGAAAAAATAAAAATGGAATGAGGTAATATTAGGAACGCCTCGAATGCCCAACTGTCTCAATGAAAAATGTTCACGAAAAACTACTGATGATATCGTTAGCGATGATGAAGAAGGTGCAGATAGTGATGATGATGAATTTGACTAATAATAATAATAACCTTTATTGGCATAATTAAAATAATTTACATTTCCCTACAAAATATACATACAAAATAAAACAATAAAAAATAATAACAATAATAAAAAGTTGTGAAACTAAAACCCCATTAAAAAGAAAAAAGAAATTTTACCACCCTATAAACCTATACTTCAACACCTGTACATCGGACATAAGCTCACAAAAAAAAAAAAAAAAACTAAACCGCAACACTCAAAAAACTACCCCGTCGCATCCGCTCTTTCCATCTTTTCACTCTGTGTAAAAACGACAGTCCCTTCCCGCTCTCGTCCATACACTCCCTCCAATCCTTTCCTCGCCTTCTCTCCTGATCATTCCACTCCGCCATCGTGCATTCTTCCAACCAATGACTCCACATATCTTCCTTCAACCCACACACCAAACACCTTCTACTTTCCTCCTCCATCCAATGTCTCCTTCCACGCTCTTCATTGCCAAACCTAAATCTCGCCAACACTGACTGGTCGTCCGACCCTTTACTTGTCCACAAATAACCAGGAACACGGCCGTGCATTTGTATCTGACTGTAGCCTTGGTTATATTTACTAGCCTCTATTTTCGATTGGCGCTCTTGGAAGTCCACTTTCTTAAACCTCTCTTTTAGCATCCGTTTCCACTGAGCACCCGCACTTTTTTCCGTTTCCAACCCCTCGGATGATAACCCGCCTCTCTCATACAGTTTCCTTTTATTCAACCCCCAACCGCTCTCTCTTCTACCACTTAACCCCTCTTTATTCACTACTCGAAAGATTTCCTTTATTATCCTTTCATCTCCTAACCCATCCACCCTATACTCGAACTTTATCACTCTTTCCGCAGCTATTACCGCCACCTTACAAGCACTCACTTCCTGAAGCACAATGTGACCAGGCGTCGACCTATCAAGTTTCAACACTTTCTTATAAACTTTAGCTGCACCCTTTCGATCCCGTCTTCCTCTTTCGTTCCCCAGACCTCGCATCCATACAGTAACACGCTTCGCACACATGCCTTCCATATGGTCTCTGCTGCTCTAAAGTTTCCATCAAAGTTCCTTTTCCAAACCTCCCAGATACGACCCGCCGCCAGCCATGCCTTCTTTGTAACATACTCTATGTGTTCTTTATTACTGTATCCAGTCCCAAAGACATACCCCAAATACTTAAATTTACTAACTTCCTCTATTTCAGTACCCTGCCATTCAAACCTTTCTTTCTTATATCGCCCACCCCTTTTAAACCGAATCCATTTTGTTTTACCAACATTCACCCTTAAATCCCTCTTTTCGAAATACCTACAGAGCCTTTCAATCACGTCCTTCATCTCACTAGCCGTCTTTGCAAATACCACCATGTCATCCGCATATGCCAAGCTCCACACCTTCTTTTTCCCAATCACCACTCCTCCAGCTTGCCCGGCCTGTAGAACCTTTTCCATATCCGCCACATACAGATTGAAAAGCGTGGGACTCAAAGGGCAGCCTTGTCTCTGGCCCTTCCTCACCTCAAAATAGTCCGATTCCCATTCATTCGCTACTACCTTACAGACCGTTTCCTCGTACAAATTCCTGATGTTCCTTCTTACCCTCTCTGAGATACCTAGCTTTCCCAAACACTCGTCCAGTCTCCTTCTGTTCACCGAGTCATATGCGGCTTTCAAATCAATGAAAAGAGCAAACAGGCATCCCTTTCTTATTCCTTGGTCTATGATGACTCTCAAGGTCACCAGGTGTTCCACCGTGCTCCTTCCTTCTCTGAACCCCGCTTGTATTTCCGGCAAAAGCTTCCTTTCATTGATTTCCTTCCTCAAGCGACAATCCAGGATTTTAGCAAATATTTTGTATGAGGAGTTCATCAAAGTTATACCTCTATAATTTTCTAGCGCGTCCCTCGTTCCACTCTTAAACACCGGTTGAATTATCCCCACTTTCCAGCTGACTGGTATCCTTTTGTCTCCTCTCCCTATCCTTCTCAATTCCTCCGTAAACTTCTCCTTACAGATTCCAGGTGCTTCTTTCCACGCTTCATTTCCGAGCCCATCCAAACCCATCCGAACTTTACGGAATCAATAACATCCTCCACCTCCGTCACGGTGATATCCTCGGCGAGCTCTTCCTGCTTTCTCTGTCGATCTCCTGAACTATCTTCTCTTTCTGACCGCATCTCCACCCCTCCTAGCATCCTCATGAAGTGGTTTTGCCATTCTTCTATCGCAATGCTCTTGGGTAATCTTTCCTTCCTTTTCCTATTCTCTCTCACGTATTTCCACAGCTCAGCTTCCGTCTTGATTTCTCGTACCCGCTGCTTCTCCTTCTCCTCCCAAAGCTCCTTTTTCTTCTTCTCTATTTTTTGCAATTCTGTTTTCGCTTCCAGCACGTGCACTTTGAGCCCTTCTCCCTTTCTCCATTCTCTCATAGCTTTTCTTTGCGTTCCGCCCTTCCCAGTCGTACCATGCTCGGCCTGGAAACGCTTCTTTGATTTTATTTTTCACAAGTGCAGATTCCATTTTCTTTGCCATCATGTCTATATCCTCTATGGCGTTCCACTCTACCTCTTCTAATTTCCTTCTGTATTCTTCTGTCGCCTCCTTATCCCATCTGGCCACCCATTTCTCCGCCTTAACATCTTTCTCCCTTTGCTGCTTCAACGACACCACTACCGGCATATGATCCGACTCACTTCTTATTCCGATTTCCATCAGTTTTATTTGCCGTCTTGCCGCATCATTTTTAATTATTAGGTCAATAACTGAGGTATCCATTGCACCCACAAACGTAAATTCTCCCTCCCAGTCGCCCTCAATACAACCATTCAAAATATCCCATTGGTTCTCTAACACCCACGCCAGCCAAACCTTTCCCTCTGCATTTTTAATTTTGTCTTTAGAATTCCTTCTTATCACATCACCCGTCTTATCCATCGTATTGACCTGCTCTTCTCCTATTCTAACATTCCAATCACCTCCTAGTAGCAAGTTTGTCGTTACCATATCTTCTAAATTCCTCTTTATACCCTCTTTAATTTTCTTAGTCTCTATTTGACTAAGATTTTGACGTGAATTTGTAAAAAAAATGTTGCACTATCACTTTTGTCATAAATATATTTTTCCACTAAATTTTGCATTTTTAATTAATAAAGGGAGGGCGTATACATCTAATATAAACTCATTTCATATTAAGATCATCGGAATGTCATCATAAAATAATTTTTGAGGCAAAAAAATTTAAATGAACTTATTTTTGTCGCCGTAAATTTGTAATCCAGCCCAGTGTGCGCCGGGGGAAATAATGAAGGACATCACACCTACTGAAATTACGAATTACCATATTCCCTTCATAAAAGAAACTATGTATGTCGATGACATTAGTGAAACAGAACTTACATACTCACTGATAAATTAAAAAACAAACATTCGGTCCCGATGTTATTCCCTGCCGTTTACTGAAAGACAACGTTCTGCATCTGCTCAAGCCGCTGCAAAGACTAGGCAACTGTTCATTTAATTCAGCAAAGTTTCCCGATATTCTTGAAGTACCCACTATACTACCTATATTCAAGAAAGGAAATAAACATTCCCTTAACAACTATAGGCTTATTGCTTTGTTCTCTGTACTCTCGAAAATCTTGGAATACTGTTTTCTGTACAGACATGAGGAAGCTGGCATCGTCTGCATATAAAGTGTCTATCTTCTATCTTCCTTGGACAAACGGAACTAGATCAGCTAAATAGAATATGAACAAAGTTGGGCCAAGAACAATCCGTTGAGGTATGTGGTATTGTATGTAAGTCTATACTTATGTGTCCTTTGCTTTTCGACGGTCATTGAGCCTTCCGCTCAGCTATTCCGTCGCCTTGTTGTTTGTTCCTTTGTTTTTTTTTGTGTCGGTTTGTTTGTCGGTTTGCTTGTTTGTTTGTCGGTTTGTTTGTTGTTCTGTTGTGTTCCACTCGTAAACGGTTTGCTTTTCTTTTTTTTTTCTCTGTTTTTTTGTTGTTTTTTCTCGTTCTGTTTTTTTTGTTTTCCTTCTTCTTCTTCTTCTTCTCGCTGTTGGTCCTTGGTTCGTCCTGGTGTTGGTTCCTGGTTCACCCTCCTGGCGGTTCCTGGTTCGTCCTTTGTCTTCGTGGCGGTTCCTTGTTCGTCCTCGTGGTGGTTGCTGTGTCTCTAGGTTTTGTTCTTGTTGTTCCTGCCTGTGTTTGTTTCTGGGTGCTCCGCTGGGTTCGGGGATGTGGGCTTGGGCTTTCCTGTGAGAAAGAAAGATCAGTTATTTTAGTTACTACCTGTGTTGTTGCGGTTTTGGATGTTTCCATTTGACGTTAATGTTGTAGTTTGCTGCGTTGTTGATTGTTGGATTATCATGTGTTTTCATGCGTTCGAAGCTTTTCGTTGCTAGTTTTTCTATGTGTTGCTTGATTGTCTCCATGTTTAGATCGCTGTGCAGCTGCTCATTGGTCATGTACCATGGCGAATCTGTTATTTCTCTCAGAGTTTTGTTCTGGATTATTTGAAGTTTGTAGATTTTCCGTTCTTTGGATTGTATCCAGCACGTCGATGAGTACGTCATTGTCGGCCGTATTATGGACTTGTAGATTTGTAGTTTGTTCCTTATGTTCAGCTTGCTTTTCCTGTTCAAGAGCGGGTAGAGGTAGCCTTTAATTTGTTTTGCTTTTTTCGCTGTCTGATCGATGTGTTCTGAAAATATAAGAGCTTTATCTAGGATTACGCCTAGATATTTAATTCGGTTTTGCCATTTTATGTCCGTGTTGTTGATTCTCAAGCAGCTACTGGGTTCGTGCTTTAATTTTTTCTTCGTGAAGATAATTGCCTGTGTTTTTTCAGCGTTCAGTTTAATCCTCCAGGTGTTACACCAGTCGTTAATCCTTTCCAGGTGATTTTTGAGCCGTTTTGTTATGGCCTCGGTCGAGTATCCTCTTGTGAAAATTGCCGTGTCGTCTGCATATAGCGCAATTTCTGTGTCGTTTAGTTTTGGGATGTCTGCGGTGTAGATGCTATAAAGAAGGGGGCCCAGGACAGATCCTTGTGGGACACCGGCTGTCATTGCCGGACATGCTGTCGTTTATTTTGACTTGGACAGTTCTGTTACAGATAAAAGACGCCACTAGTCTGATCATTGCTGTTGGGATTTTAAATTGGTGCAGTTTGTATATTAAACCAAGGTGCCATACCTTGTCGAAAGCCTTAGAGACGTCCAGAAAGACGGCTCCCGTGGATAACCGTTTGTTGAAAGCGTCGATTATTGCTTCTGTTATTCTTGTCGTCTGATAGGTGGTAGAGTGCTCTGTCCTGAAGCCGTATTCTTCGTCGGGTAGAATACGTTTGTCTTCAGTTATTTCTGTCAGTCTTTTGTGTATTACTTTTTCTGTGATTTTACTGAGACCTGTCAACAGACTTATTGGTCTCTAACTGGAGGTCAGGTTTCGGGGTTTGTTTGGTTTCGGGATTAGAATCGTTGTTGCGTGTTTCCATTGGGTCGGAAACACTCCAAGTTTTAGTGCGGCGTTTATGATTTGTGTTATTCTGTCTATTGCGTTCGGTGTTAGGTTTTTTAGCGCGGCGTTGTTGATGTTATCGCAGCCTGGTGCTTTCTTGGTTTTTAAGTTTTTGATTACTCCTTTTATTTCCTCGGGTGTTGTTTCCTCTATTTCCGTGTTTTCTACACTGTTGTTTAGTACACTCAGTACGGTTTCGCGTATTTTTTGCCTTTTGCAGAGTGGGTGTGTGCCGGCGTTCGGTTTAAACTGTTCTGCAAGCGCCTTTGCGAATTCCTCCATTTTCTCCTCGTCCGTGCTTGCTACACTATCGTTTGTTGTTTTCAGTGGCGGAATCGTTCTCCTCTCCTTGTTTCTCAGATTCTTGGCTAATTTCCAGGGTTCCTCTATTGTTTCGTTGATGCGTTCTAGTTTGTCTTCCCATTCGGCGTTGTGCTGTTCGCGCAGTGCCACTTTCAGTTGGTTTGTCAGTCTGTTTAAGACGTTCTTGTCCGTCGGTCCAACGTCCGTTGGAATACTTTGTTAGCTTTACGCTTTTCTCTTAGTAGGTTTCTGATTTCCTGTGGGAGGGCGGTTGTCGTGTTGGTTGTCCGTTTCCTTGTGTGCTTCCTTCTGTGTTTCCTTGTGTGCCTCGAGTGCTGCTTTTATTTCGTTTTCTATCGTCCGTCCTTCTTCTTCTAGGCACGGGCGGCTTGTAATTTCTGTACAAGTAACGTTCGTCAGATTATCTTTGAATTTGTTCCAATTTATGATAGTTTTCTCGATTGTTTTCCTGGCCGTATTCGCTTGGAGATTTATGTGCACTGGGTTGTGATCTGAGCTCAAGTCCTTGATGCAGATTATTTTCACGTATGCTGTGATGTTTTTCATAACGGCTATATATATATATATATATATATATATATATATATATATATATATATATATATATATATATATATTTCATAACTCCAAAATATCCGGCATTCGCTGAACTCCTGAAAAGTGTGTTGGTTCGCTCGGTGCAATTACTTGTAACTTCCGGTTTTCCGTGTACCTTAGTAATTGTCGGCCCTTGGTATTTGTCACTCTGCAATTCCATTGCGAGTTCTTTGCATTGTAGTCTCCTGCGGTTATGGTACCTGTATTTCTGTCGAATATTTTATTACGTTTATTTGTTTCTGTGGCGGCGAGTACAGTGCGTAGAGGGCTATGGGTCCGTCGGTTGTCTGTACTTCTACTCCTACCGTTTCCGTGTCCGTGGTTGTTTCTACTTCCGGCAGTTCGTGGTGTTTTATGTTTCTTTTGATGACGATGGCGACTCCACCTCCGGCTTTCTCGCTTCTGTCTTTTCTATAGACTTGGTAGTTTGCTATGTTCAGTTGGTTGCAACGTCTGAGGTGCGTTTTGTATTCCGTTTGCGTTCCAGAATGTAAGTTTCAGATTGTCTCTAGTTCTTCTAGTGGTCATTGTTGAGTGTGAGCATGATGGTTGTGATTCTTCTAGTGAACTTTTCTGTTTCCTCTTTGCTGTGTCCCATTTCGGCAAAGTCGAGCATCATTTCCGTCAATTCAGCTCTGATTACTTCGTTACTATTCCTTTTGTTTCGGCTTGTTGAAGGTTTTGTCTCCGGGTTGGGGTTGTTGCTTCTTCTTATCGGTTGCGGTATTTGGCTGGTTGCCGGTGTTTGTGCTGTTTGTCTCTGTGTTTGGGCTGTTTGTCTCGGTGTTTGTGTTGTTTGTCTCGGTGGGGGTCTCGTTTCCTGCTGTCTTTGTTCCGTTTGTCTAGCTATTTCCGGTCTCGCCGGGCAGTTTCTCCAGATTGAGGTGTGTTCGCCTCCGCAGTTTGCACATTTCGGCGGCAGTGTTAGCGGTTTCTCGCACAGGTGCGTGCTGTGGTTCTGTCCGCATTTCATGCATTTGTATTCGGCGTTGCAGTGCCTCTGCACGTGGCCGAACAGCTGGCATCGGTGACATTGTACGATTACTCCTCGTGTTTTCAATGGTTCCATTTTCACGCAGAATTCGTAGAACCGTTCCATTTGGTAGATGGATTTATACTCATTCCCAATTTCGATTAGGACCATTTGGATTGGCGTGGCTTCTCTTCCTTTCATCCTGGTCACTTTTATGGCCGGGTATCCGTTGTTGTAGAGGCTCTCTTTGATTTCCTCCTCCGTCAGGCCGCAGGGAACTCCCTTCACTACGACCTTCAGGTTCCTTTCCGTGCTCAGTTGGTGCGTGTGAAATTCGTAGTCGTCTTCTTTCATCAACTTGTACATGTTCCGGTAGTCAGTTATGGTTTGGGGCTGAATTCTTATCCCGTCCCTGGTAGACGTTGCCCTGGTGTAGTTGATGTTGTTCCTGTTTAGCTTCTTTGAAAGCCCTGCCCATTTGTCTTTGTTTCGTAGCACTATGGGAGTTTTGTTGTTGACGTTGTTTTCGGTGGGAGTTTCGGTCTCAGTGACTTCGTCTTCGTCGTCGTCGTCGTCACTGTCCCTTGTGTTTAAGCATGCGTAACTATTCATACTCACCTGCGGTCCTCGCAGGCTTGACGTGGTTGGGCTCGTCAGCTTTGCGTTTTTTTTTGGAAACCGGAAGGTTTCCTCGTCCTCCAGGTCGGTTTTGCGCTTGGGGGCGGCCTCGGTGGTGCTGTCCGTGTCCATCGGTGTGGGTTTCCTCCTCGGGGCGGCTTCAGTAGCTCTCCTCGGGGCGGCTTCAGTAGCTCTCCTCGGGGCGGCTTCGGTGGTTTTCTTAGGTTTGGCATCGTTGGTCCTCTCGGCGGCGGTCCTTCTGGTCGCGGCGGTGTCCTGGGGTTGTTCGGCGGCGGTGGTCTTCTTCATCCTTTTGGCTATTTGGTTGAATAGCATTTCCAACCCGTCCTCGCTGATGGAGTCCAGGAAGGTGAAGTCCTGGATTTCCTGGGCGGCGGCGGTTCCGTTGGAGTTGGATTTGTTCATGATTGGATTCATGTCTGCGGTTTGGTTTTTTTGAATTATTTTGTCAGAATAATTGCTAAGTTTAACGTCTGCTTCGTACGAAGTTCGGTTAAGCTATGTTGTAAGTCTATAGTTGTTCAGGAAATATTTATTTCCTTTCTTGAATATAAGTAGTATAGTGGCTACTTTAAGAACATCCAGGAAGTTTCTATCGGACAGTTCAGAAAAACAATGAGAGACATTCTAGTTTCAAAATGTTTATATACCATTGATGAGTATGTGAAACTATTTTAATCATTGTATTGACTTATACCTTTTATTTCCGTACATAATTTAATTCCAATGGAACAGCATGGTTTTCAAAGAGGCAAGTCCACAACTTCAGCGATTGTTGGCCTATATAATAAAATTCTGTCAGAAGTGGATAAGGGCAGATTCCCTGTGGGTGTCTTCTGAGATTTAAGCAAAGCATTTGACTGTCTAAATCACGCCCAGTTAATGGACAAATTATTATCTTATGGAATAAGGGGAGTAGCCTCTTGGAGGAGGAGGGTGGGGTACAATAGATCTATAAAGGTCGCAGTACAAGTCGTCACCACCATATGTACAATCTACAAGGGGAGTAGCGGGAAACTGGATCCACTCATTCATAAAAAACCGTACGCAATATGTATTGATACAGTCCCGTTCAAGGAAAAGTGTGTCGTCAATGATGGCTTTTAATTCAGGGGGGTACCTCAAGGGAGTGTTCTTGCCCCAACTTGTTCATATTATATTTAGCTGATCTAGTTCCGTTTATCCAAGGCCAATACTGCACTTTATATGCATCGTATGCATAGTACATAGTACGCCAGCTTTTTCATTTTTAATGAAACTTTATTGTAATGCAAATCTCCTAGTTCGTGACTTATCCAGTTGGCTTTCAGCGAACAAATTATTTTTTAACATCTACAAAACTGAATATTTTTTAATTCATTTTATTCAAAACTAAACGTAGTGAATACGCTAAGGATATTTCTATACCAACTGATCAATGTGCGATAAAACGTGTAAAATACACAAAATTTCTTGGTATATGTTTTGAAGAAAACTTAGCTTGGCACATGACCATCGACAGCGTGTGTAAGACGCTTAGTAGGAAAAAGTTCTATCTCCGCAACCTGAAGAGATTTTTGAGTGTATCAAAACTATTACACTTGTAAGGTCGATTCCCATATGCGCGACACTCAGCTACGCGACGTCGTGCGACATCGCCTGTCAAATAATGATTACATTGTTTTAAATGGGCACGTCTCGTATCCAAAATGAGAACGTGCCCATTTAAAACAATGTAATCATTATTGGACAGGCGATGTCGCGTGACGTCGCGTAGCTGAGTGTCGAGTATATGAGAATCGGCCTTTACTTTGCTGAAATTCAGTCGCTTCTCTCCTATGGTATAATAGCTTAGGGAACTTCACCAGAATGGCCGAATGTTTTGAAAGCTCAGAAACGTATATTTGGAGCCCTTCTTGGTCTACCGTCATATACATCGTGCATGCCTTACTTCACTAACTTTTAACTGTAATTGTAAATTTTAACTGTTATATACATGCAAACAAGCAATTAATTCCTAAAAATAAGGATAATAATAATTATAATACTAGAGGATGCATTAAACTATACAGCCCCTATTCAAGATTAACTGTCTGCAGTAACGCGCCCGCTGTTGTTTATCTACTTATATAACATGCTACAATATGACTTATAATATACAATATGACTTATCCAGGAAGTCTCTATCAGAAAGTTCAGAAAAAAATGAGAGACATTCTTGTTTCAAAATGTTTATATACCATTGATGAGTATGTGAAACTATTTTAATCATTGTGTTGACTTACCCATATGTATCTGTATGTATTCATCTTTCTGGTTAATAAATTAATTTGATTTGAGACGTAAATCGGCAAATGATTGAATGAAGAAAATATAAATCACGTGCAACTCTAAACCGGGTCTATTTTTTTGTTTTGTGCCCTGAAACCAGTTGCGCCCGTGGCAGGCGCCTTTTTTGTCACGTCCTCGTTACGGCACTGATTATGCTTGTCAACTTAGACATCAAGGAAGAAGCGACGGGGATGATCTACATTTGCATTTCCACTTGTCCACTTAGACAACTGCAGAGACCACATTTTATTTGTCGCACGAATCGCGCTGAATAGATGAATCGCGGTAATTTTATTCGAGAAAAAATTGACGTCGATATGTTGCAAAAATACCTTTCGCATTACATCGGTCGCTATAATTACCGCAAGACTTGTCCGCTCGCGGTGCAAGCGGAGGCGTAAAGACGCCGAAGGACCTTTGCGGAAAAATCCTTGCCAACACGTAGTTGCACTAATTACTTTCGATAAAATATCATAGAAATGAGAATGAGACACATGAAACTAGATTAAACATAAAAGAATAAATAGACAAGACTAGATGAACTAGATTAGATGGACTGGACTAGATGGACTAGACTAGATGGACTAGACTAGATGGACTAGACTAGATGGACTAGACTAGATGGACTAGACTAGATGGACTAGACTAGATGGACTAGACTAGATGGATTAGACTAGATGGACTAGACTAGAAGGACTAGACTAGATGGACAAGACTAGACAGACAAGACTAGACAGACAAGACTAGACAGACTAGACAGACAAGACTAGACAGACTAGACAGACTAGACAGACTAGACAGACAAGACTAGACAGACAAGACTAGACAGACAAGACTAGACAGACAAGACTAGACAGACAAGACTAGACAGACAAGACTAGACAGACAAGACTAGACAGACAAGACTAGACAGACAAGACTAGACAGACAAGACTAGACAGACAAGACTAGACAGACAAGACTAGACAGACAAGACTAGACAGACAAGACTAGACAGACAAGACTAGACAGACAAGACTAGACAGACAAGACTAGACAGACAAGACTAGACAGACAAGACTAGACAGACAAGACTAGACAGACAAGACTAGACAGACAAGACTAGACAGACAAGACTAGACAGACAAGACTAGACAGACAAGACTAGACAGACAAGACTAGACAGACAAGACTAGACAGACAAGACTAGACAGACAAGACTAGACAGACAAGACTAGACAGACAAGACTAGACAGACAAGACTAGACAGACAAGACTAGACAGACAAGACTAGACAGACAAGACTAGACAGACAAGACTAGACAGACAAGACTAGACAGACAAGACTAGACAGACAAGACTAGACAGACAAGACTAGACAGACAAGACTAGACAGACAAGACTAGACAGACAAGACTAGACAGACAAGACTAGACAGACAAGACTAGACAGACAAGACTAGACAGACAAGACTAGACAGACAAGACTAGACAGACAAGACTAGACAGACAAGACTAGACAGACAAGACTAGACAGACAAGACTAGACAGACAAGACTAGACAGACAAGACTAGACAGACAAGACTAGACAGACAAGACTAGACAGACAAGACTAGACAGACAAGACTAGACAGACAAGACTAGACAGACAAGACTAGACAGACAAGACTAGACAGACAAGACTAGACAGACAAGACTAGACAGACAAGACTAGACAGACAAGACTAGACAGACAAGACTAGACAGACAAGACTAGACAGACAAGACTAGACAGACAAGACTAGACAGACAAGACTAGACAGACAAGACTAGACAGACAAGACTAGACAGACAAGACTAGACAGACAAGACTAGACAGACAAGACTAGACAGACAAGACTAGACAGACAAGACTAGACAGACAAGACTAGACAGACAAGACTAGACAGACAAGACTAGACAGACAAGACTAGACAGACAAGACTAGACAGACAAGACTAGACAGACAAGACTAGACAGACAAGACTAGACAGACAAGACTAGACAGACAAGACTAGACAGACAAGACTAGACAGACAAGACTAGACAGACAAGACTAGACAGACAAGACTAGACAGACAAGACTAGACAGACAAGACTAGACAGACAAGACTAGACAGACAAGACTAGACAGACAAGACTAGACAGACAAGACTAGACAGACAAGACTAGACAGACAAGACTAGACAGACAAGACTAGACAGACAAGACTAGACAGACAAGACTAGACAGACAAGACTAGACAGACAAGACTAGACAGACAAGACTAGACAGACAAGACTAGACAGACAAGACTAGACAGACAAGACTAGACAGACAAGACTAGACAGACAAGACTAGACAGACAAGACTAGACAGACAAGACTAGACAGACAAGACTAGACAGACAAGACTAGACAGACAAGACTAGACAGACAAGACTAGACAGACAAGACTAGACAGACAAGACTAGACAGACAAGACTAGACAGACAAGACTAGACAGACAAGACTAGACAGACAAGACTAGACAGACAAGACTAGACAGACAAGACTAGACAGACAAGACTAGACAGACAAGACTAGACAGACAAGACTAGACAGACAAGACTAGACAGACAAGACTAGACAGACAAGACTAGACAGACAAGACTAGACAGACAAGACTAGACAGACAAGACTAGACAGACAAGACTAGACAGACAAGACTAGACAGACAAGACTAGACAGACAAGACTAGACAGACAAGACTAGACAGACAAGACTAGACAGACAAGACTAGACAGACAAGACTAGACAGACAAGACTAGACAGACAAGACTAGACAGACAAGACTAGACAGACAATACTAGACAGACAATACTAGACAGACAAGACTAGACAGACAAGACTAGACTGACAAGACTAAACAGACAAGTGGAAATGGAGAAGACAAATCGAACAAGTTTTTATTTCTTGTGTGAAATATTTTAATTTGTGCAGATTAAAAAAATTGGCAAGTTTATGCAAAAATTTCGAGCCTTGAATGAGGCAATTAGTGTAACCGGTTAAACCGAATTTTTGCATGCACGAAAAATAATATTAACGACCCGATTGATATTTTCGAAGTTTTTTGCTTTCTTAATCTTTCAAACAAAATAATTGGCTCACAGGAAATTGATATTAGTTCTTTCTCTCTGATCTAGACTGCCTTGTCTTGTCTGTCTAGTCTTGTCTGTCTAGCCTTGTCTGTCTAGTCTTGTCTGTCTTGTCTTGTCTGTCTAGTCTTGTCTGTCTAATCTTGTCTGTATAATCTTGTCTGTTTAATGTTGTCCGCTGTTCTTAATGTGAGCTCGATAATTTTACGGCCCAATAAAGATAATCTGACTTGTAAATAAAACGCGTGTTTTACGACGGCTTCCGTTTGAGCCGAGCGACTGAAATCAGGATTTCCCCGAAATCTCGACGCCGAGTTTTACAGAACACCGTGCGTCCACTTAACTCTTGACATTTGACTCACTAACTAAATCCAACACTGATTACAACAAAAAAAACAAATTTCACATAGAGTCAAGACAATTTTCATTGTTTGCAACTAAGACTACATAGACAAGACTAGACAGACAAGACTAGACAAACAAGACTAGACAAGCAAGACTAGACAGACAAGACTAGACAGACAAGACTAGATAGACAAGGCTAGACAGACAAGACAACACAGACAAGACTAGACAGACAAAACTAGACAGACAAGGCTAGACAAACAAGACTAGAAAGACAAGACTAGACAGACAAGACTAAACAGACAAGACTAGACAAACAAGACTAGACAGACAATACTAGACAGACAAGACTAGATAGACAAGGCTAGACAGACAAGACAAGACATACAAGACTAGACAGACAAGACTAGACAGACAAAACTAGACAGACAAGGCTAGTCAAACAAGACTAGACAGACAAGACTAGACAGACAAGACTAGACAGACAAGACTAGACAGACAAGACTAGACAGACAAGACTAGACACACAAGACCAGACAGACAAGACTAGACAGACAAGACTAGACAATCAAGACTAGATAGACAATACTAGACAGACAAGACTAGACAAACAAGACTAGACAGACAAGACTAGACAGATAAGACTAGATAGACAAGGCTAGACAGACAAGACAAGACATACAAGACTAGACAGACAAGACTAGACAGACAAGACTAGACAGACAAAACTAGACATACAAGGCTAGACAAACAAGACTAGACAGACAAGACTAGACAGACAAAACTAGACAGACAAGGCTAGACAAACAAGACTAGACAGACAAGGCTAGATAAACAAGACTGGACAGACAAGACTAGGCAGACAAGACTAGACTTACAAGTCTAGGCAAACAAGGCTACACAGGCTACTACGGACTAGACAGACAAGACTATATAAATAATACTTTATTCTTGTAGGAGTAGTGTTGTCTTGTCCGGATTTTGCATTGTTGTTAGAATTTTAAGTGTAAAGTAAATAGATGCGAGTTTGTTTAGTTAATGAGATCGAGAGCAATTAAAGTCGTAAGCAAACTTCCTTTGTGAATATTCGGATCTGGATGAAAATAAACAGTGGCTCTGTTTGTTGGTGCAGCGACGGAATTGTCGAGCCGAACGGATGGGAGCCTGCTCTCGTCGGCCTACGGGAACGGAAAGAAAATTCAGAGTTTGTTGAAAAATTTATTTTTATTTTATTCTCGTGTCGGAAAACATAAAATAAAACACAGATAAAAATACTATGACTACAAGCATTATATAATATTTGACCAAGACTTGGCCACTGCATTGGGCGTTTTCACACTACATACACGACATGACTCCGACACGGCTCCGGCTCGACAACGTCACGAGTTTACATCTCACGGCACGTGTGGACGACACGACACCGATAAATGCCATTTTTTAGTAAATAGTTTATAATTTAAAATTATAAATAAGTAATTTTTTTAGTTTTACAATTAGACTTTTTTTTACTCCCGTAGTATTATGGCGGCCGTTAATAAGTTATATTTACTGTACTTATTACATCTTCGACGTCGTAGAAGGCAAGAATGTAGACAGTTGTGGGTACATCCAATTTTAAAAGTGAGATATGTTGAGGGTAGTTATTACACTCTTTTCGAAAAATTATATCCGGACAACACGAGAGCATATAAATTTCATCCCACCGGCATCGTTGGCTCTGTCGTGCCGGGGTCGTGTCGAAGTCGTGCCGTGTAGTGTGAAAACGCCCATTCTGTAATGCTTCATAAAGTCCATCTTCTGTGCAGGAAATCGGACACAGTATACACTGAATCATATGTTTCACAGTCTGGTTTTCTCCACAGTCACACTGAATGCTATCTTCTTTAATGTAGCCCCACTGTGCAATATTGGTCTTACATCTGCCCGCTCCTGATCTTAATCTATTTAAGGATTTCCATGTTAGCAATCTTTGATCATGACCAGGAGGTAAAGTTTCGGCTATCCTTTTCCAGCCCAGGGGAAGAGATTCCTTAGCTTTCGCAGGCTTTTTTTTCTAGGCTTTTTCGCATGCTTCCTGCTCAACTCTCTTCCTTTCCTTGTTCGCAGCTATTTCTCGTCGAATAGACGGTGGTGCTATTCCTGCGAGCTGGTAAAGGCACTCAGTTGGTGTTGATCTTAAGCATCCAGTTATAGTTCTACATGTTTCATTGAGAGCTACGCCCACCTGTTTAGCATGAGTTGAGATATACCAAACTGATCAGGCGTACTCTGCAACGGAATAGCACAATGCCATTGCAGATGTTCGGTTGACTACCCCATTTTGAACCAGCCAGTTTTCTCAGAAGGTTATTCCTGGTGGAAACGTTTGATTTGGTGTTCTTGTATATATGTTCTTGTATATAGTTTTGATCAGTGTTTTTTGTATATAAGAGCTCTGTCCAATGTCACTCCTAGAAATTTTGGGGTGTAACAATGTTCCAGTTCTACTCTAGACCATACTACCTTCAATTCACGAAAGGCTTCCCTGTTTCTCAAGTGAAAGGCACATGCTTGTGTCTTGGAGGGATTTGGTTTCAGTTGGTTTGCGAAATAGTATTTGGACATAGTGTCTAAAATCTTTACACTGTGCAGCAAGAGCGAGATCGTCAGCGCACAAGAAACTCCTGGTGTTGGGAGCTATGGGCTGGTCATTTGTATACACATTGAACAGAAATGGAGCGAGAACACTTCCTTGGGGTGGGACATTCTTCTGTAGTCTCCATCGGCTACGTTGCCCTTGGAAGAACCTAGATATGGCGCAGGTCTACACAAGTTTAGATAGGTTCATTCTGTCTCAATTCATAAATTTTTCAACAATATCTAAAATTTTTTTTGAGGCTGGTCAGACCGGCGGCAGCCAGGGTCGCAACACTCAGTGGGGCGGATTCTGCGTACCCACAGGGCTGCTGGTTCGCAAGCACAAAAAAATAAAACATGGTACAAGTCATCTAAAATAGTCATTATACAGGGTGTTAGCTAAACATACGGCAAAAATTCCCCTGTAATAATAACCCCTTGAATTTTTTCCGCATGTTTACCTTACACCCTGTATATCTTTAAGACATTAAATGATTTTATTACGCCTTAATTAACGAATTCGTATTGTATTGTTACGTTTAGTGCATAATAGTAGGAGCTGAAATGTATACAAAGCTTGAATTACACTGTTTCTCTTCTTAGCAAATAAGTCTCGGGGGTGCAAAATGGCAAAATTCAAATCTTGCCAGGAGTCTGTGCAGTCTTGTCTGTCTAATCTTGCCTGTCTATTCCTGTCTGTCTAATCTTGTCTGTTTAGTCTTGTCTGTTTAATCTTGTCTGTTTAGTCTTGTCTGTCTATTCTTGTCTGTTTAATCTTGTCTGTTTAATCTTGTCTGGTCAGTCTTGTCTGTCTAGTCTTGTCTGTCTAGTCTTGTCTGTCTAGTCCTGTCTGTCAAGTTTTGTCTGTCTAGTCTTGTCTGTCTAGTCTTGTCTGTCTAGTCTTGTCTGTCTAGTCTTGTCTGTCTAGTCTTGTCTGTCTAGTCTTGTCTGTCTAGTCTTGTCTGTCTAGTCTTGTCTGTCTAGTCTTGTCTGTCTAGTCTTGTCTGTCTAGTCTTGTCTGTCTAGTCTTGTCTGTCTAGTCTTGTCTGTCTAGTCTTGTCTGTCTAGTCTTGTCTGTCTAGTCTTGTCTGTCTAGTCTTGTCTGTCTAGTCTTGTCTGTCTAGTCTTGTCTGTCTAGTCTTGTCTGTCTAGTCTTGTCTGTCTAGTCTTGTCTGTCTAGTCTTGTCTGTCTAGTCTTGTCTGTCTAGTCTTGTCTGTCTAGTCTTGTCTGTCTAGTCTTGTCTGTCTAGTCTTGTCTGTCTAGTCTTGTCTGTCTAGTCTTGTCTGTCTAGTCTTGTCTGTCTAGTCTTGTCTGTTAGTCTTGTCTGTCTAGTCTTGTCTGTCTAGTCTTGTCTGTCTAGTCTGTCTGTCTAGTCTGTCTAGTCTTGTCTGTCTAGTCTGTCTAGTCTTGTCTGTCTAGTCTTGTCTGTCTAGTCTTGTCTGTCTAGTCTTGTCTGTCTAGTCTTGTCTGTCTAGTCTTGTCTGTCTAGTCTTGTCTGTCTAGTCTTGTCTGTCTAGTCTTGTCTTGTCTAGTCTTGTCTGTCTGTCTAGTCTTGTCTGTCTAGTCTTGTCTGTCTAGTCTTGTCTGTCTAGTCTTGTCTGTCTAGTCTTGTCTGTCTAGTCTTGTCTGTCTAGTCTTGTCTGTCTAGTCTTGTCTGTCTAGTCTTGTCTGTCTAGTCTTGTCTGTCTAGTCTTGTCTGTCTAGTCTTGTCTGTCTAGTCTTGTCTGTCTAGTCTTGTCTGTCTAGTCTTGTCTGTCTAGTCTTGTCTGTCTAGTCTTGTCTGTCTAGTCTTGTCTGTCTAGTCTTGTCTGTCTAGTCTTGTCTGTCTAGTCTTGTCTGTCTAGTCTTGTCTGTCTAGTCTTGTCTGTCTAGTCTTGTCTGTCTAGTCTTGTCTGTCTAGTCTTGTCTGTCTAGTCTGTCAGTCTGTCTGTCTAGTCTGTCTAGTCTGTCTAGTCTTGTCTGTCTAGTCTTGTCTGTCTAGTCTTGTCTGTCTAGTCTTGTCTGTCTAGTCTTGTCTGTCTAGTCTTGTCTGTCTAGTCTTGTCTGTCTAGTCTTGTCTGTCTAGTCTTGTCTGTCTAGTCTTGTCTGTCTAGTCTTGTCTGTCTAGTCTTGTCTGTCTAGTCTTGTCTGTCTAGTCTGTTAGTCTTGTCTGTTAGTCTTGTCTGTCTAGTCTTGTCTGTCTAGTCTTGTCTGTCTAGTCTTGTCTGTCTAGTCTTGTCTGTCTAGTCTTGTCTGTCTAGTCTTGTCTGTCTAGTCTTGTCTGTCTAGTCTTGTCTGTCTAGTCTTGTCTGTCTAGTCTTGTCTGTCTAGTCTTGTCTGTCTAGTCTTGTCTGTCTAGTCTTGTCTGTCTAGTCTGTTGTCTAGTCTTGTCTGTCTAGTCTTGTCTGTCTAGTCTTGTCTGTCTAGTCTTGTCTGTCTAGTCTTGTCTGTCTAGTCTTGTCTGTCTAGTCTTGTCTGTCTAGTCTTGTCTGTCTAGTCTTGTCTGTCTAGTCTTGTCTGTCTAGTCTTGTCTGTCTAGTCTTGTCTGTCTAGTCTTGTCTAGTCTTGTCTGTCTAGTCTTGTCTTGTCTAGTCTTGTCTAGTCTTGTCTGTCTAGTCTTGTCTGTCTAGTCTTGTCTGTCTAGTCTTGTCTGTCTAGTCTTGTCTGTCTAGTCTTGTCTGTCTAGTCTTGTCTGTCTAGTCTTGTCTGTCTAGTCTTGTCTGTCTAGTCTTGTCTGTCTAGTCTTGTCTGTCTAGTCTTGTCTGTCTAGTTCTAGTCTTGTCTGTCTAGTCTTGTCTGTCTAGTCTTGTCTGTCTAGTCTTGTCTGTCTAGTCTTGTCTGTCTAGTCTTGTCTGTCTAGTCTGTCTAGTCTTGTCTGTCTAGTCTTGTCTGTCTAGTCTTGTCTGTCTAGTCTTGTCTGTCTAGTCTTGTCTGTCTAGTCTTGTCTGTCTAGTCTTGTCTGTCTAGTCTTGTCTGTCTAGTCTTGTCTGTCTAGTCTTGTCTGTCTAGTCTTGTCTGTCTAGTCTGTCTAGTCTTGTCTGTCTAGTCTTGTCTGTCTAGTCTTGTCTGTCTAGTCTTGTCTGTCTAGTCTTGTCAGTCTAGTCTTGTCTGTCTAGTCTTGTCTGTCTAGTCTTGTCTGTCTAGTCTTGTCTGTCTAGTCTTGTCTGTCTAGTCTTGTCTGTCTAGTCTTGTCTGTCTAGTCTTATCTGTCTAGTCTTGTCTGTCTAGTCTTGTCTGTCTAGTCTTGTCTGTCTAGTCTTGTCTGTCTAGTCTTGTCTGTCTAGTCTTGTCTGTGTAGTCTTGTCTGTCTAGTCTTGTCTGTCTAGTCTTGTCTGTCTAGTCTTGTCTGTCTAGTCTTGTCTGTCTACTCTTGTCTGTCTAGTCTTGTCTGTCTAGTCTTGTCTGTCTAGTCTTGTCTGTCTAGTCTTGTCTGTCTAGTCTTGTCTGTCTAGTCTTGTCTGTCTAGTCTTGTCTGTCTAGTCTTGTCTGTCTAGTCTTGTCTGTCTAGTCTTGTCTGTCTAGTCTTGTCTCTCTAGTCTTGTCTGTCTAGTCTTGACTGTCTAGTCTTGACTGTCTAGTCTTGTCTCTCTAATCTTGTCTGTCTAGTCTTGTCTGTCTAGTCTTGTCTGTCTAGTCTTGTCTGTCTAGTCTTGTCTGTCTAGTCTTGTCTGTCTAGTCTTGTCTGTCTAGTCTTCTCTGTCTAGTCCTGTCTGCCTAGTCTTGTCTGTCTAATATGGTCTGTTTAGTATTGTCAGTTTAATCTTGTCTGTTTAGTCTTGTCTGTTTAGTCTTGTCAGTGACTGTAATGAGTCTATCTACAGCGTTGGTCTTGCCTAATTTTCTTTGGTCTTGTTTCGTCTTCACTGGTCTTTGCTGGTTTTGTTTGGTCTTCTCTGGTCTTTGTTGGTCTTGTTTGGTCATGTCTGGTTTTGTCTGGTCTTGTCTACTTTTGTCTTCTTAAATGTAATGTAGGCTGGACTTGTGTAGACTTATCTAGTCTTGTCTAATATCGTGTAGTCTTGTATGTCCAGTCTTAAGAGATTTGTGAAATATTTTGTCCATAAAGAGTAAAATGGAAAGTTTGGTTTGTTAACCAAAATCTCAAAAAGGAAGCAGAAATGGTCCTACTTGCATAATTAATTTTGCTAATAAATCTAAAATTTACAAACTTTTTCTTCTAAATCTTGTTCGTTGAAATGTTGCATAACATGCATAACTTGTCGTTTAATTATTCTAGAAGAGCCGAAAGTCGTTGATAACTTCTAAGACCAAACAGACAAGACTAGACAAACAAGACTGGACAGACAATACTAGACAGACAAGACTGGACAGACAACACTAGTTAGACAAGGCTAGACAGACAAGACTATTCAGGCAAGACTAGACAGACAATAATGTTTTGAAATTTAGTTTAGGCTGGGTAAACAAAGTATGTGTGGAATGAGGCACTAATGAACTAATAAACATTCAAAGTGCGAAGTAAATTGTATGGATAGTTTTTGTGTTCTTTCTTTATGTATGTTTTATGTTGCGACAGACTTTTAAATTTCATGTAAATTTTGACATTTCAGTCGGCAATTACCGACAGTTATTCGACTAGACAGACCGCATTTTACAGAGATCACACGTCACAATGCTACAGACAGACATCTAATAGTTTGCTGTACAATCTCAATATAAACTTAATATATTTTTTTTTCCTTCATAGCTCGTCCAGAAATTGGCTATAAGTTGTTGGTTTTCTTTATAGTTTAAATAGACGAATTAATTTTTATTGTAAATTGAAAGATTGAATGATTATTGTAAATTCAAAGATGTTTTTACCACAAATTTTTGTGAGAATATTAATTTATATAAAGCTACACACTTGCTACTTGGCGTCCCTTAGAGGGGATTTTGCAGCCTCCTCT
Organism: Phosphuga atrata; assembly: GCA_944588485.1. Classification (NCBI taxonomy): domain Eukaryota; kingdom Metazoa; phylum Arthropoda; class Insecta; order Coleoptera; family Silphidae; genus Phosphuga; species Phosphuga atrata. The sequence goes on along the minus strand of OX155908.1, from coordinate 12,278,881 downwards.
GCCTACACTTGTGCTTGGTGTCTTGACTATTAGGCCTCCACCGCCTCATCTACACATATCCCCTTCTTCTTCTTCTAGCGCTACAGCCCAATTTGAGTCTTGGCCTCCCCTAGTTTCCTCCTTCATTCCCCTCTTTCTCGGGCCACTTCCTTCCATCTTCCTAGTTTAAGGATTTTTCTGGCGTCCTGGTCTACATCATCCTCCGATCTTTTTCTTGGTCTTCCTATCGACCTCTTCCTCTCCATTCGGCCGTTCAGGATTCTTTTACGCTTAGCATTAGACTTGGCGCGTGCTTGCGTTATGATTCGGCATCGATATTTAATGCATACTAGTGAATGGTCTGAGCCACAACAGGCCCCTCTCTGCGTTCTTACGTCTAGTATGTTTGTGGCCCATCGTCTGTTAATTAACACACGGTCAATTTGATTTTTGGTGTTGCCATTTGGGAAGCTCCATGTTGTATGTCTCGATGTGGAAACAGAGTTGAGCTGATTACCATGTCCCTGCCTGTTGCGAAGTCTATTAACAGCTCTCCATTGTTGTTGCTTAATTCATGCAAACTATGCTTTCCAGTTGTTCTTCTATACTCCCTTTCTGTTCCGATTTTGGCGTTCATATCCCCTAAAATAATTTTAACGTAACTAGATGGCGAAGAGTCATAAACTCTTTCTAGCACCTGCTAGAAACTTATTTTTGTGTCATCGTCTTGCTTCTCCGTGGGGCAATCAATGTACATTGATGATTGTTGCATTCGTGTGACGTGTATGGAGTCGTAGTTTACATATTATTTCATTCACATGATTGCTGGTTTCATAGCTGTGTTTATGATGACTGCTACTCTCCCAGTTCTTTGTTCCCGACTGCTTTTCCAATATAACATATCGTATATGATTTGTAGTCTCTGATACCTTTGCCTATCCATCTGGTCTCTTGAACAGCTGTAATTGCTAGGTCGTGCGGTCATGCAAGGGAAAATTGAAGGTATGCGATCTCGGGGACGCTCTCCAAAACGTTGGATCGACCAGATGCAAGAGATGGAGGAAGGTGCAAGAGTGCAAGGACACCACTACAAGAAAACATAAGAACGGCGGCAGACAGGGATAAATGGAGTTTTATGTTGTTTGTCATCGTCTTTGAACAAAAATGATTTCAACTTATTAAATACATTTATTCAATACTGATTGCATCCTTCTTCGTCTTCGTCCATTTCATCTTCTACAATTTCTTCGTCCGGCGTTTCTTCTTCAGCTACATCTGCGATCGGTAGCTCTTCCTTTTCATCCTCATCTTCACCCTTTACATTCCTACTCAACTTTTTTTTTTATTTTCCATATTTGTTTCCCAAATTTTTTCAAATTTGTTTGATTTGTTCTACAAGCGTTCTTTGTCCTCCTGGTTTATTGAGCGTTCGTACATTCCAGGTTCCAAAAGAAAATTCCTTGTCCGTTTGCTGACGTCGTTGTTTTAGGTCATGTTGGTTCTCTTCCGATGCGTTGTTAAGGGCTTTGTAGTGTTTTTGGTTTTCCAGGGGCGGCTTACTGGCCCACCGCCCAGCCCTCCTCTTTTACCCGGGCTTGGGACTGGTTGCCTCTGAGGATTAGCTACTCAATCCACCAACAGGCAAAATTCTACATACATTATACGACTCGAATTTCGACTGTCGAAGTTCATTTTCAAGTGGATTACAAATTGAAAAGATTAAATTTATATTAAGAGGTAGAGGAGGTGTCTGTCTGTAATAGACATTTTACGGTTAGTTAAGCGCATCCACCAAGTTTGAAAGCCGGGAATATGAAAGTTTCGGGCACATATTTAGTAATACGTCAAAAACTTCGGGCGATTTTTGTCGTATAACATGGCGGAAATTGACACATGCGCACAAAAATAATTCAACTATGAAATGGTCTATTTGGGGACTTATCTGGAGACGATTGCGTTAAATTAAAAAGGTGAGACAAGATTAGGTCGCTCTCCTCGTTAAAGAGATTTACTGATGGATACGGCTTCGTTTGAAAATGTTTAATGACTTCAGGAAGCCTTGGGCTGTATCGGTCGCAACCATGCTTTTCATTAAATTAGTTTCTTTATAGTCTAAATAGACAAATTGGATTTTTATAGTCTAAATAGACAAACTAGTTTTTTGTAGTCTAAATTGGTTGTATAATCTATATGGGTAATTCTCTGTACCATTCAATAATCTATACTATAAGGCCTAGGCCGCACTACGGCTAAACCGCCACGGTTTTTAATCGTGTGATTGTGTGAGTCAAGTATAAAGTGTGAGTTAAGCTAATACAAGCGGTTTTTTTTCATCGACTGATTTTAATAGCGTAGTGTGTGTTTCTCGAGCGGTTTCGCGGTTATAGCGTCTAACCACTCGCTAGGAAAAACCGTAGTGCGGCCTCGGCCTTAAAGCCTAGGCAGCACTACGGCTAAACCGCCGCGGTTTTTAATCGCGTAATTTTGTGACCTAAGTAAGCTAATACCAGCGGCCTCACTTGGGGTTTTTTCCCGCAACTGATTTTTCCCATAGCGTACTGTGTGTTTCTCGAGCGGTTTCGCGGTTATAGCGGTTACCGCTCGCCGGAAAAAACCGTTGTGCGGCCTCGACCTTAGGACGAATTGTATTTTTAGCTTTTCAATTCGCAAATAAATTACTTGCGGTTTTCGACAAAATTTCATTTAAAATCGCACGCGATTCAGTTCGGCTAGTACCTGAAGTGGCCTCAGGTTTCATGTCTAATTCAGTTATCTATTCAGTTTAAACTTGATGCAAAGTCTTAGTCGGGCTTAACTTGTGTACAATCCAATCTAATCGACAGACTAGACTTGACTGTACAGACAAGACAGATTTCATCCTTGGTTTGTTTAAATTCAATTTAAATATTATTTGATAATACTTTCTCTTATTAGGAGTGGATGAAAGTAAAAACTTAATCAAGAGCACACACGTGCCTACTCAGCTCACACGTTTTTTATAAACTCCACAAATAATAAATACATACATGATGAAAGCCTTAACCTTGTTAATCTAGTTCTATCTAGGTTTGTCCATCCTAGTCTAGTTTAGTCTTGTCCAGTCTTGTTTAATCTCGTCCAGTCTAGTCTTATCTGTCTAGTCTTGTCTGTATGTCCTCGGTAGAGTAGTTGACAACATACCCGCCTTTCAATGCAGGCGACCCGGAGGAGACTAGACGGACGAAATTAGACGAACGAGACTAGACGGACGTGACTAGACGGACGAGACCAGACGGACGAGACTAGACGGACGAAACTAGACGAACGAGACTAGGCGGACGTGGCTAGACGGACGAGACTAGACGGACGAGACTAAACGGACGAGACTAGACGGACGACACTAGACGAACGACACTAGACGGACGACACTAGACGGACGAAACTAGACGAACGATACTAGACGGACGTGACTAGACGGACGAGACTAGACAGACGACACTAGACGGACGACACTAGACGGACGACACTAGACGGACGACACTAGACGGACGAGACTAGACGGACGACACTAGACGGATGACACTAGACGGACGAGACTAGACGGACGTGACTAGACGGACGAGACTAGACAGACGACACTAGACGGACGACACTAGACGGACGACACTAGACGGACGACACTAGACGGACGAAACTAGACGAACGAGACTAGACGGACGTGACTAGACGGACGAGACTAGACGGACGAGACTAGACGGACGACACTAGACGGATGACACTAGACGGACGAGACTAGACGGACGTGACTAGATGGAAGAGACTAGATGGACGAGACCAGACGGACGAGACTAAACGGACGAGACTAGGCGGACGAAACTAGACGAACGAGACTAGATGGACGTGACTAGACGGACGAATGGTCGAATGGACGAATCCTGGTCGGAGTAGGTGACAACTAAGGCAGTTTTCACTAACCGTCCGGGATGCCCACAGTGAATGAATGCAAAATATGCGATACCGGGGTGGCGCATACTAAACGCCAAAGTGGATTAGAGGGTTTAGTCAGAGCTTCCCCGGAACCACTTAAAAAAATGTCTTGTCTATCTAGTATTATCTGTTCAGTCTTGTCTGTCTAGTCTTGTCAATCTAGTTTAGCCAGTTTAGTCTTGTTTCTGTAGTTTTGCCTGTCTAGTCTTGTCTGCTTTGTCTTGTTTGTCTAGTGTTATCTGTCTAGTCTTGTCCGTCTAGTCTAGTCTAGTCCGTCTAGTCTTGCCCCACTAGTCTTGTCCGTCTAGTCTCGTCCGTTTTGTCTCGTCTGTCTAGTCTCGTCCGTGTTGTCTCGTCCGTCTAGTATCGTCCGTCTAGTCTCGTCCCTCTAGTCACGTCCGTCTAGTTTCGTGTGTCTAGTTTCGTCCGTCTAGTCTCGTCCATTTAGTCTCGTCCATCTAGTCTCGTCCGTCTAGTCTCGTCCGTCTAGTCACGTCCATCTAGTCTCTTCCATCTAGTCACGTCCGTCTAGTCTCGTCCGTCTAGTGTCATCCGTCTAGTATCGTCCGTCTAGTCTCGTCCGTCTAGTCACGTCCATCTAGTCTCGTTCGTCTAGTTTCGTCCGTCTAGTCTCGTCCGTCTGGTCTCGTCCATCTAGTCTCTTCCATCTAGTCACGTCCGTCTAGTCTCGTCCGTCTAGTGTCATCCGTCTAGTGTCGTCCGTCTAGTCACGTCCGTCTAGTCACGTCCGTCTAGTCTCGTTCGTCTAGTTTCGTCCGTCTAGTGTCGTCCGTCTAGTGTCGTCCGTCTAGTCTCGTCCGTTTAGTCTGGTCCGTCTAGTCTCGTGCGTCTAGTCATGTCCGCCTAGTCTCGTTCGTCTAGTTTCGTCCGTATAGTCTCGTCCGTCTAGTCTCGTCCGTCTAGTCACGCCCGTCTAGTCTCGTCCGTCTAGTCACGTCCGTCTAGTCTCGTCCGTCTAGCCTCATTCGTCTAGTCTCGTCCGTCTAGTCTTGTCTGTCTACTCTTATCTCTCTGGTCTTGTCTCTCTAGTCTTGTCTGTCTAGACTTGTCTGTTTAGTCTTTCTTATCTTGTCTTGTCGGTCAAGTCTTGCATATCTAATCTTGTCTGTCTAGTATTGCGTATCTAGTGCTGTGGTGTCTCGCCTTGTCTCGTCTGCATTTATGTCCCGTTTTGTCTTGGCGACAAATTGTCTATAAATAGACTACAATTTGTCTATAATTTGGCTACAACTTGTCTGCAACTTGTCTATAAATCGTACAGAACTTGGCTTGGCTACAACTTACCTATGATTTGGTTACAATTTTTCAGCACTTTGTCTACAAATTCTCTACAACTCGTCCAAAATTTGTCTACAAGCTGTCTATTATTTGTCTACAAGTTGTCTATTATTTGTTCACAGTTTGTCTACAACTTGTCTTACCATAGCTTGTCTATACTCGTCCATAACTTGCCTTTAATTTTTCTGCAACTTGTCTAAAATTGTCTATAACTCGTCCACAACTGGTTTACAAGTTGTCTATAACTTGTCCACAATTTGTCCACCCGTGATTTACAACTTGCTTATAACTTGCTTAGATTTTGTTTAAAACTCCTCTACAACTTGCGTATAACTTCACTACTATTTGTTTACGATTTGTGTACAACGTCTACAAATTTTCTATAACTTGTCTACATGACTGCAATTTGTCTATAACTTGTCTACAACTTTTCCCACAATTTGTTTAGTATCGTCTAGTCTAGTCTTGTTTAGTCTTCTCTACTCTTGTCTAGTCTTGTCTAGTTTTGTCTATTCTTGTGCAGTCTTGTGTAGTCTTGTCTAGTCTTGTCTAGTCTTGTCTAGTCTTGTCTAGTCTTGTCTAGTCTTGTCTAGTCTTGTCTAGTCTTGTCTACTCTTGTCTAGTCTTGTCTAGTCTTGTCTAGTCTTGTCTAGTCTTGTCTAGTCTTGTCTAGTCTTGTCTAGTCTTGTCTAGTCTTGTCTAGTCTTGTCTAGTCTTGTCTAGTCTTGTCTAGTCTTGTCTAGTCTTGTCTAGTCTTGTCTAGTCTTGTCTAGTCTTGTCTAGTCTTGTCTAGTCTTGTCTAGTCTTGTCTAGTCTTGTCTAGTCTTGTCTAGTCTTGTCTAGTCTTGTCTAGTCTTGTCTAGTCTTGTCTAGTCTTGTCTAGTCTTGTCTAGTCTAGTCTTGTCTTGTCTTGTCTAGTCTTGTCTAGTCTTGTCTAGTCTTGTCTAGTCTTGTCTAGTCTTGTCTAGTCTTGTCTAGTCTTGTCTAGCCTTGTCTAGTCTTGTCTAGTCTTGTCTAGTCTTGTCTAGTCTTGTCTAGTCTTGTCTAGTATTGTCTAGTCTTGTCTAGTTTTGTCTAGTCTTGTCTAGTCTAGTCTAGTCTTGTCTAGTCATGCCTAGTCTTCTCTAGTCTTGTCTAGTATTGTCTAGTCTTGTCTAGTCTTGTCTAGTCTTGTTTAGTCTTGTCTAGTCTTGTCTAGTCTTGTCTAGTCTTGTCTAGTCTTGTCTAGTCTTGTCTAGTCTTGGCTAGTCATGCCTAGTCTTGTCTAGTCTTGTCTAGTCTAGTCTTGTCTAGTCTTGTCTAGTCTTGTCCAGTCTTGTCTAGTCTTGTCTAGTCTTGTCTAGTCTTGTCTAGTCTTGTCTAGTCTTGTCTAGTCTTGTCTAGTCTTGTCTAGTCTTGTCTAGTCTTGTCTAGTCTTGTCTAGTCTTGTCTAGTCTTGTCTAGTCTTGTCTAGTCTTGTCTAGTCTTGTCTAGTCTTGTCTAGTCTTGTCTAGTCTTGTCTAGTCTTGTCTAGTCTTGTCTAGTCTTGTCTAGTCTTGTCTAGTCTTGTCTAGTCTTGTCTAGTCTTGTCTAGTCTTGTCTAGTCTTGTCTAGTCTTGTCTAGTCTTGTCTAGTCTTGTCTAGTCTTGTCTAGTCTTGTCTAGTCTTGTCTAGTCTTGTCTAGTCTTGTCTAGTCTTGTCTAGTCTTGTCTAGTCTTGTCTAGTCTTGTCTAGTCTTGTCTAGTCTAGTCTAGTCTAGTCTTGTCTAGTCTTGTCCAGTCTTGTCCAGTCTTGTCTAGTCTTGTCTAGTCTTGTCTAGTCTTGTCTAGTCTTGTCTAGTCTTGTCTAGTCTTGTCTAGTCTTGTCTAGTCTTGTCTAGTCTTGTCTAGTCTTGTCTAGTCTTGTCTAGTCTTGTCTAGTCTTGTCTAGTCTTTTCTAGTCTGGTCTAGTCTTGTCTAGTCTTGTCTAGTCTTGTCTAGTCTTGTCTAGTCTTGTCTAGTCTTGTCTAGTCTTGTCTAGTCTAGTCTTGTCTAGTCTTGTCTAGTCTTGTCTAGTCTTGTCTTGTCTAGTCTTGTCTAGTCTTGTCTAGTATTGTCTAGTATTGTCTATTCTTGTCTAGTCTTGTCTATTCTTGTCTAGTCATGCCTAGTCTTGTCTTGTTTAATCTTTTATAGTCTTGTCTGGTCTTGTCTAATCTTGTCTAGTCTTGTCTAGTCTTGTCTAGTCTTGTCTAGTCTTGTCTAGTCTTGTCTAGTCTTGTCTAGTCTTGTCTAGTCTTGTCTAGTCTTGTCTAGTCTTGTCTAGTCTTGTCTAGTCTTGTCTAGTCTTGTCTAGTCTTGTCTAGTCTTGTCTAGTCTTGTCTAGTCTTGTCTAGTCTTGTCTAGTCTTGTCTAGTCTTGTCTAGTCTTGTCTAGTCTTGTCTAGTCTTGTCTAGTCTTGTCTAGTCTTGTCTAGTCTTGTCTAGTCTTGTCTAGTCTTGTCTAGTCTTGTCTAGTCTTGTCTAGTCTAGTCTTGTCTAGTCTTGTCTAGTCTTGTCTAGTCTTGTCTAGTCTTGTCTAGTCTTGTCTAGTCTTGTCTAGTCTTGTCTAGTCTTGTCTAGTCTTGTCTAGTCTTGTCTAGTCTTGTCTAGTCTTGTCTAGTCTTGTCTAGTCTTGTCTTGTCTTGTCTAGTCTTGTCTAGTCTTGTCTAGTCTTGCCTAGTCTTGTCTAGTCTTGTCTAGTCTTGTCTAGTCTTGTCTTGTCTAGTCTTGTCTTGTCTAGTCTTGTCTAGTCTTGTCTAATATTGTCTATTCTTGTATAGTCTTGTCTGGTCTTGTCTAATCTCGTCTAGTCTTGTCTAGTCTTGTCTTGTCTACTATTGTCTAGTCTTGTCTACTATTGTCTAGTCTTGTCTGGTCTTGTCTGGTCTAGGCTTGTCTGGTCTTGTCTTGTCTAGTTTTGTCTAATCTTGTCTAGTCTTGTGTAGTTTTGTTTTGTCTTGCCTTGATTGTCTTGTCTCGTCTTATTTCGTCTTGTCTCCTCTTGCCTTGTCTTGTATTGTCTTGTCTGTTCATGTCTGGTTTTGTCTGGTCTTGTATGGCCTTGTGTGATCTTGTCTAGTCTTGTCTGGTCTTGTCTTCTCTCGATTTGTCTCGCCTTGTGTGGTCTTGTCTGGTTTAGTCTGATCTTGTCTATTCTTGTTCTGTATTGTCTCGTCTTGTCTAGTCTTGTCTAGCTTGATCTAACTGAATCTAACATGGTTTAACTTATCTCAATCAAACTTAATTGCTTAAGCTAATCCTAACTCTAATCTTGTTACAGAGTTACAAAATGGACGAGAAATAGACCACCAGCTCCGATCCGAAACCTCTGGCACTAGACACGGTTGTAATCCCAGGCTGCTAATCCTCCCCGAAACACAGACAGATTAGATCATGTGGTGGACTAAGACCCTGTTCAAGGCGCTCCTGCTGATCCACGCGGTGCGCTGCGTGCAGTCCGTGGCGCAGCAGGCGCGCAGGACATCCGCCCACCTCCAGCCCTTCCAGAGGAACCTGTCGAGCCTGCGGGCGGACGTGAAGGTGAGGCACCAGGGCGCCAGGTCCAAGTTCCACCGGCTGGAGGGGATCATGGACAGGTTGGATGTGATTAGGAGCGGCGCGGCGCGGCACGGGGCGAGGAAGCAGCCGAGGGATTACATGAAGGGCGGGCGGGGGAAGGAAGTGTATGAGAGTTACGATGAGGTGGAGTATCGAGGCGACAACGACGAGGATGGCGAGAGGGAGGATGATTATGATAGTTGGGTGAGTGAATTATTTGTTTAATTGCTTGCATCTCTGAAATTTAAGGTTTGTTCCAACAGCAGTCAAGACGGTCGGCCTTAAAATCTATATCTAAATCTATATCTAAATAAATTTTCAGTTAAAACATTTAAAATTCTATAATCATAATATATAATTAAATATAAAAATATACACACACATACACACACACACACACACACACACACTTGTGTGTGTGTGTGTGTGTGTGTGTGTGTATACACATTTCCCAAAAGATATTGAAAAAGCAACGGCTGGGAATCTTCTCATAGGTGCTCTTATATATGAAAAAAGAATATCAAATGTATCACCACTCACAATAAATCATATTTCATATAATAAAAAAGCCAACAAGCAGCATTTTGGAAAAGATTTTTCTGCAGAATGCAATTTTTATTTTAAACGAAGAAATCTATTCTAAACGGATAATTTTAACTAAATAAGATGATAATTGAACAACAATTTAAAACTTAAATCTTGTACTTACACATATCTAATGCTATAAGAATCTACTACCATAATAGTTTTTTTCAAGAGATTTTCTGTGTGTGTGTGTGTGTGTGTATGTGTGTGTATACACATTTCCCAAAAGATATTGAAAAAGCAACGGCTGGGAATCTTCTCATAGGTGCTCTTATATATGAAAAAAGAATATCAAATGTATCACCACTCACAATAAATCATATTTCATATAATAAAAAAGCCAACAAGCAGCATTTTGGAAAAGATTTTTCTGCAGAATGCAATTTTTATTTTAAGACCACACAAGGCGAGACAAATCGAGAGAAGACAAGACCAGACAAGACTAGACAAGATCACACAAGGCCATACAAGACCAGACAAAACCAGACATGAACAGACAAGACAATACAAGACAAGGCAAGAGGAGACAAGACGAAATAAGACGGTCGGCAAACTGTCGGACGAATGCGCAAAATTCAAAATCTTTGCCGAAAAAAGATTTTCTGATTGCGTTCTGGCTGCTGTTGCAATGAACCTTGGGTCCATGGAGATTAGCCCTTAAAGCACTGCTGGCTATTGTAGGTAAATTATGTTTTTCTACTAATATATGTGAAAATGTCATTTTTTCCACAGCTTACTCTACATGAAAGTGATATTTTTTTCATTCTCGAGATGAAAATATTTTCACATCTAGAGACGAAAATGAGCATTTTAAATTTATGATTTTCTCGATTACAACACTAAACTAACCAAATTCGCGTGGACTTTCTTATTAATTACATCAATTTTAATGAAATATTTTATGTGCAAACGTAAAACAAGCCTGAAACTATTAAAAAAACCGAAATAAAATTGGGACATTTGACTTGAAAAGTATCACCTTCTATGAGAGTGCAATATGGAAACGACCAAACCAACAATTAAATTTGTATTGACAGTTCTGACAGTTCGCTTGGAATTGGATTTATTAAAGACGAATTATGGATTCTACAACCGAAATCAGTAGAAAAAATTGCATTTACTACTCGAGATGAAAGTGTTTTTTTTTTGGTTCGGTGTGATTGCTAACTCGCTGGCGCTCGTGAGCAAACTCCCACCTCACCAAAAAAACGCCACTTTCATCGCTTGCTGTAAAATATACTATTTATTTAACATGTTGAGTGCCGTGTCAGTCATCGTTGAACAACACTGAACTTTTCGTTTAGGCCGCGTCAGTCACCGGCGACTGACAGTGTAAATACCTTCGATTCTAAGCAGAGCGCGTGGCCTGACGAGGATTTCCCTAAGAATTCGTATGGCACTCAACGTGCCATAATGTTAAATATGGCACGTAATATTACGTATAATGTTGCCATGTTAATATGCTTGATCATCACATAAGAAAAGTGTAGTATCTCTCTTATTATGTAACTTTTGTCAAGATATTTTAAGGTGAATGACCTTCTTTTAAGAAGATTCATGACTCCTTGAAAATAAGATCACAAGACTGTAAACACCCTGTATATATATATATATATATATATATATATATATATATATATATATATATATATGTATATATTATATACAGAGTGTTGGGTAAACATGCAGCAAAAATTCAAGGGGCTATTCCTTGGCCTATTCTAAGAATATTTTGTGTTATGATGATTTCTGACAAACCATTTGTTTCGAAGATACAGGGTGTAACCGTTTGAATTTTTGCCACATGTTTACCTAACACCCTGTAGATAGTTATGTTCACTAATATACCTTTTTACGGTGCATGCGCATCCGCCAAGTTTGAAGGCGGCAATATGAAAGTTTGGGGCACATATTTAGTTATACGTCAAATAGTTCGGGCACTTCTTGACTATAATATGAAGGAAATTGACACATGCGCTCAAAAAATAATGTTTAATAATTAAACTATGAAAAGTCTGTTAAAGTCTGTTAAACCAGTTGAAACGGATATGAGGAACAAATTTGATGGATTTCCAATATTTTGCATAGTGATGTTTACTAATTAAAACGGCTCAAGCGGCTGTAATCAACAAATATGATTATCCAAAGTCATTAAGATAGTTATGTTCAGTAATTAAACCAGTTCAGGCGGTTGTAATAATTAAATTCGATTAATTACAGTCATTGTAGATAGTTATATTTACTAATTAAACCAGTTCAAATGGTTGTATTCAATAAATTTGATGGATTTCCATCATTTTACATAGTGATTTTCACTAATTAAACCAGTTTAAACGGTTGCAATCAACAAATTTTGAATAACTTCCGTTCATAATTACGTTACCAGTTTAAACTAGTTCAAACGGTCGTTTAAACACTCAAACATACGAATATATTACGGTTAACCGATTCAACAAGTTCGAACGGTTACGTTCAATAAATCGCGATTATCGCCGTCGCTTTCAAACGTTGCGCCAGACCAATTGAACTAGTTCACACAGTTTTTTTCTAAATAAAACTAAATCTAAACAAACCCGTTTATTTTCGCATGCGGAATTGTGAGATTCGCGTCTATTAATTGGGATAAACTTGTCGGTTTTGTTCTAATTCTCCAACGTAGTATAAACAACCCACATTTTATTCTATCCAAATAAACTTGTTTAATGTGATCTTAATAGCAATTTCAATTTAAACGTTAAAACTTGTTCTGACGGTCTAGTCTTTTCTGTCTAGTTTTGTCTGCCTAGTCTTGACTGTCTAGTCTTGTCTGTCTAGTCTTGTCTGTCTAGTCTTGTCTGTCTAGTCTTGTCTGTCTAGTCTTGTCTGTCTAGTCTTGTCTGTCTAGTCTTGTCTGTCCAGTCTTGTCTGTCTAGTCTTGTCTGTCTAGTCTTCTCTGTCTAGTCTTGTCTGTCTAGTCTTGTCACTTGTCTTGTGACACTTTTCCAGCAAGGAAATGTTTCAGAAATTCTGTTCCCTGGTGGACACCAGAGCTTACTGCCCTGCGCAAAGAGACTAACAGGCTACGTCGGAAATACCAAAAAAGTAGAGGTGAACTTAGATTATCTAACAAATTAATCTACAACACCAAGGCAAGAGAGTATAAGGATGCAATTTTGGAATCGAAGAAACAAAAGTGGAGAGATTTCTGTACACAGTCTTCAATTGGAAATCCATGGGGTCCCGTTTTTTAAAATACTAAGGGGGAGAAAAACATCCACAAGCTACCTGAGTAGCCTTAAGGTTGGGGGTAGATCGTTGGATATCTTTGACACCTCTCGACAACCCCTAGATACATTCTTTCCAGAGGACGATGAAGACGACTCTGAATTACACACTCGAGTCAGAGCACGGGCGGAAGTCGATAGAGGTGGACCTGATGACACGCAGTTCACCTTTTCTGAAATAGAACGCATCATACGCGGGATGAGCCCGAAGAAGGCGCCTGGTCTGGACGGCATATCATCAGACATAGTGTTGGCGGCCTTTTATTCGAAACCAGACACATTCATTACTTTGTACAGCGAGTGCCTAAAAAAGTCTATATTCCCATCTTGTTGGAAAGAGCAACTCATCAAAATCATCCCCAAACCCAACAAACCGGCACTATCCACGAAGGACTTCAGACCCATAAGTTTACTTCCTGCTGCTGGAAAGGTGCTAGATTCTTTACTCATCTCGAGAATCGAACATCACTTCTACCGGCACAAGCTGATTAACCAAAACCAATTTGGCTTTAGAAAAGGGACTGGAACAGTTCAGGCTATTTCTGAAGCGGTCAGGTTCATACGTGAGTCGGTAAGATCTAAGTATTATTGTTCTGCAATAGCCTTAGACATTAGTGGGGCATTCGATAACGCCTGGTGGCCGCTTATTATCTGCAGGCTAATAGAGAAAGGTTGTCCTGACAATCTCATCAAATTAGCCAGGAGCTACTTTTCAGAACGCAAGGCCATTATCAGCGAACCAGGTTTGTACGTTGAGAAAAGAATTAGCAAAGGATGTCCACAGGGTTCTAAATCAGGTCCAGGTTTTTGGAATATTTTGTATGGAACTATCTTTGAAAGTAATCTGCCTGAAGAGTGTAAGATCGTAGCTTATGCCGATGATACTTTTCTGCTTTGTAAAAGCAGAACTATTGTTGGTCTGAAAGAGACCACTGACCGTGCTTTAGACAATCTTCGCCAGTGCGCAACTGAAACTAGGCTCAGTTTCAATGCCCAAAAGACTGAAGCCCTCTTCTTCAGCAGATCCTCAAGTCAAAGGAGTCCCGTTTTCACACTAGGAAACGAAAAAATAAAATGCCAACAGCATCTTCGGTATCTAGGTGTCACTATAGACAGACTCTTGAATTTTAAGGAACACATAAAGCAGGCATGTAGTAAAGTTAAACAACTGAGTATAAAATTAGGTATCGCTGCAAAGAAGGAATGGGGTCTAGGAAGAACAGAGCTCTCCGAAATCTATCGCGGCGCGATAGAACCCGCGTTATTATATGGAGGTCCTATCTGGCAGAAGTCATGTGGCGTGAAAGGTAGCATCAAGCTCTTGGGCATACAGCGCCTCAGCACCATCCGCGCTGCGAAAGCCTATCGCACAGTATCCACAGAGGCAGCTTGTGTGATTACAGGTCTCCTTCCAGTAGACATCCGCCTCAAGCAACTAGCTCTCTACAGCTCACACCAATTTGCAGACGATACGTTAATTAAAGATGTCATAGGCCTACCAAATACTTTGAACAATATCGAACTGGACGTTAACACACAAGAACACATTCACCCTTCAAAGTTATCATTGATTAGGTACCATTTGACACTGTCAAATCTTTTCCATCTTCGGGTATACACGGACGGTTCGAAATCGAGCGAAGGAACAGGAGCTGCATTCGTTGCCTATTACAACGGCGAAGAGGTTCACCACAAGCTCATAAGGTTGGAACACTACTGCTCAATATTCCAAGCAGAGCTCATCGCCATACTACATGCCTTGCAATATGTTGAAAATCACAGCAATAGTCCTTGCTCGATAATATGTGACAGCCGATATGTCCTCGATGCACTGAAAAGTTTGAAAGGAGCCACTGAACTGTTGATGGAGACATGGACGACAGCTGCAAGGGTCTCAAGGAAAAATATGATCCGATGGCATTGGATTAAAGCCCATAGTGGAGTCGAAGGCAATGAGCGAGCGGATTGTCTCGCAAAACTCGCAGCAAGCAATGGTAATCTGCCAATTGCATACGACAAATTGCCTAAACAGGCGCTGAAATCTGGTTCCAAGGGACATTTCGAGAAACTCTGGCAGGATAGATGGAATGCAGCTACAACAGGCTTGTGGACTAAGCTGTTTATACCATCAATAAAGGTCTGGTGCAGCTTAAACGTCAGTTTATCCCACCATGCAATTCAAATTATAACAGGGCATGGCAACTTCAAGGCATATCTCCACAGATTTGGGAAAAGAGATTCTCCTCTCTGCGAGTGTGGGGAAAACGACGATGCGGCACACGTGATATTTTCCTGTCCCGACACAGAACTATGGAGACGATCCTTAGTGACAGAAATGCAACAGCATGGACTGACGTGGCCCGATAATGAGAATGATTTAAGTAGAGTAGATAAACCCAAAAAGTGGTGGTACATGTTCGATAAACACGCCAAGAAATTGTCCAGATTGGACCACGACAGTCAGTTCAGGTGTTAACAATTTGGGTCAAGAGACGCTTCTGTAAATAGTAGAAATCGTTACAGCCAGCATAGTGTCGTATTTGACGGAATGCTGGCTTTCATATGCTTGCATATGAAAAAACAACAAAATAGGCTGTCTAGTCTTGTCCGTCTAGTCTTGTCCGTCTAGTCTTGTCCGTCCAGTCTTGTCCGTCTAGTCTTGTCCGTCTAGTCTCGTCTGTCTAGTCTTGTCCGTCTAGTCTTGTTCGTCTAGTCTTGTCCGTCTAGTCTTGTCCGTCTAGTTTTGTATGTCTAGTCTTGTCTGTCTAGTCTTGTCTATCTGGTCATGTCTGACTAGTAACAACAACATAGTAGAGAGTACAACTGTATAGTGTGTAGTGTGTACGTCTAATAATAGTAATGATACTGTTATTCACGCATCATTAGTTAACCTCGAGCAAATTGATGCACAAACACTAATACTAACAAAAAAAGTGGAGAAAAACTTTCTGTTTTTGCTCTATTTTTAGACTTACAGACCACACTGCGGTTGCTAATTGTGTATTAGTAAACTAGGTTAAATGGTAACTTTATTTAGTCCCATTGCATATGACAGACATAATTAGATAGATACGACAAGATAGACAAGACTAAACGGACAAGACTAGACAGACGAGTCTAAACAGATAAGACTAGACAGACAAGATTAGACAGGCAAGACTAGACAGACAAGAGTAGACAGACAAGACTAGACAGACAAGATTAGACAGACTAGACAGACAAGGCTAGACATACAAGTCTAGACAAACATATAAGTGGACTAGACAGACAAGAATAGACAGTGTAGACTAAATAGAGTAAAAAGGCTTGTCTAATGTAATAAACCCATATCTAAACTTGTTAATGTTTACTTGCGCAATGTGTGAAATGTTGGGTCGTAAATCTCTGGCAGAGATTGTGTTCGTTTCGAGTACGCCCAACGGCAGTAAATAACGCGTTATCTGGCAGATATTATCCGTCGGGCGGGCGGAGAATTAGTCGGCTATTAAGATGTTACGGACAATTGAACCGGTACCGAAAGACAAATAAAAACGCTGGGACGAATAGTTTTGAAACTTGCTCCCGGCTCGTCGGCACGAGAGGTTTACTTAGCCAGATTAAGTTGTCTTATCGTTAGTCGAAACGATATCAAAGTTTCTAGACAATGTTACATTTTTTAGACAAAGTTAGACAGTTAAGACTTGACAGACAAGACTAGACAGACAAGACTAGACAGACAAGACTAGACAGACAAGACTAGACAGACAAGACTAGACAGACAAGACTAGACAGACAAGACTAGACAGACAAGACTAGACAGACAAGACTAGACAGACAAGACTAGACAGACAAGACTAGACAGACAAGACTAGACAGACAAGACTAGACAGACAAGACTAGACAGACAAGACTAGACAGACAAGACTAGACAGACAAGACTAGACAGACAAGACTAGACACACAAGACTAGACAGACAAGACTAGACAGACAAGAAGAGACAGAAAAACTAGACAGACAAGACTAGACAGACAAGACTTGACAGACAAGACTAGACAGACAAGACTAGACAGACAAGACTAGACAGACAAGACTAGACAGACAAGACTAGACAGACAAGACTAGACAGACAAGACTAGACAGACAAGACTAGACAGACAAGCCTAGACAGACAAGACTAGACAGACAAGACTAGACAGACAAGACTAGACAGACAAGACTAGACAGACAAGACTAGACAGACAAGACTAGACAGACAAGCCTAGACAGACAAGACTAGACAGACAAGACTAGACAGACAAGACTAGACAGACAAGACTAGACAGACAAGACTAGACAGACAAGACTAGACAGACAAGACTAGACAGACAAGACTAGACAGACAAGACTAGACAGACAAGACTAGACAGACAAGACTAGACAGACAAGACTAGACAGACAAGACTAGACAGACTAGACAGACAAGACTAGACAGACAAGACTAGACAGACAAGACTAGACAGACAAGACTAGACAGACAAGACTAGACAGACAAGACTAGACAGACAAGACTAGACAGACAAGACTAGACAGGCAAGACTAGACAGATAATATTAGACAGACAAGACTAGATAGACAAGACTAGACAGACAAGACTAGACAGACAAGACTAGACAGACAAGACTTGACAGACAAGACTAGACAGACAAGACTAGACAGACAAGACTAGACAGACAAGACTAGACAGACAAGACTAGACAGACAAGACTAGACAGACAAGACTAGACAGACAAGACTAGACAGACAAGACTAGACAGACAAGACTAGACAGACAAGACTAGATAGACAAGACTAGACAGACAAGACTAGACAGACAAGACTAGACAGACAAGACTAGACAGACAAGACTAGACAGACAAGACTAGACAGACAAGCCTAGACAGACAAGACTAGACAGACAAGACTAGACAGACAAGACTAGACAGACAAGACTAGACAGACAAGACTAGACAGACAAGACTAGACAGACAAGACTAGACAGACAAGACTAGACAGACAAGACTAGACAGACAAGACTAGACAGACAAGACTAGACAGACAAGACTAGACAGACAAGACTAGACAGACAAGACTAGACAGACAAGACTAGACAGACAAGACTAGACAGACAAGACTAGACAGACAAGACTAGACAGACAAGACTAGACAGACAAGACTAGACAGACAAGACTAGACAGACAAGACTAGACAGACAAGACTAGACAGACAAGACTAGACAGACAAGACTAGACAGACAAGACTAGACAGACAAGACTAGACAGACAAGACTAGACAGACAAGACTAGACAGACAAGACTAGACAGACAAGACTAGACAGACAAGACTAGACAGACAAGACTAGACAGACAAGACTAGACAGACAAGACTAGACAGACAAGACTAGACAGACAAGACTAGACAGACAAGACTTGACAGACAAGACTAGACAGACAAGACTAGACAGACAAGACTAGACAGACAAGACTAGACAGACAAGACTAGACAGACAAGACTTGACAGACAAGACTAGACAGACAAGACTAGACAGACAAGACTAGACAGACAAGACTAGACAGACAAGACTAGACAGACAAGACTAGACAGACAAGACTAGACAGACAAGACTAGAAAGACAAGACTAGACAGACAAGACTAGACAGACAAGACTTGACAGACAAGACTAGACAGACAAGACTAGACAGACAAGACTAGACAGTCAAGACTTGACAGACAAGACTAGACAGACAAGACTAGACATACAAGACTAGACAGACAAGACTTGACAGACAAGACTAGACAGACAAGACTTGACAGACAAGACTAGACAGACAATACTAGACAGACAAGACTTGACAGACAAGACTAGACAGACAAGACTAGACAGACAAGACTAGACAGACAAGACTAGGCAGACAAGACTAGGCAGACAAGACTAGGCAGACAAGACTAGACAGACAAGACTATACAGACAAGACTAGACAGACAAGACTAGACAGACAAGACTAGACAGACAATTCTAAACAGACAAGACTAGACAGGCAAGACTAGACAGATAATATTAGACAGACAAGACTAGATAGACAAGACTAGACAGACAAGACTAGACAGACACGACTAGACAGACAAGACTAGAGAGACAAGACTAGACAGACAAGACTAGACAGACAAGACTAGACAGACAAGACTAGACAGACAAGACTAGACAGACAAGACTAGACAGACAAGACTAGACAGACAAGACTAGACAGACAAGACTAGACAGACAAGACTAGACAGACAAGACTAGACAGACAAGACTAGACAGACAAGACTAGACAGACAAGACTAGACAGACAAGACTAGACAGACAAGACTAGACAGACAAGACTAGACAGACAAGACTAGACAGACAAGACTAGACAGACAAGACTAGACAGACAAGACTAGACAGACAAGACTAGACAGACAAGACTAGACAGACAAGACTAGACAGACAAGACTAGACAGACAAGACTAGACAGACAAGACTAGACAGACAAGACTAGACAGACAAGACTAGACAGATAAGACTAGACAGACAAGACTAGACAGACAAGACTAGACAGACAAGACTAGACAGACAAGACTAGACAGACAAGACTAGACAGACAAGACTAGACAGACAAGACTAGACAGACAATTCTAAACAGACAAGACTAGACAGGCAAGACTAGACAGATAATATTAGACAGACAAGACTAGATAGACAAGACTAGACAGACAAGACTAGACAGACAAGACTAGATAGACAAGATGAGACAGACAAGACTAAAGAGACAATACTAGACAGACAAGGCTACACAGACAAGACTAGATATTTAATACTAAAAGGTAATAGAAGATTTGAATAGGACTAGAGCAAACTAATGTGAGTTGTGAATAATAAATGGCTGAAAGTAGTCGTATGTGGAAATGCAAAAAGCCATTTAGATTACTCGCCCGGTTTAGCAACGTCCATATTGCTCAACCTTTACTTTGATGTCCACTTACGCGCTTGCCCAACGCAACAAAGGAAAACGCCAAATTTCGGATTTCCCAATAAGGCAGAGATCGCACCGCAGTTGGTCAACAGTTTCGATCTTGTCTAATGTAGCCGAGTTTTAGGAGTAGAGCATGAATTCAGAAAACGAAATCAAAGAAGTTTCTTACGGTGCGGTTCTTGATCTGGGATTAAAACAGTTGGCGGTTGAACGTCCGGTGCCGTTTTATTGCCGTCTAAAATGCCGCATTTTACGGCTTTACGAAAATTCCACACTAACCTCACAGCTTCAGCAGTGCCGTAAAAAGTGTGCAAAAGAAGAATGCTATAAACTCACTCACTAAATAGCTATTCAGAAACTTCGATTCGATCCAAACTCGGGATTGAAAGTGTCCCAATCACGGGCGTATCTAGGATTTAGTATGGGGGGTGGGGGGAGGGGTGGTCGTGGATTAAGAATATACAATAAAGGTCGATTCCCATATGCGCGACACTCAGCTACGCGACGTCGTGCGGCATCGCCTGTCAAATAATGATTACATTGTTTTAAATGGACACGTCGCCTAGCCATATTGAGAACGTGCCCATTTAAAACAATGTAATCATTATTTGAAAACCGATGTCGCGTGACGTCGCGTAGCTGAGTGTCGCGTATATGACAATCGGCCTTAACAGAATTTCACCAAATTACTTTCTAAAATTGTCACACAAGGGTTCGCAAACCCCACATCTACCATCCTCTCTTGAATAGAGTCCTCTCTACTCGTTCCTCTTAATTTCAATATAATATTTATATTATATTTTGCATATTTCGGGGGCGTTTGAACCCCCAAAACCTTTCCCCTGGCTACGCCCATGGTCTCAATTATCATCAAACTTTCATAAATCAACTTGAAATTGTCATAAATACAACTCAAAATTATCAAACGGACAGTTCGGTAATCTAATTATTAAATTGTACTAATCGAGTAAGGTGCCGTCTCTGAACAAAAAAAGGGGGTTTAAAAATGACGATTTTTTGAAAATCACGAAAAATTGTGTAAAAATCAGTTTTACGTCTTGATTTTTTTTCCGGTGAATTGAACAAACAAATAGTTTTTCTTAGACTAGTTTTATATAGCTCCGGCCCCGCAGGGGGCGGCTGTACGTGCGTTTCAAATTTTTCACTTTTTCTTCAAAAACTCCGTTCCTCTTGAGCATCGAAACGGGAAATTGTCATTTTCTGTTGTAAAACTGAACGGGCCTTCGACCCGAGTCTGTCTGCCGCTCGCAAGTCCCACACAGCGTCTTCCAGGTGCCAAAAACAGGAAATCGTTTCTAGCACCTTTTTGGAGCAATTTTGGTCCGTGGCTCGATTTTTTTACTGCGTCCTCTCGCCGCGTCGATTTCTCGCAGGTAATCTATATAGATATACATATACAGGATGTTAGGTAAACATGCGGCAAAAATTCAAGAGGTTGTTCCTTGGCTTTTTCTAAGAATATTTTGTCTTATGAAGATTTCTGAAAACCCCTTTGTTTCTAAGATACAGGTTGAACAAAATCTTGAAGATCGATTTCAACATCTGTTCTCCTTGGATGTTTGGGTTGGAATTGTGGGTGACTATCTATTTGGACCGCTATTTCTACCAGCAAGACTTATTGGCGAGAGGTATCGCAACTTTTTGGAAGAAATCCTGCTCAAGTTTCTGCAGAATGAACCATTGGCGACCAGAATTGCAATGTGGCTTATGCACGATAGTGCACCACCACATTCCAGTTTGGTTGCTCGTGGTTTTTCAACAGCAACATACGGAGATCGCTGGATTGGTCGAGTTGATCGTTTGCTCGATCCCCAGACTTAAACTCCCTGGATTATTTCTTATGGGGCTATCAGAACTCATTAGCTTACGCCACTCCAGTGGAGAATTTGGACGAATTACGAAATCTGATAATTTCTGGGTGCAACTCAATTAGAAACAACCCTGGTGTGTTTGCAAGAGTGCAGCACTCAAAGATTGAATGCTTGTATCCAGGCTGGAGGAAGTAATTCTGTACATTTATTGTAGATTGCGCAACTTTACATGCACTTTTTGATGATTTTATTTTTTATTTCTCGAATCGGAAACATACAGATGTAGTACAGTTGCTATACATATAAGGGTAAAACTGTCTAATTATATAGCACGTGCCCAATACTGAGGAACTTCCAAGGCGCTAACGGGAGATCTTCCTCTGCACAAGATGAAGGGCACAGAGGGCAATGAAGCATGTGTCTTGTGGTTTGCTCTTGTCTTGTCGCAAGACGTGTTACATGTACTGAGGCCCCATCTCCTCAGATTAACTCGGGATCTTCGAACTCCTGATCGTAACCTGTTTAAAGATTTCCACACCAACCAGCTTTTCGGGACCTCAGCCGCTGCTGAGGAAGATTATTTCCATGCAGTGGGTGGGCGCTGTTCTCTTCCACTCTCAACCTCTCCCTGTTGGCAACCACCTCTCTGCGCACACAAAGCTATTCCAGCCAGGTAGTAGAGCTTATCTGTTGGGGTAGGTTTTAAGCAACCTGTTATCAACCTACAGGTTTCGTTCAGAGCTGTATCTACCTGTCTGACATGAGATGACCTGTACCAAACTGGAGAAGAAAATTCAGCAGTAGAAAAGTACAATGCCATTGTAAAAGTGCGAATAGTCTAGCCCCATTGTGTCCCTACTAGTTTGCGAATCAGGTTGTTTCGTGTGGAGATTTTCATTTTGTTATACTCACAGTGGGGTTTGAGTGTAAGAGCTCTATCAAGGGTTACTCCCAAGTATTTAGGGGTGTGACAATACTGCAATCGGATACCTGACCATTCTATGCCTAACTTACGACGAGTGTCAGATTTCCACTGATTCAAAACTTGCGCTCTGCCCAGCAAGGCCTAGGTCGTCTGCATACAAGAAGTTTCTTGTGTCTGGTGTGTCAACCCTGGTGTGTTTGCAAGAGTTCAGCACTCAAAGATTGAATGCTTGTATCCAGGCTGGAGGAAGTAATTCTGTACATTTATTGTAGATTGCGCAACTTTACATGCACTTTTTGATGATTTTATTTTTTATTTCTCGAATCGGAAACATACAGATGTAGTACAGTTGCTATACATATAAGGGTAAAACTGTCTAATTATATAGCACGTGCCCAATACTGAGGAACTTCCAAGGCGCTAACGGGAGATCTTCCTCTGCACAAGATGAAGGGCACAGAGGGCAATGAAGCATGTGTCTTGTGGTTTGCTCTTGTCTTTTCTCAAGATGTGTTACATGTACTGAGGCCCCATCTCCTCAGATTGACTCGGGATCTTCGAACTCCTGATCGTAACCTGTTTAGAGATTTCCACACCAACCAGCTTTTCGGGACCTCAGCCGCTGCCGAGGAAGATTATTTCCATGCAGTGGGTGGGCGCTGTTCTCTTCCACTCTCAACCTCTCCCTGTTGGCAACCACCTCTCTGCGTACACAAAGCTATTCCAGCCAGGTAGTAGAGCTTATCTGTTGGGGTAGGTTTTAAGCAACCTGTTATCAACCTACAGGTTTCGTTCAGAGCTGTATCCACCTGTCTGACATGAGATGACCTGTACCAAACTGGAGAAGAAAAATCAGCAGAAAAGTACAATGCCATTGTAAAAGTGCGAATAGTCTAGCCCCATTGTGTCCCTACTAGTTTGCGAATCAGGTTGTTTCGTGTGGAGATTTTCATTGTGTTATACTCACAGTGGGTTTTGAGTGTAAGAGCTCTATCAAGGGTTACTCCCAAGTATTTAGGGGTGTGACAATACTGCAGTCGGATACCTGACCATTCTAAGCCTCACTTACGATGAGTGTCAGATTTCCACTGATTCAAAACTTGCGCTCTGCTCAGCAAGGGCTAGGTCGTCTGAATACAAGAAGTTTCTTGTGTCTGGGGACAGTGGCTGATCGTTGGTATAGATGATGAAGAGAAATGGAGCAAGGACGCTTCCCTGAGGTAACACATTTTTCTGAACTCTCCAACGACTGCGTTGCCCCAGGAAGTCTATAAAAAACCTACGGTTTTGAAGGAGAGTGCTGATAAACCTAACTAGATGGAAATCCTTGGACATACTGTACAGCTTGGCATGGAGTAATCGATGATGGACAGTGTCGTACGCTGCTGAAAGATCCACAAAGACCACGCCTGTCACCTGCTGAGTTTTAAACCCATCCTCTATATACTGAGTAAGGTTTAAAAGTTGCCCTGTACAGATTTTATTTAGTCGAAATCCTGCTTGTTCAGGTATGAGGAGAGGGTCGATTACACGCAGAATTCTGTTTAAAATCATACGTTCAAATAGTTTATAGAGGTGACTCAGAAGATTAATTACCCTGAAGTTCTTAGGATGGTTTGTTTCCTTACCAGGTTTGAGAAGGGCTCTTTCGCCAGATCTTTGGAATTTGGCACTTTGTAGATTGTAGATATGGTGGTGGCGACTTGTACTGTGACCTTTATAGATCTATTGTACCCACCCTCCTTATCCAAGCGTTGGTGTACTTGTACCCATTTAGAGCGCCTCCTCTAATCCTGATTCCTCTAGGAATTTCAGGATCTGGGTCGGTTTCAAGGCCTGCAGCTCCTCTGTGTTCAAGCAGTGAGCCCCGAGGTACATCTGTCTCTTACGGAGAAGTGCTCTGTAGTCTATGAGAAGATGTATGGGGGTTTCCTCTGCTGTACCACAGAATCTGCATCCGTCATCCTCCTCTAGGCCTAGTGCCTTGAGATGTTTCCTAAGTCTGCAGTGTCCCGTCAGGACTCCTGTCAGAATTCCAAGCTTGTCCCTGCTTAATTTCAGGAAAACTTTTGCTCTTTTCTTGTTAAAAGATCCCAGCATCACTTTGGACTGCCTTAGCCCTGGAAGTTCTTTCCAGGATTTCATCCATTGTTCTCTTGTTTCTTCATCTAAACATTTGTGGATGGCGTTCACTCATGCCGCAAAAGGGATCCGGACCTATAAAGGCACTTGCTCAGGCAATTATTGAAAAGCTGCAGGATTTACTTTCACTTAATTTGTTCCATATGGATGTCATCTAAACCGGGTGCATTAACAGATTTGCTCTCTTGATAGCCTTGTTTAAAGACTATAGACTAAGGAATATCCGCTTGAATTTTTGCCGCGTGTTTACCTAACAACCTGTATAGTATGCATAATATGCACACTAAAAACATATTGGATTCATTATCCTTAATTCCAGAAATCATCATTATTATAGCTTAGTTAGACTAAACCCCTATTGCATTTTGGCTTTTAGTATGCGCCACCCCGGTATCGCATATTTTGCATTCATTCAGGGTGGGCAACCCGGACGGTTAGTGAAAAGCGTTCTAGTTGACTTCCCCGGCCAGGATTCGAACCCGGGTCTCCTGCATTGCCAGGCGGGTATGTTGTCTACTACACTACCTAGCAGAGAGCTTAGTTAGACTAGACTAGACAGACAAACCTTAAGCGACAACTTCGTTTTGTTATAAAAGTAGCTCCTAGGCCGCACTACGGTTTTTTTACTAAGCCGAGGCCGCACTACGGTTTTTTTTCCAGCGAGCGGTTAGCCGCTATAACCGCGAAACCGTTCGAGAAACACAAACTACGCTATTAAAATCAGCCGCGGAAAAAATCTTAAAATTAGCTTACTTGACAAAATCACACGTTTAAAAACAACGGCTGTTTAGTCGTAGTGCGGCCTAGGTCTTAATGCCGTTTTTCGT
This sequence comes from Phosphuga atrata, assembly GCA_944588485.1. Classification (NCBI taxonomy): domain Eukaryota; kingdom Metazoa; phylum Arthropoda; class Insecta; order Coleoptera; family Silphidae; genus Phosphuga; species Phosphuga atrata. Next base: position 12,253,514 of record OX155908.1, on the reverse strand, counting down.
TTTTAATCTTAACTAAGATTTATTGAGTATCAAGCGTTTATTAAGTTAATAATGCCGTGAATTTATGGTCGAACTAAATCTAATTGTGGTCGTTGACTGGATTAGTAAACAACGTCCAATAAAACCCGAATCGCCCGCCCCTTGTCAGTGTTTTATTATGCGGGATGGAACTAACCACCACACAGCTAGCAAACTTGTTTGTTTTTCCCAGACGATCTTTTATTAGTCAAACAAGACCAACTAAACTCCGTACTAAATTACGTATTTGACTACAGTTTAACCGCCACCGGATTTACACACCGCGGCTTATGAACTAACATTTCGGATTTAGACTAGGTAGTGCACTGGTGCTACTAGTGAACTATCTTGCCATGTGTCCCATGCGTGACACAAGGTAAAACAGATTATATTTGCCTAGGCTAGGCTAAAGGCATTCAGTTCGGTCTGGCGTGTTTAGCCTTGGGCGGCGATTGAATCTGTACTTGATGTAAAAGTAGTTTCGGTGAAGAATTGCTCGCTTGCCCAATCTGACCCAAATAAATAATTAAACAGACGATCTTTTTGTTTACGGTTATCATCCATTGTTGTGTCTACCGAACGAACCGGTCTGAACGGTTCCGCTCGCCAAACTTGAATCGCTCGCCCTGCCGTCAAGAAAAACAAAAGATTGCACCCAGTTACCTTCACTAATTAGTTCACACAGTTGAGATCCACAGACTCCGTCACGTTCACAGTTTGGACTAGTTCAAATGGTTATGATCTACAAACTCTATCACTGAACATATAGTGGACAGATTGAACTAGTTCAAACGGTTGTTACCCTAATTACCTTCACAGATTAAACTAGTTCAAATGGATGAGATCCACAGACTCATATTCACAGTTTGAACTAGTTCAAATGGTTATGATCTACAAACCCTATCACTGAACATATAGTGGACAGATTGAACTAGGTCAAACGGTTGTTACCCTAATTACCTTCACAGATTAAACTAGTTCAAATGGATGAGATCCACAGACTCATATTCACAGTTTGAACTAGTTCAAATGGTTATGATCTACAAACTCTATCACTGAACATATAGTGGACAGATTGAACTAGTTCAAACGGTTGTTACATTAATTACCTTCACAGATTAAACTAGTTCAAATGGTTGAGATCCACAGATTCCATCATATTCACAGTTTGAACTAGTTCAAATGGTTGTGATCAATAAACTATATCACTTTACATACAGTGGACTGATGAAACTAATACAAACGATTGAGATCCACAGACTCCGTCATGTTAGCAGTTTGAACTAGTTCAAATGGTTATGTTCTACAAACTCTGTCACTGAACATATAGTGGACAGATTGAACTAGTTCAAACGGTTGTTACCCTAATTACCTTCACAGATTAAACTAGTTCAAATGGCTGAGATCCACAGACTGCATCATATTCACAGTTTAAACTAGTTCAAATGCTTATGATGACAGACTATTACTGAACATATAGTGGACAGATTGAGTTAGTTCAAACGGTTAATACCCTAATTACCTTCACATATTAAACTAGTTCAAATGGTTGAGATCCACACACTTTATGATATTCACAGTTTGAACTAGTTCAAATGGTTATGATCTACAAACTCCATTACTGAACATATAGTGGACAGATGGAACTAGTTCAAACGATTGTTACACTAATTACCTTCACAGATTAAACTAGTTCAAATGGTTGAGATCCACAGATTCCATCATATTCACAGCTTGAACTAGTTCAAATGGTTCTGATCAATAAATTATATCACTGTACATACAGTGGTTAGATTAAACTAGTTCAAACGGTTAACATCTACAGACTCCGTCACGTTCACAGTTTGAACTAGTTCACCTGGTTATTATCTATAAACTCTACACATATAGTGGATAGATTAAACTAGTTCAAACGGTTGTTACCCTAATAACCTTCACAGATTAGACTAGTTGAAATGGTTGAGATCTAAAGACTCCATAATATTCACAGTTTGAACTAGTTCAAATAGTTGTGATCAATAAACATTTACATACTGATTAAACTATTGACTTTGACTAGTGACTGATTAAACTAGTTCATACAGTTGAGATCCATAGACTCCGTCATGTTCACAGTTTGAACTAGTTCAAATGGTTATAATCCATAAACTCTGTTAATACACATATAGTGGATAGATTAAACTAGTTCAAACGGTTGTTACCCTAATTACCTTCACAGATTAAACAAGTTCAAATGGTTGAGATCCACAGATTCCATCATAGTCACAGTTTGAACTGGTTCAAATGGTTTTGATCAATAAACTATATCACTTTACAGTGTATATTCACTTTAATAAACTATATCACATACAGTGGACTGATTAAACTAATACAACCGGTTGAGATCCACAGACTCCGTCATGATTACAGTTTGAACTAGTTTAAATGGTTATGTTCTACAAACTCTATCACTGAACATATACTGGGCAGATTGAACTAGTTCGAACGGTTGTTACCCTAATTACCTTCACAGATTAAACTAGTTCAAATGGTTGAGATCCATAGACTCCATCATATTCATAGTTTAAACTAGTTCAAATGGTTATGATTTACAAACTCTATCACTGAACATATAGTGGACAGATTGAACTAGTTTAAACGGTTAATACCCAAATTACCTTCACATATTAAATTAGTTCAAATTGTTGAGATCCACACACTTCATGATATTCACAGTTTGAACTAGTTCAAATGGTTATGATCTACAAACTCCATCACTGAACATATAGTGGACAGATTGAACTAGTTCAAACGATTGTTACACTAATTACCTTCACAGATTAAACTAGTTCAAATGGTTGAGATCCACAGATTCCATCATATTCACAGTTTGAACTAGTTCAAATGGTTCTGATCAATAAATTATATCACTGTACATACAGTGGTTAGATTAAACTAGTTCAAACGGTTAACATCTACAGACTCCGTCACGTTCACAGTTTGAACTAATTCACATGGTTATTATCTATAAACTCTACACATATAGTGGATAGATTAAACTAGTTCAAACGGTTGTTACCCTAATAACCTTCACAGATTAGACTAGTTCAAATGGTTGAGATCTAAAGACTCCATAATATTCACAGTTTGAACTAGTTCAAATAGTTGTGATCAATAAACATTTACATACTGATTAAACTATTGACTTTGACTAGTGACTGATTAAACTAGTTCAAACAGTTGAGATCCATAGACTCCGTCATGTTCACAGTTTGAACTAGTTCAAATGGTTATAATCCATAAACTCTGTTAATACACATATAGTGGATAGATTAAACTAGTTCAAACGGTTGGTACCCTAATTACCTTCACAGATTAAACAAGTTCAAATGGTTGAGATCCACAGATTCCATCATAGTCACAGTTTGAACTGGTTCAAATGGTTTTGATCAATAAACTATATCACTTTACAGTGTATATTCACTTTAATAAACTTTATCACATACAGTGGACTGATTAAACTAATACAACCGGTTGAGATCCACAGACTCCGTCATGTTTACAGTTTGAACTAGTTTAAATGGTTATGTTCTACAAACTCTATCACTGAACATATACTGGGCAGATTGAACTAGTTCGAACGGTTGTTACCCTAATTACCTTCACAGATTAAACTAGTTCAAATGGTTGAGATCCATAGACTCCATCATATTCATAGTTTAAACTAGTTCAAATGGTTATGATTTACAAACTCTATTACTGAACATATAGTGGACAGATTGAACTAGTTCAAACGGTTAATACCCTAATTACCTTCACATATTAAACTAGTTCAAATGGTTAAGATCCACAGACACCATGATATTGACAGTTTGAACTAGTTCAAATGGTTATGTTCTATAAACTCCATCACTGAACATATAGCGGACAGATTGAACTAGTTACGTAAAACGATTGTTACAACGAGTAAACGATTGTTACACTAATTACCTTCACAGATTAAACTAGTTCAAATGGTTGAGATCCACAGATTCCATCATATTCACAGTTTGAACTAGTTCAAATGGTTCTGATCAATAAATTATATCACTGTACATACAGTGGTTAGATTAAACTAGTTCAAACGGTTAACATCCACAGACTCCGTCACGTTCACAGTTTGAACTAGTTCACATGGTTATTATCTATAAACTCTACACATATAGTGGATAGATTAAACTAGTTCAAACGGTTGTTACCCTAATAACCTTCACAGATTAGACTAGTTCAAATGGTTTAGATCTAAAGACTCCATAAAATTCACAGTTTGAACTAGTTCAAATAGTTGTGATCAATAAACATTTACATACTGATTAAACTATTGACTTTGACTAGTGACTGATTAAACTAGTTCAAACAGTTGAGATCCATAGACTCCGTCATGTTCACAGTTTGAACTAGTTCAAATGGTTATAATCCATAAACTCTGTTAATACACATATAGTGGATAGATTAAACTAGTTCAAACGGTTGTTACCCTAATTACCTTCACAGATTAAACAAGTTCAAATGGTTGAGATCCACAGATTCCATCATAGTCACAGTTTGAACTGGTTCAAATGGTTTTGATCAATAAACTATATCACTTTACAGTGTATGTTCACTTTAATAAACTATATCACATACAGTGGACTGATTAAACTAATACAACCGGTTGAGATGCACAGACTCCGTCATGTTTACAGTTTGAACTAGTTTAAATGATTATGTTCTACAAACTCTATCACTGAACATATACTGGGCAGATTGAACTAGTTCGAACGGTTGTTACCCTAATTACCTTCACAGATTAAACTAGTTCAAATGGTTGAGATCCATAGACTCCATCATATTCATAGTTTGAACTAGTTCAAATGGTTATGATCTACAAACTCTATCACTGAACATATAGTGGACAGATTGAATTAGTTCAAACGGTTGTTACCCTAATGACCTTCACAGATTAAACTAGTTCAAATGACTGATATCCACAGACTGCATCATATTCACCGTTTGAACTAGTTCAAATGGTTACGATCTACAAACTCTATCACTGAACATATAGTGGACAGATTGAACTAGTTCAAACGGTTGTTACCCTAATTACCTTCACAGATTAAACTAGTTCAAATGACTGATATCCACAGACTGCATCATATTCACCGTTTGAACTAGTTCAAATGGTTACGATCTACAAACTCTATCACTGAACATATAGTGGACAAATTGAACTAGTTCAAACGGTAGTTACTCTAATTACCTTCACAGATTAAACTAGTTTAAATGGCTGAGATCCACAGAGTCCATCATATTCACAGTTTGAACTAGTTCAAATGGTTGTGATCAATAAATTATATCACTGTACATACAGTGGTTAGATTAAACTAGTTCAAACGATTAACATCCACAAACTGCGTCACGTTCACAGTTTGAACTAGTTCACATGGTTATGATCTATAAACTCTACACATATAGTGGATAGATTAAACTAGTTCAAACGGTTGTTACCCTAATAACCTTCACAGATTATACTAGTTCAAATGGTTGAGATCCACAGACTCCATCATATTCATAGTTTGAACTAGTTCAAATAGTTGTGATCAATAAACTATATCACTTTACATACTGATTAAACTAGTGCGTGATTAAATTTGTTCAAACGGTTGAGGTCCATACAGAGTCTGTGGTTCACAGTTTGAACTAGTTCAAATGGTTACAATCAATAAACTATGTTAATACACATATAGTGGATAGATTAAACTAGTTCAAACGGTTGGTACACTAAAATTAGGTGATTGCACTACTGTTGCAATCAACAAATTTGTTTAAGTATTATACAGGGTGTTATGTAAACTTGCGGCAAAAATTCAAGTGGTTTTTCTTTGGCCTATTCTAAGAATATTTTGTCCTACGATGATTTCTGAAAAACTCTTTCTTTCGAAGATACAGGGTGAACCAAATATGCTACAGTAACATTTTATTATCAAAAAGTGCGTGTAAAGTTGCTCAATCTACAATGGATGTTCGACATTCTAACTGTTTGGACCGTGTCTCACGAAAATCAAATTTTCCAGTTTAAAACAGGGCTGGTCTAATCACTTACCTGTTAGGGTCGTTCGCGTCTCTCTCTCAGCGGTCGCTCGCGACGCTCGTGTCTCCGATCACGTGTGGATCGTCCTTCCGTCGCCTATTTTAAGGGAGGAAATGAGGATAACGGGTGGAGGGATCCCTTAAAATTGTTGTCTTCCAGACGTTGGATGCCGCTTCAGCCCTTTGGGCTCCAGATTACACCCCTGGTTAACTTGACTTGAAACGCTAAACTTAAAAATGCGTGCACGTGTCGGTCGGGCTTGGTTCGCGCTTCGATTCTCGTCTTTACGCTTCTCACACTCGAAGCATACTCCCCGAATAATATAAATTCGCGAAGTAAATTGATAAGTAAATCGCGTCGATACACCTTTCCCCTTCTGTTAATCTGTGCCGAAATCGATTCAAATGTTGAATTAAAAATACAGATTTATTAAAATTGGCGCGAACACTAACCAACCGTCTGTTCACCTTCTGGCAAAACAAGAAGGTTCATACCACTTGGTTTACAAAAACTGAGAAAGATATTAAAGAACTGAGAATAACAGATCTCCAAAACAGACAGTCTGTGAGACGCACCCTGAAGGAAGTTCGTGGATTTCAGGAAAAAAAAACCCGAAGGAAAGGTACCCCCTGGACAGAGGAGAGAAAGGAGTTACACCGGCAGAAGATGCGACAATACTGGGCAAAGATCAAAGCCTAACAGTTGAACAAGCGCGGTCCAAAGTAGACCGTTATTAATATATAATTAAATATTATTAAGTAGTAGTTTATATAAGTTAGTATATTAAGTAGTAGTATATATCTAATTATATATTATTAGTAGAATATATGAAGTTTATCTATAATGTGAATTCTAGGTCTTTGTAACTTCTGCCAGGTGCCAAAAATCTTAAAGTTGCTGTTTGCCTTTCATGTGGTGATATTGCTGTTCTCATACAAGTATTTTCTTTGATGATATGCGATGTCACTAATTCCAATAAATAAGTATAGAGTAATCTAATATGCTAAAAGTGCTGCCTTTTTAGAAGCCACTTCCGCGACCACTTTGAACGCCGGGTGCTTGAGACGTTCCAATATTTTATTTTTCTTAACAAGACAGCATGCCAAAATTGATCAGAGTAGCACATCTTCCATGACGATGTCACTAAAACTGTGCGAAATATGCAGATATCTCTGCACCATGCAGACGCTCTCAAAATTGCAACGTTTTCAATCCGTCTTAAGACTGCACAGACAAAAGGTTTTGCAAAACTTAACGTCTGGACCGGCTTATGCCGCTAGGAAATCGTCGTAAGAAATCAACAAGTCCGTAGGAAATCAACAAGTCCATACATGAAATGCATGTCAGTCATCTCAGCTTTCGTATACATGGTAGAGGACTTCACTATCTATTAAAGACATGGCAAACAGCTAAACGTCACTCAATGTAACCAACTGCCACCGATACAGGTGATGATCACTGACGAGACGTATTCAAATGAAATCCACTTGTACGTTAGTAGGTAAAACAGCCGTTCCAATTTATCGTCATCTTTTTTTGTACTTTATAAACTCATTAATTTTTTGATAAGCTCATTGCCGTACGCCATACTTTTATTGCGGTATTATACATACATCAACAATTTCACCAAATATCGAATATGGTTGTCGCAAATTTTGCTCAGCCTGTATCTTCGAAATAAAGCGTTTTTCAGAAATCAGCATATGACGAAATATTCCTAGAATGGGCCGAGGAATGACCCCTTGAATTTTTGCCGCATGTTTAGGTAACATCCTGTATAAACGTGGAGTTGGTTTGGACGTTTAGAGAAATGTTAAATCAGATCATGCGTTTCGCAAACTGACCGCAGTTCCTGAAACTCGGTCGTCTGCCGACTAAATCTGAAACAGACTATTAAACATTACACACTCAATTGCTACTAGTTTCAACTATTCCAAGATACTAGACAGATATGACTTGACAGACAAGACGCCATAGACGGGACTAGACAGACAAAATTTGACGGACAAGACTTGACAGACAAGACTAGACAAGATCAGACAAGTTCCTACAAAACTAGACAACTCCCAACAAGACCATAAAAGACCCCTATAGACAAGACCAGACCAGATAAGAACAGACAATATCAGGCGAGATTTAACAAGGTTAGTTAAGACTAGATAAGACCATCAAAACTTGTGTTTTTGATTTCTTTTATTGGATATGTTTTTCGTGTTAATCCTGCAATGAATATTTCATTTTATCGCTCGATTTGTAACATTTCTGGTTATTAATAATAATGTTTATTAATCGTAAAAACATCTGTAAAGTTGATACGAAAATATTTTTATTATGTTCAGCTTTCTCGAAACGAAACAAGGAAACTTAAATTTTAACGATCCACTATTTCTATCTAGTCTTGTCTCTTTAATATTGTGATTGTAGTCTACTACGTCTAGTCTTATCTGCCTGGTCCCGAAAGTCTAGCCTTGTCTGTTCGTCTCGTCTTGTCTATCTAGTCTTGTCTCTTTAATATTGTGATTATAGTCTACTACGTCTAGTCTTATCTGCCTGGTCCCGAAACTCTAGCCTTGTCTATTCGTCTCGTCTTGTCTATCTAGTCTTGTTTGTCTAGTCTTGTCCGTCTAGTCTTGTTTGTCTAGTCTTGTCTGTCTAGTCTTGTCTGTCTAGTCTTGTCTGTCTAGTCTTGTCTGTCTAGTCTTGTCTGTCTAGTCTTGTCTGTCTAGTCTTGTCTGTCTAGTCTTGTCTGTCTAGTCTTGTCTGTCTAGTCTTGTCTGTCTAGTCTTGTCTGTCTAGTCTTGTCTGTCTAGTCTTGTCTGTCTAGTCTTGTCTGTCTAGTCTTGTCTGTCTAGTCTTGTCTGTCTAGTCTTGTCTGTCTAGTCTTGTCTGTCTAGTCTTGTCTGTCTAGTCTTGTCTGTCTAGTCTTGTCTGTCTAGTCTTGTCTGTCTAGTCTTGTCTGTCTAGTCTTGTCTGTCTAGTCTTGTCTGTCTAGTCTTGTCTGTCTAGTCTTGTCTGTCTAGTCTTGTCTGTCTAGTCTTGTCTGTCTAGTCTTGTCTGTCTAGTCTTGTCTGTCTAGTCTTGTCTGTCTAGTCTTGTCTGTCTAGTCTTGTCTGTCTAGTCTTGTCTGTCTAGTCTTGTCTGTCTAGTCTTGTCTGTCTAGTCTTGTCTGTCTAGTCTTGTCTGTCTAGTCTTGTCTGTCTAGTCTTGTCTGTCTAGTCTTGTCTGTCTAGTCTTGTCTGTCTAGTCTTGTCTGTCTAGTCTTGTCTGTCTAGTCTTGTCTGTCTAGTCTTGTCTGTCTAGTCTTGTCTGTCTAGTCTTGTCTGTCTAGTCTTGTCTGTCTAGTCTTGTCTGTCTAGTCTTGTCTGTCTAGTCTTGTCTGTCTAGTCTTGTCTGTCTAGTCTTGTCTGTCTAGTCTTGTCTGTCTAGTCTTGTCTGTCTAGTCTTGTCTGTCTAGTCTTGTCTGTCTAGTCTTGTCTGTCTAGTCTTGTCTGTCTAGTCTTGTCTGTCTAGTCTTGTCTGTCTAGTCTTGTCTGTCTAGTCTTGTCTGTCTAGTCTTGTCTGTCTAGTCTTGTCTGTCTAGTCTTGTCTGTCTAGTCTTGTCTGTCTAGTCTTGTCTGTCTAGTCTTGTCTGTCTAGTCTTGTCTGTCTAGTCTTGTCTGTCTAGTCTTGTCTGTCTAGTCTTGTCTGTCTAGTCTTGTCTGTCTAGTCTTGTCTGTCTAGTCTTGTCTGTCTAGTCTTGTCTGTCTAGTCTTGTCTGTCTAGTCTTGTCTGTCTAGTCTTGTCTGTCTAGTCTTGTCTGTCTAGTCTTGTCTGTCTAGTCTTGTCTGTCTAGTCTTGTCTGTCTAGTCTTGTCTGTCTAGTCTTGTCTGTCTAGTCTTGTCTGTCTAGTCTTGTCTGTCTAGTCTTGTCTGTCTAGTCTTGTCTGTCTAGTCTTGTCTGTCTAGTCTTGTCTGTCTAGTCTTGTCTGTCTAGTCTTGTCTGTCTAGTCTTGTCTGTCTAGTCTTGTCTGTCTAGTCTTGTCTGTCTAGTCTTGTCTGTCTAGTCTTGTCTGTCTAGTCTTGTCTGTCTAGTCTTGTCTGTCTAGTCTTGTCTGTCTAGTCTTGTCTGTCTAGTCTTGTCTGTCTAGTCTTGTCTGTCTAGTCTTGTCTGTCTAGTCTTGTCTGTCTAGTCTTGTCTGTCTAGTCTTGTCTGTCTAGTCTTGTCTGTCTAGTCTTGTCTGTCTAGTCTTGTCTGTCTAGTCTTGTCTGTCTAGTCTTGTCTGTCTAGTCTTGTCTGTCTAGTCTTGTCTGTCTAGTCTTGTCTGTCTAGTCTTGTCTGTCTAGTCTTGTCTGTCTAGTCTTGTCTGTCTAGTCTTGTCTGTCTAGTCTTGTCTGTCTAGTCTTGTCTGTCTAGTCTTGTCTGTCTAGTCTTGTCTGTCTAGTCTTGTCTGTCTAGTCTTGTCTGTCTAGTCTTGTCTGTCTAGTCTTGTCTGTCTAGTCTTGTCTGTCTAGTCTTGTCTGTCTAGTCTTGTCTGTCTAGTCTTGTCTGTCTAGTCTTGTCTGTCTAGTCTTGTCTGTCTAGTCTTGTCTGTCTAGTCTTGTCTGTCTAGTCTTGTCTGTCTAGTCTTGTCTGTCTAGTCTTGTCTGTCTAGTCTTGTCTGTCTAGTCTTGTCTGTCTAGTCTTGTCTGTCTAGTCTTGTCTGTCTAGTCTTGTCTGTCTAGTCTTGTCTGTCTAGTCTTGTCTGTCTAGTCTTGTCTGTCTAGTCTTGTCTGTCTAGTCTTGTCTGTCTAGTCTTGTCTGTCTAGTCTTGTCTGTCTAGTCTTGTCTGTCTAGTCTTGTCTGTCTAGTCTTGTCTGTCTAGTCTTGTCTGTCTAGTCTTGTCTGTCTAGTCTTGTCTGTCTAGTCTTGTCTGTCTAGTCTTGTCTGTCTAGTCTTGTCTGTCTAGTCTTGTCTGTCTAGTCTTGTCTGTCTAGTCTTGTCTGTCTAGTCTTGTCTGTCTAGTCTTGTCTGTCTAGTCTTGTCTGTCTAGTCTTGTCTGTCTAGTCTTGTCTGTCTAGTCTTGTCTGTCTAGTCTTGTCTGTCTAGTCTTGTCTGTCTAGTCTTGTCTGTCTAGTCTTGTCTGTCTAGTCTTGTCTGTCTAGTCTTGTCTGTCTAGTCTTGTCTGTCTAGTCTTGTCTGTCTAGTCTTGTCTGTCTAGTCTTGTCTGTCTAGTCTTGTCTGTCTAGTCTTGTCTGTCTAGTCTTGTCTGTCTAGTCTTGTCTGTCTAGTCTTGTCTGTCTAGTCTTGTCTGTCTAGTCTTGTCTGTCTAGTCTTGTCTGTCTAGTCTTGTCTGTCTAGTCTTGTCTGTCTAGTCTTGTCTGTCTAGTCTTGTCTGTCTAGTCTTGTCTGTCTAGTCTTGTCTGTCTAGTCTTGTCTGTCTAGTCTTGTCTGTCTAGTCTTGTCTGTCTAGTCTTGTCTGTCTAGTCTTGTCTGTCTAGTCTTGTCTGTCTAGTCTTGTCTGTCTAGTCTTGTCTGTCTAGTCTTGTCTGTCTAGTCTTGTCTGTCTAGTCTTGTCTGTCTAGTCTTGTCTGTCTAGTCTTGTCTGTCTAGTCTTGTCTGTCTAGTCTTGTCTGTCTAGTCTTGTCTGTCTAGTCTTGTCTGTCTAGTCTTGTCTGTCTAGTCTTGTCTGTCTAGTCTTGTCTGTCTAGTCTTGTCTGTCTAGTCTTGTCTGTCTAGTCTTGTCTGTCTAGTCTTGTCTGTCTAGTCTTGTCTGTCTAGTCTTGTCTGTCTAGTCTTGTCTGTCTAGTCTTGTCTGTCTAGTCTTGTCTGTCTAGTCTTGTCTGTCTAGTCTTGTCTGTCTAGTCTTGTCTGTCTAGTCTTGTCTGTCTAGTCTTGTCTGTCTAGTCTTGTCTGTCTAGTCTTGTCTGTCTAGTCTTGTCTGTCTAGTCTTGTCTGTCTAGTCTTGTCTGTCTAGTCTTGTCTGTCTAGTCTTGTCTGTCTAGTCTTGTCTGTCTAGTCTTGTCTGTCTAGTCTTGTCTGTCTAGTCTTGTCTGTCTAGTCTTGTCTGTCTAGTCTTGTCTGTCTAGTCTTGTCTGTCTAGTCTTGTCTGTCTAGTCTTGTCTGTCTAGTCTTGTCTGTCTAGTCTTGTCTGTCTAGTCTTGTCTGTCTAGTCTTGTCTGTCTAGTCTTGTCTGTCTAGTCTTGTCTGTCTAGTCTTGTCTGTCTAGTCTTGTCTGTCTAGTCTTGTCTGTCTAGTCTTGTCTGTCTAGTCTTGTCTGTCTAGTCGTGTCTGTCTAGTCTTGTCTGTCTAGTGTTGTCTGTCTAGTCTTGTTTGTCTTGTCTTGTCTCTCTAGTCTTATCTGTCTAGTCTTGTCTGTCTAGTCTTGTCTGTCTAGTCTTGTCTGTCTAGTCTTGTCTGTCTAGTCTTGTCTGTCTAGTCTTGTCTGTCTAGTCTTGTCTGTCTAGTCTTGTCTGTCTAGTCTTGTCTGTCTAGTCTTGTCTGTCTAGTCTTGTCTGTCTAGTCTTGTCTGTCTAGTCTTGTCTGTCTAGTCTTGTCTGTCTAGTCTTGTCTGTCTAGTCTTGTCTGTCTAGTCTTGTCTGTCTAGTCTTGTCTGTCTAGTCTTGTTTGTCTTGTCTTGTCTATCTAGTCCTGTCTGTCTAGTCTTGTCTGTCTAGTCTTCTCTGTCTAGTCTAGTCTAATCTGTTCAATCTTGTCTATTTAGTTTCGTCCATCTAATTCTATTTTACATCAAATCTTCTTGGTTTTACAGCTTTTGTCGTTTTATTGAACCTTGTGGGTGGTTTGAACCTAGTCCCCTACAGTTGAACTCTCTTTCTCCATTGAATTTCGCGTCGAGAGAGAACAATCGCGAAAATTAAAAACTGCAAACTTTAGATTTCGCATCGAAGACGCGAGGGAGCGTCTATACTAACAGGTTTTGCGATTGATTAGCTTGTAATTGCATCCTAACAAACTTCTATATGTCTAGTCATCTCTAGTGCTGCCTAGTTTTATCTAAACATATCTAGTTTTGTCTCGTCTAGTCTTGTCTAGTCTAGTCTTGTCTAGTCTTGTTCTTCAACACCCGGTTAACAAGCTCGAGCCATCTGCACCTCCCAGCTCTAATACTGCCTACTATTGTTTCAACGGTACAGAGTTGCACTAGTTCGTGGCTCATCCTGTTCCTATACCGTCCGGTGTTTGCAACGGCCTATATATACTCCTTAGTATTCCTCTCTCTAACCCAGGGGTTCTCAAACTTTTCGAAGTTGGGGAACACTAAACTGATATATTTTTAAGCGGAACATCTACAATATAATATAAACGTTAAAGAATCCAAAAGGGTAAGGTTGTCGGTTGATGTAAGAATGTTTTCAATTTTCCTTGCATATTCATATTGACTATTAAAGTAAACAAAAACATCAGCCAAATATGCCAAATTATTGCAGCAATCATCATTTTTTAGATAATTCACAACATGTTTTTGATTTTCAGTTAAAAAAAAAACAAGTAATTCATTTTTTAATATCAACACACGATTTAAAACCTTTCCTCGTGACAAGCACCTCACTTCGGTATGTGTAAGTAAACACTCATTATCTGCTTCCATTGACGAATAAATTCGGTTCTTCATCGGTCTCATTTTAATAAAATTAACCATGGCAACTATTTGGTCAAATACGTCGTCTAATTTCTTCTTATGACAAGTACTTTTTGCTGCAAGAAACAATGATGAAATATTATATTTGTATTTATGGTTTTAGCTAAAGTCACAAATCCTTTGATTGATTCCGTCATTGACGCTGCTCGCTGCTCTTGATGCAACGCGCATCGGTACAAATACCGACACAATGATAATTTTAAAGCATTCAAATACATTGCTATTGCATCAAACAAGTTGTACGACCAAAAAGTAAAGCAGCATAAACATTGATTTAGTATCTCTTGTTCATAAATAAATCGTACAGAGCCTAAAAGCTGCGCGTTTCCACTTATATTAGTTGACGGTTCAATGCTGCAGGACATGTCATTTACATACAAATCATATCATCAAACACAGTAATCTTCAAAATTTGCTAATTTGCTTCTTCCCTAAATATAATTGTCATTATTGCACAGCAGACAGGCAAAATGAGAGATTCTGCTATCGTGTGTGGCTTTAATTTTAGTCCAAAAGTCCACTCTGGTTTTAGGTTCCTTGTAATCTCTGTCGATCTCAGGAAGCTTCGCCTTGATTTTGGTCGCTAGTGGGCCGGTTGGAGGCCGTAGAGGGGGTGGCGTTCAGATACTGCTGCTTTGGATCGTTCTTTGAGTGCTGCTGCTTCTCTAGGGATGGTAGGGGGAGCGATGCCATCTGGGTGGTGGATTTTGTTCAGGGGTGTTGACTTTAAGCATCCGGTGATGATTCTGCTTGTCTCGTTGAGGGCGACATCAACTTGTTTTGCGTGCGCTGAGCTATACCAAACCGGGCATGCATACTCGCCGGCGGAGTGACAGAGGGCGAGTGCTGAGGTTTTGAGAACCCTGTATTGGGCTCCCCAATTAGAGCTTGTCAGCTTGCGGACTATATTGTTACTTCCGCTAACTTTCAGTTTGGTCTTAAGACAGTGACGCTTGGATGTTAAGGCCCTGTCCAGGTTACGGCCAAGTATTTAGGGTTGGAACAGTGCTCCAATGGTACTCCCTTCCATTCGATCTGTAGTTTTCTGCCGGCCTGCTTGTTCTTGAGATGGAAGGCACATACCTGCGTTTTTGTTGGGTTTGGATTCAGCTGGTTATTTCTATAGTACGAATCTAACTCTACTAGGCCCGCACTCAGACGTTGTTCCGCCTCTTCGAATGTTTTCCCTTGTGATGTGGTTTGCCTAACGTCTGCATATATATAGCTCTTTGTTTCTTCAGGAAGGGGTTGGTCGTTGGTATATATGTTGTAGAGTAGTGGTGCCAGCACGGTTCCTCCACCTACTTCGCTTTCCCTGGAACTTCACCAGGAACCTCTGGTTTTGGAGCAGATTCCTGATATTGTTTGTGAGATTGATATCTTTGGTTGTATGATATATCTTCTGCTTTATGAGTCGGAGGTTGATGGTGTCATATGCCGCCGTGAGGTCGATGTGACAATCGATTCGATCGAGTCGATGAAAAAATGATGAGGTTTTTTGTTAAAACATTTTTATGTTCAGTTTTGAAATGACGCCCTAATTGACGGGCGCCATCACGCTATTGGCAAGTTTCTTTCAACATACAATGCAGAGAGGTGTTGGACAATCTGTATTTCCGGTCCAGATTAATCCAAATTTTAAATATCGTCATACAAACGATTGACATTTCGAATTGATTTCATAATTTGTCTTTTGGATTACGCAGAAATTTGATAACTGTGATAATATTTTTTAATTTTTTCGCGGAATACTTAAATGTTCATCGCGGAACACCAGTGTTCCGCGGAACACGCTTTCAGAACCCCTGCTCTAACCTAAGCAATTGTTGCTTTTGCTCTTGTGTCAAACTCCAAAGATTAGACTAGGGGTCCGATGTTTCTGGAATAATATCTTTTAATTTGTAGTGATTTGAAACAGCATAGTTGTAATTGACGCTTTCGCATACTGAAATCTGAACTCCAAAGACTAGACTAAGGAATTTTGCTCTAGTTCTCCAATTTCAAAAATGTATCTAAATATATCTTAAAACTGAACAATTAAGTCAGAACTAGCCTGCACAATTTTGGCTAATATAGTGCAACTAGTGTAGAATTATCTCGTCCAAGAAACGTTCTCTAATCTAGACTGATTTTGTGTAGTCTTTTGCAGTCTTATATCCAGTCTAGTCCAGTCTTATTCAATCCTGTCCATTCTTGATTATTCACGTCTTGTTCCATTGTTTGCTTTTTTTCTGCAGAGTTTCATAATTTATGCAACAATTTTGCAAAACATTCCGCCATTTCACTTTAACGACTAAATATTTAATTACCAATCATTAAGTTTTCCCTCTCGATACCTTACGCAATTAATTATCAAGAATTACGCAAAGTAGGACAATACAAGCCTACACAGACAAGACTAGAGAGAATTGACAGATAACACTAGACAGACTAGAATAGACATTCAAAACTAGACAGATAACACTAGATAAACTACAAGACAAGAAAGACAAGACTAGGCAGACAATGCTGGGCAGACAAGACTAACAGACAAGACTAGACAGACAAGACTAGACACATAAGACTAGGCAGACAAGACTAGACAGACATGACTAGACAAACAAGACTAGATAGAAAATACTAGACAGACAAGACTAGACAGACTAGACTTGACAGACAAGACTAGACAGACAAGACTAGACAGACAAGACTAGACAGACAAGACTTGACAGACAAGACTAGACAGACAAGACTAGACAGACAAGACTAGATAGACAAGACTGTTTAGACTGTTATCAGAATTCTGTAATTGTTGCTGAATTAACATATCCAATTTACGGTTGCGATTACGTGAGCTAGCCGGCGCACATGTACACTTTATGCGTCTAGTTTTACTAATTCCCATTATTCTTATTCCAGAAATGTAATAATTGCCTTTCTATCACAACTTCGACATAATAAACACTGATTTCGTAGTAAACAAGGCTTCATATAACAAACACGGAATTCCCACATATTAAACTTGTCTGACTAGTCTTGTCTATCTAGTCTTGTCTGTCTAGTCTTGCCTGTCTAGTCTTGCCTGCTAGTCTTGTCTGTCTAGTATTGTCTGTATAGTGTTGTCTGTCTGGTCTTGTCTGTCTAGACTTGTTTGTCTAGACTTGTCTGTCTAGTCCTGTCTGTCTCGTCTTGTCTGTCTAGTCTTGTCTGTCTAATCTTGGCTGTCTAAACTTGTCTGGTTAGTATTGTCTGTCCAATCTTTTTTATCCCCTGTTGCATGCCAATCGTGTTGGACACGTTCCAATCGCAACGTGAAAATGAACAAAAATCAGGTAAAAAGCGAGAAACAACAGATTGAGGAATGTCTTGTTAAGGTGTAGATAATCACTAAAGCCCATTAACAGGCAAAAGGCAGATGGGACGTGCCGACTTGTCAACTTTATAATTATTTCCACAAACGGATTTACAGACAAGACTAGACAGACAAGACTAGACAGACAAGACTAGACAGACAAGACTAGACAGACAAGACTAGACAGACAAGACTAGACAGACAAGACTAGACAGACAAGACTAGACAGACAAGACTAGACAGACAAGACTAGACAGACAAGACTAGACAGACAAGACTAGACAGACAAGACTAGACAGGCAAGACTAGACAGACAAGACTAGACAGACAAGACAAGACTAGACAGACAAGACTAGACAGACAAGACTAGACAGACAAGACTAGACAGACAAGACTAGACAGACAAGACTAGACAGACAAGACTAGACAGACAAGACTAGACAGACAAGACTAGACAGACAAGACTAGACAGACTAGACAGACAAGACTAGACAGACAAGACTAGACAGACAAGACTAGACAGACAAGACTAGACAGACAAGACTAGACAGACAAGACTAGACAGACAAGACTAGACAGACAAGACTAGACAGACAAGACTAGACAGACAAGACTAGACAGACAAGACTAGACAGACAAGACTAGACAGACAAGACTAGACAGACAAGACTAGACAGACAAGACTAGACAGACAAGACTAGACAGACAAGACTAGACAGACAAGACTAGACAGACAAGACTAGACAGACAAGACTAGACAGACAAGACTAGACAGACAAGACTAGACAGACAAGACTAGACAGACAAGACTAGACAGACAAGACTAGACAGACAAGACTAGACAGACAAGACTAGACAGACAAGACTAGACAGACAAGACTAGACAGACAAGACTAGACAGACAAGACTAGACAGACAAGACTAGACAGACAAGACTAGACAGACAAGACTAGACAGACAAGACTAGACAGACAAGACTAGACAGACAAGACTAGACAGACAAGACTAGACAGACAAGACTAGACAGACAAGACTAGACAGACAAGACTAGACAGACAAGACTAGACAGACAAGACTAGACAGACAAGACTAGACAGACAAGACTAGACAGACAAGACTAGACAGACAAGACTAGACAGACAAGACTAGACAGACAAGACTAGACAGACAAGACTAGACAGACAAGACTAGACAGACAAGACTAGACAGACAAGACTAGACAGACAAGACTAGACAGACAAGACTAGACAGACAAGACTAGACAGACAAGACTAGACAGACAAGACTAGACAGACAAGACTAGACAGACAAGACTAGACAGACAAGACTAGACAGACAAGACTAGACAGACAAGACTAGACAGACAAGACAAGACTAGACAGACAAGACTAGACAGACAAGACTAGACAGACAAGACTAGACAGACAAGACTAGACAGACAAGACTAGACAGACAAGACTAGACAGACAAGACTAGACAGACAAGACTAGACAGACAAGACTAGACAGACAAGACTAGACAGACAAGACTAGACAGACAAGACTAGACAGACAAGACTAGACAGACAAGACTAGACAGACAAGACTAGACAGACAAGACTAGACAGACAAGACTAGACAGACAAGACTAGACAGACAAGACTAGACAGACAAGACTAGACAGACAAGACTAGACAGACAAGACTAGACAGACAAGACTAGACAGACAAGACTAGACAGACAAGACTAGACAGACAAGACTAGACAGACAAGACTAGACAGACAAGACTAGACAGACAGACAAGACTAGACAGACAAGACTAGACAGACAAGACTAGACAGACAAGACTAGACAGACAAGACTAGACAGACAAGACTAGACAGACAAGACTAGACAGACAAGACTAGACAGACAAGACTAGACAGACAAGACTAGACAGACAAGACTAGACAGACAAGACTAGACAGACAAGACTAGACAGACAAGACTAGACAGACAAGACTAGACAGACAAGACTAGACAGACAAGACTAGACAGACAAGACTAGACAGACAAGACTAGACAGACAAGACTAGACAGACAAGACTAGACAGACAAGACTAGACAGACAAGACTAGACAGACAAGACTAGACAGACAAGACTAGACAGACAAGACTAGACAGACAAGACTAGACAGACAAGACTAGACAGACAAGACTAGACAGACAAGACTAGACAGACAAGACTAGACAGACAAGACTAGACAGACAAGACTAGACAGACAAGACTAGACAGACAAGACTAGACAGACAAGACTAGACAGACAAGACTAGACAGACAAGACTAGACAGACAAGACTAGACAGACAAGACTAGACAGACAAGACTAGACAGACAAGACTAGACAGACAAGACTAGACAGACAAGACTAGACAGACAAGACTAGACAGACAAGACTAGACAGACAAGACTAGACAGACAAGACTAGACAGACAAGACTAGACAGACAAGACTAGACAGACAAGACTAGACAGACAAGACTAGACAGACAAGACTAGACAGACAAGACTAGACAGACAAGACTAGACAGACAAGACTAGACAGACAAGACTAGACAGACAAGACTAGACAGACAAGACTAGACAGACAAGACTAGACAGACAAGACTAGACAGACAAGACTAGACAGACAAGACTAGACAGACAAGACTAGACAGACAAGACTAGACAGACAAGACTAGACAGACAAGACTAGACAGACAAGACTAGACAGACAAGACTAGACAGACAAGACTAGACAGACAAGACTAGACAGACAAGACTAGACAGACAAGACTAGACAGACAAGACTAGACAGACAAGACTAGACAGACAAGACTAGACAGACAAGACTAGACAGACAAGACTAGACAGACAAGACTAGACAGACAAGACTAGACAGACAAGACTAGACAGACAAGACTAGACAGACAAGACTAGACAGACAAGACTAGACAGACAAGACTAGACAGACAAGACTAGACAGACAAGACTAGACAGACAAGACTAGACAGACAAGACTAGACAGACAAGACTAGACAGACAAGACTAGACAGACAAGACTAGACAGACAAGACTAGACAGACAAGACTAGACAGACAAGACTAGACAGACAAGACTAGACAGACAAGACTAGACAGACAAGACTAGACAGACAAGACTAGACAGACAAGACTAGACAGACAAGACTAGACAGACAAGACTAGACAGACAAGACTAGACAGACAAGACTAGACAGACAAGACTAGACAGACAAGACTAGACAGACAAGACTAGACAGACAAGACTAGACAGACAAGACTAGACAGACAAGACTAGACAGACAAGACTAGACAGACAAGACTAGACAGACAAGACTAGACAGACAAGACTAGACAGACAAGACTAGACAGACAAGACTAGACAGACAAGACTAGACAGACAAGACTAGACAGACAAGACTAGACAGACAAGACTAGACAGACAAGACTAGACAGACAAGACTAGACAGACAAGACTAGACAGACAAGACTAGACAGACAAGACTAGACAGACAAGACTAGACAGACAAGACTAGACAGACAAGACTAGACAGACAAGACTAGACAGACAAGACTAGACAGACAAGACTAGACAGACAAGACTAGACAGACAAGACTAGACAGACAAGACTAGACAGACAAGACTAGACAGACAAGACTAGACAGACAAGACTAGACAGACAAGACTAGACAGACAAGACTAGACAGACAAGACTAGACAGACAAGACTAGACAGACAAGACTAGACAGACAAGACTAGACAGACAAGACTAGACAGACAAGACTAGACAGACAAGACTAGACAGACAAGACTAGACAGACAAGACTAGACAGACAAGACTAGACAGACAAGACTAGACAGACAAGACTAGACAGACAAGACTAGACAGACAAGACTAGACAGACAAGACTAGACAGACAAGACTAGACAGACAAGACTAGACAGACAAGACTAGACAGACAAGACTAGACAGACAAGACTAGACAGACAGACAAGACTAGACAGACAAGACTAGACAGACAAGACTAGACAGACAAGACTAGACAGACAAGACTAGACAGACAAGACTAGACAGACAAGACTAGACAGACAAGACTAGACAGACAAGACGAGACAGACAAGACTAGACAGACAAGACTAGACAGACAAGACTAGACAGACAAGACTAGACAGACAAGACTAGACAGACAAGACTAGACAGACAAGACTAGACAGACAAGACTAGACAGACAAGACTAGACAGACAAGACTAGACAGACAAGACTAGACAGACAAGACTAGACAGACAAGACTAGACAGACAAGACTAGACAGACAAGACTAGACAGACAAGACTAGACAGACAAGACTAGACAGACAAGACTAGACAGACAAGACTAGACAGACAAGACTAGACAGACAAGACTAGACAGACAAGACTAGACAGACAAGACTAGACAGACAAGACTAGACAGACAAGACTAGACAGACAAGACTAGACAGACAAGACTAGACAGACAAGACTAGACAGACAAGACTAGACAGACAAGACTAGACAGACAAGACTAGACAGACAAGACTAGACAGACAAGACTAGACAGACAAGACTAGACAGACAAGACTAGACAGACAAGACTAGACAGACAAGACTAGACAGACAAGACTAGACAGACAAGACTAGACAGACAAGACTAGACAGACAAGACTAGACAGACAAGACTAGACAGACAAGACTAGACAGACAAGACTAGACAGACAAGACTAGACAGACAAGACTAGACAGACAAGACTAGACAGACAAGACTAGACAGACAAGACTAGACAGACAAGACTAGACAGACAAGACTAGACAGACAAGACTAGACAGACAAGACTAGACAGACAAGACTAGACAGACAAGACTAGACAGACAAGACTAGACAGACAAGACTAGACAGACAAGACTAGACAGACAAGACTAGACAGACAAGACTAGACAGACAAGACTAGACAGACAAGACTAGACAGACAAGACTAGACAGACAAGACTAGACAGACAAGACTAGACAGACAAGACTAGACAGACAAGACTAGACAGACAAGACTAGACAGACAAGACTAGACAGACAAGACTAGACAGACAAGACTAGACAGACAAGACTAGACAGACAAGACTAGACAGACAAGACTAGACAGACAAGACTAGACAGACAAGACTAGACAGACAAGACTAGACAGACAAGACTAGACAGACAAGACTAGACAGACAAGACTAGACAGACAAGACTAGACAGACAAGACTAGACAGACAAGACTAGACAGACAAGACTAGACAGACAAGACTAGACAGACAAGACTAGACAGACAAGACTAGACAGACAAGACTAGACAGACAAGACTAGACAGACAAGACTAGACAGACAAGACTAGACAGACAAGACTAGACAGACAAGACTAGACAGACAAGACTAGACAGACAAGACTAGACAGACAAGACTAGACAGACAAGACTAGACAGACAAGACTAGACAGACAAGACTAGACAGACAAGACTAGACAGACAAGACTAGACAGACAAGACTAGACAGACAAGACTAGACAGACAAGACTAGACAGACAAGACTAGACAGACAAGACTAGACAGACAAGACTAGACAGACAAGACTAGACAGACAAGACTAGACAGACAAGACTAGACAGACAAGACTAGACAGACAAGACTAGACAGACAAGACTAGACAGACAAGACTAGACAGACAAGACTAGACAGACAAGACTAGACAGACAAGACTAGACAGACAAGACTAGACAGACAAGACTAGACAGACAAGACTAGACAGACAAGACTAGACAGACAAGACTAGACAGACAAGACTAGACAGACAAGACTAGACAGACAAGACTAGACAGACAAGACTAGACAGACAAGACTAGACAGACAAGACTAGACAGACAAGACTAGACAGACAAGACTAGACAGACAAGACTAGACAGACAAGACTAGACAGACAAGACTAGACAGACAAGACTAGACAGACAAGACTAGACAGACAAGACTAGACAGACAAGACTAGACAGACAAGACTAGACAGACAAGACTAGACAGACAAGACTAGACAGACAAGACTAGACAGACAAGACTAGACAGACAAGACTAGACAGACAAGACTAGACAGACAAGACTAGACAGACAAGACTAGACAGACAAGACTAGACAGACAAGACTAGACAGACAAGACTAGACAGACAAGACTAGACAGACAAGACTAGACAGACAAGACTAGACAGACAAGACTAGACAGACAAGACTAGACAGACAAGACTAGACAGACAGACAAGACTAGACAGACAAGACTAGACAGACAAGACTAGACAGACAAGACTAGACAGACAAGACTAGACAGACAAGACTAGACAGACAAGACTAGACAGACAAGACTAGACAGACAGACAAGACTAGACAGACAAGACTAGACAGACAAGACTAGACAGACAAGACTAGACAGACAAGACTAGACAGACAAGACTAGACAGACAAGACTAGACAGACAAGACTAGACAGACAAGACTAGACAGACAAGACTAGACAGACAAGACTAGACAGACAAGACTAGACAGACAAGACTAGACAGACAAGACTAGACAGACAAGACTAGACAGACAAGACTAGACAGGCAAGACTAGACAGACAAGACTAGACAGACAAGACAAGACTAGACAGACAAGACTAGACAGACTAGACAGACAAGACTAGACAGACAAGACTAGACAGACAAGACTAGACAGACAAGACTAGACAGACAAGACTAGACAGACAAGACTAGACAGACACGACTAGACAGACAAGTCTAGACAGACAAGACTAGACAGACAAGACTAGACAGACAGGACTATACAGACAAGACTAGACTGACAAGACTATACAGACAAGACTAGACAGATTAGACTAGACAGACAAATGTAGACAGTAAGACTAGACTAGACAGACAAGACTAGACAAACAACACTAATTAGATGAGTTTTCTTGATATTATATATCGTGATGGTGTTTCTAAAGGATGTGGTAGAATTGTAGTATTAGTGTTTAGTGTAGATCCAAAAATATAAGATTTCAGAAGTTTCAAATGACTGAAAATTGTCAACAGACAGGAAGTTACATCATCAGTTACATCAAAATATTGTGATATCGATAGTCCAGTCTTGTCCGTCTAGTGTCGTCCGGTATTCAGATCAACTATCACCGTCTCGTTAATCGAACGCTCGCCTGTATTCAGACTTACAATCAGTCTTGCACAACGCGGACGAGTCGTTGTGCAACCGCCGCCGGACCGAACGCGACAAGTTTACGGAAGTTCCAATCCGCGGAAGGTTGTAAAACTGAACTGTTTACTTCAACAGCAATTAATAATTTAAAAACTCAATCGTCACAGAGTTTCTTCAAACACAAACATATTGCAACTTCCGCGTTCCAAATACAAACAAACTCATCCGTTTGGTCTTGACTGTCTAGTATTGTCTGTCTAGTCTTGTCTGTCTAGTCTTGTCTGTCTAGTCTTGTCTGTCTAGTCTTGTCTGTCTAGTCTTGTCTGTCTAGTCTTGTCTGTCTAGTCTTGTCTGTCTAGTCTTGTCTGTCTAGTCTTGTCTGTCTAGTCTTGTCTGTCTAGTCTTGTCTGTCTAGTCTTGTCTGTCTAGTCTTGTCTGTCTAGTCTTGTCTGTCTAGTCTTGTCTGTCTAGTCTTGTCTGTCTAGTCTTGTCTGTCTAGTCTTGTCTGTCTAGTCTTGTCTGTCTAGTCTTGTCTGTCTAGTCTTGTCTGTCTAGTCTTGTCTGTCTAGTCTTGTCTGTCTAGTCTTGTCTGTCTAGTCTTGTCTGTCTAGTCTTGTCTGTCTAGTCTTGTCTGTCTAGTCTTGTCTGTCTAGTCTTGTCTGTCTAGTCTTGTCTGTCTAGTCTTGTCTGTCTAGTCTTGTCTGTCTAGTCTTGTCTGTCTAGTCTTGTCTGTCTAGTCTTGTCTGTCTAGTCTTGTCTGTCTAGTCTTGTCTGTCTAGTCTTGTCTGTCTAGTCTTGTCTGTCTAGTCTTGTCTGTCTAGTCTTGTCTGTCTAGTCTTGTCTGTCTAGTCTTGTCTGTCTAGTCTTGTCTGTCTAGTCTTGTCTGTCTAGTCTTGTCTGTCTAGTCTTGTCTGTCTAGTCTTGTCTGTCTAGTCTTGTCTGTCTAGTCTTGTCTGTCTAGTCTTGTCTGTCTAGTCTTGTCTGTCTAGTCTTGTCTGTCTAGTCTTGTCTGTCTAGTCTTGTCTGTCTAGTCTTGTCTGTCTAGTCTTGTCTGTCTAGTCTTGTCTGTCTAGTCTTGTCTGTCTAGTCTTGTCTGTCTAGTTTTGTCTGTCTAGTCTTGTCTGTCTAGTCTTGTCTGTCTAGTCTTGTCTGTCTAGTCTTGTCTGTCTAGTCTTGTCTGTCCAGTCTTGTCTGTCTAGTCTTGTCTGTCTAGTCTTGTCTGTCTAGTCTTGTCTGTCTAGTCTTGTATGTCTAGTCTTGTCTGTCTAGTCTTGTCTGTCTAATCTTGTCTATCTAGTCTTGTCTATATAGTCTTGTCTTTCTAGTCTTGTCTGTCCTAACCTTCTTTGTCTAGCCTTGTCTGTCTAGTCTAATCTGTCTAGACTTATCTATCTAGTCTTGTTTGATCTGTCTAGTTTTGACTTGACTCTGCATTCTTGTCTAGTTTATCGTTAATTAGGTAAATTTGAATGTGTAATGAGTGTTGGTAGTTAGTGAAGTTATGAATAAATTGAGGACATTTTCGGGTCAAACGAGTCGTAATTGGTGATATCAGCCGTTTGAGTAATCCTAGCTGCGGATCTGCGACACCCCTCACTATCTAAAACATTAGCTTTGTCTCTGTCGCTCTTCTATAATTTGGGCGTCATTTACTCATTTTTCTTTCATTTCCTTAGTTTTTTTTTCCATTTTAAACAATTTTTAAAAACTTCTTGTAACTTCTGTTACTCATATTCCTTATCTATCATTCCGCTCAGTTTGTTGAAGCAATAATAATAAAAATGTTAATAATAATAATCTTTATTGTCACCAGAAGGAACAAATGGCCATCGACCGTAAGGTCTTTCTGCCTTGAAATGTTATTTATCTTCAAATTTCTATACCTATTCACAATCCTTTTTGCATTTCTAATTTGTCGTCTCTTTTAAACCCATTCAATCAATATTCTATCTTTCTCTTTTTTTTTGTACCGAATTTCGATTATCTAACTATATCTCTACATTATCTATTTTGTAGTTTCGTCTATGTCTTACCGACGCGGCACAGTTTGTTGCTCTCTCTCTCTGATCTGAAATTAATCTGAAAAATCTACCGAATTTCGTTTTAATTTTTATCTCTCGATTATTTCACTATTTCGTAGTTCCGTCTCTGTCTTACTGATGCTGCGAAGTTTGTTTCTCTCTCTGCATTTATCTCAAAAATCTACTGAATTTCTTTGTAATTTTTATCTCTCTATTATTTTACTATTTTGTAGTTTCGTCTCTGTCTAACTGTCGCTGCGCAGGTTTTTTTCTCTCTCCGTCTTTTTTGCAAATTTTGTTGGATTATTCGAAGATTTTTTGTTCGTTTTCGTTTTCGGTTCATTAAAGCGCGAGGAATCCGTGAATGATTCATTGTGAGCCGACTAGGTGGTCCTTCCTTCATCAATGAAGCTCCAGGTTGCTCTGACTCATGCAAATAGTTTGCACTTTATTCAGAATTTTCAGACGATTTTGCAAAAAAGTTTATAGGTGGTTTTCAAGTTTATAAATATTCAATATTATTATATTATACTTATATTATATTAGTCTATAATATAATTCAAGTTTATCAATAGTCTTCGATGTTTCAACTTTCTAAGTATTTTAAAAAATTTCAAATTTTTTATTATCAAAATTTTTGAAATTTTCAAATTTTGAAGTTTTCTATTTCTTATCAAGTCTAACACGTAACAATGTATTTTGTTAACAATTGTTAATTTTGTAATTATTATCATTTTTTATCCATACTTTGTGGAGAAAACACGAATTATACAAACACTATATCGATTAGGTAATAATTAGGAATATATTACAAGGATTAGGCAATAATTAAAAATATATTACAAGAATTAGGCAATAATTAGACAAACACCACATGAATTTATGCAAGAATTAGACAATTTCTGATTGGATTAGGCAAAAGTTGGACTAACACAACATCGATTAGGCGATAATTCGAAATATATTACAAGGATTAGGCAATGATTAAAAATATATTACAAGAATTAGGCAATAATTAGACAAACACCACATGAATTTATGCAAGAATTAGACAATTTCTGATTGGATTAGGCAAAAGTTGGACTAACACAACATCGATAAGGCGATAATTCGAAATATATTACAAGGATTAGGCAATGATTACAAATATATTACAAGAATTAGGCAATAATTAGACAATTTCTGATTGGATTAGGCAAAAGTTTGACTAACACAACATCGATAAGGCGATAATTCGAAATATATTACAAGGATTAGGCAATGATTAAAATATATTACAAGAATTAGGCAATAATTAGACAAACACCACATGAATTTATGCAAGAATTAGACAATTTCTGATTGGATTAGGCAAAAGTTGGACTAACACAACATCGATTAGGCGATAATTCGAAATATATTACAAGGATTAGGCAATGATTAAAAATATATTACAAGAATTAGGCAATAATTAGACAAACACCACATGCATTTATGCAAGAATTAGACAATTTCTGATTGGATTAGGCAAAAGTTGGACTAACACAACATCGATTAGGCGATAATTCGAAATATATTACAAGGATTAGGCAATGATTAAAAATATATTACAAGAATTAGGCAATAATTAGACAAACACCACATTAATTTATGCAAGAATTAGACAATTTCTGATTGGATTAGGCAAAAGTTGGACTAACACAACATCGATTAGGCGATAATTCGAAATATATTACAAGGATTAGGCAATGATTAAAAATATATTACAAGAATTAGGCAATAATTAGACAAACACCACATTAATTTATGCAAGAATTAGACAATTTCTGATTGGATTAGGCAAAAGTTGGACTAACACAACATCGATTAGGCGATAATTCGAAATATATTACAAGGATTAGGCAATGATTAAAAATATATTACAAGAATTAGGCAATAATTAGACAAACACCACAATAATTTATGCAAGAATTAGACAATTTCTGATTGGATTAGGCAAAAGTTGGACTAACACAACATCGATTAGGCGATAATTCGAAATATATTACAAGGATTAGGGAATGATTAAAAATATATTACATGGATTAGGCAATAATTAGAAATACATTACGAGAATTAGACAATAGTTAGATAAACACCACATGAATTAAGCAAGACTTACACAAACTCTGATTGGATTCAACAGTGGACTGTTGGACTAACTGCAACAGTTGGACTAACACTACATGGATTAGGCAATAATTTGTAATTATTGCCTACATTATAAGGATTAGGCCAAAATTGGATAAACACTACATGGATTAAGCAAGAATTAGACAAACTCTGATTGGATTAGGCAATAATTGGACTAACACTACATCGATTAGGCGATAATTCGAAATATATTACAAGGATTAGGCAATGATTAAAAATATATTCCATGGATTAGGCAATAATTAGAAATACAATTCGAGAATTAGACAATAATTAGATAAACACCACATGAATTAAGCAAAAATTAGACAAACTCTGTTGGATTCAATAGTGGACTGTTGAACTAACACTACATCAATTAGGCAATAATTAAAAATATATTACAAGGATTAGGCAATGATTAAAAATATATTACATTAGATTAGGCAATAATTAGAAATGCAATACGAGAATTAGACAATAATTAGATAAACACCACATGGATTAGCCTAATTCTGATTGGATTCAATAGTGGACTGTTGAACTAACACTACAGCGATTAGCCAATAATTAGAAATACATTATAAGGATTAGGCAAAAATTGGATAAACACTACATGGATTAAGCAAGAATTAGACAAACTCAGATTGGTTTAGACAACAATTGGACTATTACTACATAGATTAGGCGATAATTCGAAATATATTATAAGGATTAGGCAATAATTAGAAATATAATACAAGGATTAGGCAAGATTTAGAGATATATTATATGGATTAGGCAATAATTAGATAAACACTACGTGGATTAGGCAATAATTAGACAAACTCAGATTGGTTTAGACAACAATTGAACTATTACTACATAGATTAGGCGATAATTCGAAATATATTACAAGGATTAGGCGATGATTCAAAATATATTAAACGGATTTTTCAAAAATTAAAAATATATAACAAGGATTAGGAAATAATTAAAAATATATTGCAAGGGTTAGGCAATAATTTATTTAAAAAATAATTTAGGCAAAAAGGAAAAACTTTAGAACCTTCTGTGAAAACATAAAATCCACACCCGTAGCAGCTAGACTGCACAAAGCACTAGCGAAGGATAGAGTGGAAATGACAACCACTCTAAAGAGACCGGAATGGACCTTCACGGAGGACGAAGAGCAAAGAGCTCTCCTCATACTAGAAACCCATTTTCCGGGATGTAGAGGATACAGGGAGGCTTGATGCAACCAAGGAAACCAAGTCGGGCAGACTGGAGGAGGGCAGCGTCCATCTGTACGAAAAACCGAATCAGATGGGCTATCGTCACTTTCCAGCCTTTTAAGGCCCCAGGTGTAGACGGACTAGTTCCTGCCTTCCTACAAAAGGGAGGGAGACAACTAATGCCGTATCTTCTAAATATCTTTAGAAGTAATTTAGCGCTCGGATATATACCGGAACTATGGAGAAAGGCTAAGGTGGTATTCATACCGAAGGTGGGGAAGAAAGACACCACTCAACCGAAGTCATTTAGACCCATTAGTCTAACATCTTTTATGTTAAAGACAATAGGGACGGTAATTAATAATTACCTTAGGACAATAGTGCTGGTAGGTACACCACTACACAGCAGTCAGCATGCATACAGAGCAGGGAAATCCACAGAAACCGCCCTGTATCAGCTGATAAATGAAATAGACGCAGCACTAGAGACAAAGGAAGTAGCGATATGTGCCTTCTTGGATATAGAGGTAGCTTTTGACAACACCTCACACGAGGCTGTCAAAGCGGCTCTCGAAAGAAGGAGTATCGACAGCACTATCTCAAGGTGAATGGGAGAAATTCTGAGAACTAGAACAGCAGAGACACAAGTGGGAAGAGTCACCATTAAGATCTCCGCAACCCGATTGTGCCCATAGGGAGGTGTACTATCACCGCTAATGTGGAGCCTGGTAGTTGATGTTTTACTGGTTAGGCTAAACGACCTAGACATCAAATGTCAAGGTTACGCCGATGACATAGTCATAATGGCCTGAGGGAACGCCCAGTCGAAGTTTGAGGGAACGCTCTGTGAAATTGTTCAGAGAGGCCTCAAAGTAACTAGTAGATGGTGTCAAACAGTGGAACTGAGACTCAACCCTAGCAAAACCACGGTGATATCATTTACTAGAAGGAGAAAACTAAACTGCCTACAGCCCATACTCTTAGATGGGAAGGCAGTAGAATACAAACAGGAGATAAGGTATCTGGGTATCACACTAGATAGCAAACTCCTATGGAATAGACACGCTGAGGGAGATAGGAAAAACGTGGCGTTGTAACCCCACAATCCTGCGATGGATGTACACCATGATAGTGAGACCTGCAATCACTTATGGGGTAGTTGCGTGGGGAAGTAGAACCAAGCTGGCCTCTATGAGGAAACAGCTGGGGAAGATTCAAAGACTGGCGTGTGTTTGCATCACGGAGGCGACGGGGTCGTGCCCGACAGCAGCAGTGGAGTTGCTGCTGGATCTGACTCCGCTACACCTTCAGGAAGAAAGGGCCGCCAAGTCGGCGATTGTAAGGTTCAGCAAGGAAGGAATGTGCAGGGGTAAAATAATCGGGAGCAAAGACCGAAACAGCCTCGCTGCCAAGATCTCCTGGCTGGAATTACCAAAAGACGAAATGGTATGCAAGTACCACTTCGACAAAAACTACACAGCAATGTATTGTAGTAAAGCCGATTGGAGCGACGAATCCTCAGCATACCACATAGAGCAAAATCCTATCAAGTGGTATACAGATGGTTCGAAGACAAAGGAAGGTACTGGTGCAGGAGTGTTTGGACCTCGTACCAAGTACTTCGAATCCATGGGAACATCCCCAAGTTTCTTCCAAGCAGAGGTACACGCAACCGAAAGATGTGCACAGTTTAACCTCAACAGGAATTATCGCAAAAAACGAATTGCTATCCTGTCAGACAGCCAAGCAGCCATTAAGGCCATTAGCTCATACACCATCAGATCCAAACTGGTATGGGACTGTGTGGGGAAGCTAAACTAGCTTTGGCAAAAAAACAAAATAATAAAGTAATGCTATACTGGGTACCAGGACACGCTGGTATAGACGGAAACGAAGAAACCGATCACGTATCCAGGATCCAGTAGTCCTTTTATAGGTCCGGAACCCTTTTCCGGCATGAGTGTGAACACCATCCACAGAAATTTAGATGAAGAAACAAGAGAACAATGGATGAAAACCTGGAAAGAACTTCCAGGGCTAAGGCAGTCCTAAGTGATGCTGGGATCTTTTAACCAGAAGAGAACTAAAGCTTGCCTGAAATTAAGAAGGAACAAGCTTAGAATTCTGACAGGAGTCCAGACGGGACACTACAGACTTAGGAAACATCTCAAGGTCCTAGGCCTAGAGGAGGATGGCGGATGCAGATTCAGTGGCTCAGCAGAGGAAACCCCTATACATCTGCTCAAAGACTGCGGAGCATTACTCCGCAAGAGACAGATGTACCTCGGGGCTAACTGCTTGAACACAGAGGAGCTGCAGGCCTTGAATCCCACCCAGATCCTTAAATTCTTAAAGGAATCAGGATTAGAGGAGGCGCTCTAAATGGGTAAGTACCCAAACGCTTGGAGGAGGAGGGTGGGGTACAATAGATCTATAAAGGTCGCAGTACAAGTCGTTTCCACCATATCTACAATTTACAATCTATTCAATAATTAGAAATACATTATAAGGATTTGGCAATAATTAGCTAAACATACATGGTTGATGTATTAAACAAAAATTAGACAAACTCTGTTTAGACCAAACAAGACCAGATTAGACCTGACAAGACCAGACAAGACTAGACTAGACCATGATCATACAAGACCAGACAGAACCAGACAAGAGCGAACAAGAGTAGACAAGACCTGACAGCACCAGACAGGACCAAACAGAATTACACAAGACGAGACAAGATCAGACAAGACTAGAGAAGACCAAACTAGACCAGCAAGAACAGACAAAACCAGTCAAGACCTGCCAAGATCAGAGAAGAGGAGACAAGAGCGTCCGCTCATGTGCCTGTTGTTCGCTCCAGAGATCGGATGGTACGTTGACATTGAGAACATACAAATGTCTCGATGCGGCCTGATCGTATGGTGGTGTTGCGTGTAGGGAATCATCATATGCAGTTTGTTGGTGGGGATGGTTGATAGTGAATGAGGGTGACTGTGGACAGAGTAACAGGGGGGCTTACACGTAATACCCCGCCTGCTACTACAGGTACAGGCTCCGATCTTAGTGGTATAGATGGCTGAGACAACTAGTGAAAGCGAGTACCCTAAAGTAACAAAGACAGTAAGACTAAGAAACGCCGCCGTACTTTTCAGAGCCTGTCTCATTCCGCCGCCGTCCATAGAGTAGGTAACCTGTCCCTGTCCCTACCCAGTCTAGGAGGGCATTCCTCAGCTACGCCAGGTACTAGCCCTACCTAAACCCCCAACACAATTCAGCTTGGGATTGGTTACCCAAATCTTCCACCAGGTTGCTCAGCGTAACAGGGACACCACGTGTAGGCGAGTGTGAAGTTGGCGCGGAGAGACTATATGGCCGCTGGTGACCATATACAAGACTAGAGAAGACTAGACAAGACTAGGCAAGACTAGGCAAGACTAGACAAGACTAGACAAGACTAGACAAGACTAGACTAGACAAGACTAGACAAGACTAGACAAGACTAGACAAGACTAGACAAGACTAGACAAGACTAGACAAGACTAGACAAGACTAGACAAGACTAGACAAGACTAGACAAGACTAGACAAGACTAGACAAGACTAGACAAGACTAGACAAGACTAGACAAGACTAGACAAGACTAGACAAGACTAGACAAGACTAGACAAGACTAGACTAGACAAGACTAGACAAGACTAGACAAGACTAGACAAGACTAGACAAGACTAGACAAGACTAGACAAGACTAGACAAGACTAGACAAGACTAGACAAGACTAGACAAGACTAGACTAGACAAGACTAGACAAGACTAGACAAGACTAGACTAGACTAGACAAGACTAGACAAGACTAGACAAGACTAGACAAGACTAGACAAGACTAGACAATACTAGACAAGACTAGACAAGACTAGACAAGCCTAGACAAGACAAGACTAGACAAGACTAGACAAGACTAGACAAGACTAGACAAGACTAGACAAGACTAGACAAGATAATACTAGACAAGACTAGACAAGACTAAACAAGACAAGACTAGACAAGACTAGACAAGACTAGACAAGACTAGACAAGACTAGACAAGTCTAGACAAGACTAGACAAGACTAGACAAGACTAGACAAGACTAGACAAGACTAGACAAGACTAGACAAGACTAGACAAGACTAGACAAGACTAGACAAGACTAGACAAGACTAGACAAGACTAGACAAGACTAGACAAGACTAGACAAGACTAGACAAGACTAGACAAGACTAGACAAGACTAGACAAGACTAGACAAGACTAGACAAGACTAGACAAGACTAAACAAGACTAGACAAGACTAGACAAGACTAGACAAGACTAGACAAGACTAGACAAGACTAGACAAGACTAGACAAGACTAGACAAGACTAGACAACACTAGACAAGACTAGACAAGACTAGACAAGACTAGACAAGACTAGACAAGACTAGACAAGACAAGACTAGACAAGACTAGACAAGACAAGACAAGACTAGACAAGACTAGACAAGACTAAACAAGACTAGACAAGACTAGACAAGACTAGACAAGACTAGACAAGACTAGACAAGACTAGACAGACTAGACAAGACTAGACAAGACTAGACAAGACTAGACAAGACTAGACAAGACTAGACAAGACTAGACAAGACTAGACAAGACTAGACAAGACTCGACAAGACTCGACAAGACTAGACAAGACTAGACAAGACTAGACAAGACTAGACAAGACTAGACAAGACAAGACTAGACAAGACTAGACAAGATTAGACAAGACAATACTAGACAAGACTAGACAAGACTAGACAAGACTAGACAAGACTAGACAAGACAAGACAAGACTAGACAAGACTAGACAAGACTAGACAAGACTAAACAAGACAAGACAAGACTAGACAAGACTAGACAAGTCTAGACAAGACTAGACAAGACTAGACAAGACTAGACAAGACTAGACAAGACTAGACAAGACTAGACAAGACTAGACAAGACTAGACAAGACTAGACAAGACTAGACAAGACTAGACAAGACTAGACAAGACTAGACAAGACTAGACAAGACTAGACAAGACTAGACAAGACTAGACAAGACTAGACAAGACTAGACAAGACTAGACAAGACTAGACAAGACTAGACAAGACTAGACAAGACTAGACAAGACTAAACAAGACTAGACAAGACTAGACAAGACTAGACAAGACTAGACAAGACTAGACAAGACTAGACAAGACTAGACAAGACTAGACAAGACTAGACAACACTAGACAAGACTAGACAAGACTAGACAAGACTAGACAAGACTAGACAAGACTAGACAAGACAAGACTAGACAAGACTAGACAAGACTAGACAAGACTAGACAAGACTAGACAAGACAAGACAAGACTAGACAAGACTAGACAAGACTAGACAAGACTAGACAAGACTAGACAAGACTAGACAAGACTAGACAAGACTAGACAAGACTAGACAAGACTAGACAGACTAGACAAGACTAGACAAGACTAGACAAGACTAGACAAGACTAGACAAGACTAGACAAGACTAGACAAGACTAGACAAGACTAGACAAGACTAGACAAGACTAGACAAGACTAGACAAGACTCGACAAGACTAGACAAGACTAGACAAGACTAGACAAGACTAGACAAGACAAGACTAGACAAGACTAGACAAGATTAGACAAGACAATACTAGACAAGACTAGACAAGACTAGACAAGACTAGACAAGACAAGACAAGACTAGACAAGACTAGACAAGACTAGACAAGACTAGACAAGACTAGACAAGACTAAACAAGACAAGACAAGACTAGACAAGACTAGACAAGACTAGACAAGACTAGACTAGACAAGACTAGGCAAGACTGGACAAGACTAGACAAGACTAAACAAGTAAAGACTAGACAAGACTAGACAGCACTATATATATATATGTATATATATATATATATATATATATATATATATATATATATATATATATATATAAACCTTTATTGGCATTTTAAACACAAACACTTAACAAACATTAGACCTTACAAGCTAGGCAATCAACATAATAACACTAGACTAGACAAGACTAGATAAGATTATACAAGACAAACTTACAGTACAGAAAACTAGAAAAAGAAACTAGACAAGACTAGATAAGAGTTGACAAGAGTAAACTAGACAAGACTAGACAATACTAGACAAGACTAGACAAGACTAGGCATGATTAGACAAGGCTAGACAAGACTAGACAAGATAAAGCTGTAAGACTAGATAACATTGATGAGGACTAGATTAAATTAGATGAGACTAAAGGCTGGACAAGACAGGATTTACAAGTTTATTGTGGTAGGGTTAGATGAAATGTGAATGATTTATTATGATATCTTGTTTGAGAATTTGCAAACATTGGTGGATATAACTTGCGTTATTCAGGCCATATAGACCGCAAGCTAAACAAACAAGTTTAATGTGTTTATCGGTTAAAACTGTGCAATAATTTATGAAAATGAATCTTATTGACTGGAAAACTTGGAAAGCAGGAAACTTGAAAGCTTGAGAACTTGAAAATTTAAAAACTAGGAAGTTTGAAAATTTAAAAACTTGAAAGCTTGATAATCTGATAATTTCATAGTATGAAAGCTTGGGGATTTGATAACTTGATAGTTTAAAAGTTTGTGGATTTCATAACTTGAGAGCTTGTTAGTCTGAAAACTTGGGAACTTGGAAGCTTGAGAACCTAAAAACTCGAAAGTTTGGAAACTTCATAACTTGAAAGCTTGATAATCTGATAACTTGATAGTTTGAAAGTTTGGGGATTTGATAACTTGATAGTTTGAAAGCTTGGGGATTTGATAACTTGAGAGCTTGTTATTCTGAAAACTTGAGAACTCGGAAACTTGGAAGCTTGAGAACTTAAAAACGCGAAAGTTTGGAAACTTCATAGCTTGAAAGCTTGATAATCTGATAACATGATAGTTTAAAGCTTGGAGACTTGATAACTTGAGAGCTGGTTAGTTTGAAAACTTGAGAACTTGAACATAAAATCGACAATACATCTCTTTTCATCCAAACTTTTGTAGATTCATTAACAGGTGCCAGAACAAATTTATGTTGGCGTTTACAGTTTTCTCTTTCAAATCTAATTCTTACTATTTAGAACATTTCCTATTTAGGAAATGCCTATTTATAGCCATGAATAATTTCTCCAAATTTACGTCTCATGTAGTCTTGTCTAGTCTGGTCTAGTCTTGTCTAGTCTTGCCTAGTCTTGTCTAGTCTTGTCTAGTCTTGTCTAGTCTTGTCTAGTCTTGTCTAGTCTTGTCTAGTCTTGTCTAGTCTTGTCTAGTCTTGTCTAGTCTTGTCTAGTCTTGTCTAGTCTTGTCTAGTCTTGTCTAGTCTTGTCTAGTCTTGTCTAGTCTTGTCTAGTCTTGTCTAGTCTTGTCTATTCTTGTCTAGTCTTGTCTAGTCTTGTCTAGTCTTGTCTAGTCTTGTCTAGTCTAGTCTTGTCTAGTCTTGTCTAGTCTTGACTAGCCTTGTCTAGTCTTGTCTAGTCTTGTCTAGTCTTGTCTAGTCTTGTCTAGTCTTGACTAGCCTTGTCTAGTCTTGTCTAGTCTGGTCTAGTCTTGTCTAGTCTTGTCTAGTCTTGTCTAGTCTTGTCTAGTCTTGTCTAGTCTTGTCTAGTCTTGTCTAGTCTTGTCTAGTCTTGTCTAGTCTTGTCTAGTCTTGTCTAGTCTTGTCTAGTCTTGTCTAGTCTTGTCTAGTCTTGTCTAGTCTTGTCTAGTCTTGTCTAGTCTTGTCTAGTATTGTCTAGTCTTGTCTAGTCTTGTCTAGTCTTGTCTAGTCTTGTCTAGTCTTGTCTAGTCTTGTCTAGTCTTGTCTAGTCTTGTCTAGTCTTGTCTAGTCTTGTCTAGTCTTGTCTAGTCTTGTCTAGTCTTGTCTTGTCTAGTCTTGTCTAGTCTTGTCTAGTCTTGTCTAGTCTTGTCTAGTCTTGTCTAGTCTTGTCTAGTCTTGTCTAGTCTTGTCTAGTCTTGTCTAGTCTTTTCTAGTCTTGTCTAGTCTTGTCTAGTCTTGTCTAGTCTTGTCTAGTCTTGTCTAGTTTTGTCTAGTCTTGTCTAGTCTTGACTAGCCTTGTCTAGTCTTGTCTAGTCTTGTCTAGTCTTGTCTAGTCTTGTCTAGTCTTGTCTAGTCTTGTCTAGTCTTGTCTAGTCTTGTCTAGTCTTATCCAGT
This sequence comes from Phosphuga atrata, assembly GCA_944588485.1. Taxonomy (NCBI): domain Eukaryota; kingdom Metazoa; phylum Arthropoda; class Insecta; order Coleoptera; family Silphidae; genus Phosphuga; species Phosphuga atrata. The sequence goes on along the minus strand of OX155908.1, from coordinate 12,215,606 downwards.
GTTGTCCCGTCTTGTCCAGTCTTGTCCAGACTTGTCTAGTCTTGTTTACTCTCGTCTCCTCTTGTCTACACTTGTCTACTCTTGTCTACTCTCGTCTACTTTTGTCTATTCTTTTCTAGTCTTATCTACTTTTGTCTAACATTATTGTCTAGCATTATTTAGTTTTTGTCTAGTCTTGTTTAATCGTGAAAGTGTAAAGAGAGAAGATTGATGAGAGACAAATTGATGTCAGAATCGTATTGAGGAATGAGTGTGGTTGTAAAAGCGGTCAGAGAGGCATTTAAAGTCTCGAATTTCGGAATTGTTAATTGAGTTCGACCGGCCGGACAAGACTAGACGGACGGGCGGACAGAAATAAACGCGTTTTGTTTTTGTTCGCGCCGAGTTGCGGTTTCTACCGTTACCATTCGACGCGGGTTCGGTCTGCGAACACGTTTCACAACTCAATTGTCTAGATTTGCACACCTCGCACTCGCTAAGTTTTGTCTAAAAAGCTGAAAGAAATTGTGCAGAATGAAAGCTCAATTGTCTAGATTTGTACACCTTGCACTCTAAGTTTTGTCTAAAAAGTTCAATCAGACAATCCAAGACAAATTTTATTGCAAATTTCTAGAAATGAAAATTCGTACAAATTTGCGAAATTTAGTTTTGTCTAGAAACTCAAGTTTTGTCTAGAATCTGTGCTGCAATTACAAATTTGATTGCAAATTTCTAGAATTGCAAATTCGCACAAATTTCTGTAATTAAGTTTTGTCTAGAAACTCAAGTTTTGTATAGAAACTGTGCTGTAATTACAAATTTAATTGCAAATTTCTAGAAATGCAAATTGGCACAAATTTCTGTAATTAAGTTTTGTCTAGAAACTCAAGTTTTGTATAGAAACTGTGCTGTAATTACAAATTTAATTACAAATTTCTAGAAATGCAAATTGGCACAAATTTCTGTAATTAAGTTTTGTCTAGAAACTCAAGTTTTGTATAGAAACTGTGCTGTAATTACAAATTTAATTGCAAATTTCTAGAAATGCAAATTAGCACAAATTTCTGTAATTAAGTTTTGTCTAGAAACTCAAGTTTTGTATAGAAACTGTGCTGTAATTACAAATTTAATTGCAAATTTCTAGAAATGCAAATTGGCACAAATTTCTGTAATTAAGTTTTTTCTAGAAACTCAAGTTTTGTATAGAAACTGTGCTGTAATTACAAATTTAATTGCAAATTTCTAGAAATGCAAATTAGCACAAGTTTCTGTAATTAAGTTTTGTCTAGAAACTCAAGTTTTGTATAGAAACTGTGCTGTAATTACAAATTTAATTGCAAATTTCTAGAAATGCAAATTGGCACAAATTTCTGTAATTAAGTTTTGTCTAGAAACTCAAGTTTCGTCTAGAAACTGTGCTGCAATTATACATTTAATTGCAAATTTCTAGAAATGCAAATTCGCACAAATTTGTTTAATTTAGTTTTGTCTAGAAACTCAAATTTTGTCTATAAACTGTGCTAGAATTACGATTGCACATTTCTAGACATGTAAATTCGCACAAATTTGTTTAATTTAGTTTTGTCTAGAAACTCATGTTTTGTCTAGAAACAGTGCTGCAATTGCAAATTTCTAGAAATGCAAATTCGCATAAATTGGTGTAATTTAGTTTTGTCTAGAAACTCAAATTTTGTCTCGAAACTGTGCTGGAAATTACAAATTTGATTGCAAAATTCTAGAATTGCAAATTCGCACAAAAATCTGTAATTAAGTTTTGTCTAGAAACTCAAGTTTTGTCTAGAATCTGTGCTGCAATTACAAATTTAATTGCAAATTTCTAGAAATGCAAATTGGCACAAATTTCTGTAATTAAGTTTTGTCTAGAAACTCAAGTTTTGTATAGAAACTGTGCTGTAATTACAAATTTAATTACAAATTTCTAGAAATGCAAATTGGCACAAATTTCTGTAATTAAGTTTTGTCTAGAAACTCAAGTTTTGTATAGAAACTGTGCTGTAATTACAAATTTAATTGCAAATTTCTAGAAATGCAAATTGGCACAAATTTCTGTAATTAAGTTTTGTCTAGAAACTCAAGTTTTGTATAGAAACTGTGCTGTAATTACAAATTTAATTGCAAATTTCTAGAAATGCAAATTGGCACAAATTTCTGTAATTAAGTTTTGTCTAGAAACTCAAGTTTTGTATAGAAACTGTGCTGTAATTACAAATTTAATTGCAAATTTCTAGAAATGCAAATTAGCACAAATTTCTGTAATTAAGTTTTGTCTAGAAACTCAAGTTTTGTATAGAAACTGTGCTGTAATTACAAATTTAATTGCAAATTTCTAGAAATGCAAATTGGCACAAATTTCTGTAATTAAGTTTTGTCTAGAAACTCAAGTTTTGTATAGAAACTGTGCTGTAATTACAAATTTAATTACAAATTTCTAGAAATGCAAATTGGCACAAATTTCTGTAATTAAGTTTTGTCTAGAAACTCAAGTTTTGTATAGAAACTGTGCTGTAATTACAAATTTAATTGCAAATTTCTAGAAATGCAAATTGGCACAAATTTCTGTAATTAAGTTTTGTCTAGAAACTCAAGTTTTGTATAGAAACTGTGCTGTAATTACAAATTTAATTGCAAATTTCTAGAAATGCAAATTAGCACAAATTTCTGTAATTAAGTTTTGTCTAGAAACTCAAGTTTTGTATAGAAACTGTGCTGTAATTACAAATTTAATTGCAAATTTCTAGAAATGCAAATTGGCACAAATTTCTGTAATTAAGTTTTGTCTAGAAACTCAAGTTTTGTATAGAAACTGTGCTGTAATTACAAATTTAATTGCAAATTTCTAGAAATGCAAATTAGCACAAGTTTCTGTAATTAAGTTTTGTCTAGAAACTCAAGTTTTGTATAGAAACTGTGCTGTAATTACAAATTTAATTGCAAATTTCTAGAAATGCAAATTGGCACAAATTTCTGTAATTAAGTTTTGTCTAGAAACTCAAGTTTCGTCTAGAAACTGTGCTGCAATTATACATTTAATTGCAAATTTCTAGAAATGCAAATTCGCACAAATTTGTTTAATTTAGTTTTGTCTAGAAACTCAAATTTTGTCTATAAACTGTGCTAGAATTACGATTGCACATTTCTAGACATGTAAATTCGCACAAATTTGTTTAATTTAGTTTTGTCTAGAAACTCATGTTTTGTCTAGAAACAGTGCTGCAATTGCAAATTTCTAGAAATGCAAATTCGCATAAATTGGTGTAATTTAGTTTTGTCTAGAAACTCAAATTTTGTCTCGAAACTGTGCTGGAAATTACAAATTTGATTGCAAAATTCTAGAATTGCAAATTCGCACAAAAATCTGTAATTAAGTTTTGTCTAGAAACTCAAGTTTTGTCTAGAATCTGTGCTGCAATTACAAATTTGATTGCAAATTTCTAGAATTGCAAATTAGCACAAATTTGTGTAATTTAGTTTTGTCTAGAAACTAAAGTTTTGTCTAGAAACTGTGCTGCAATTACAAATTTTATTGCAAATTTCTAGAATTGCAAATTCGCACAAATTTGTGTAATGTAGTTTTGTCTATAAACTCATGTTTAGTCTAGAAACTGTGCTGCGATTACAAATTTTATTACACGCTTCTAGAAATGCAAATTCGGACAAATTTGTTTAATTTTATTTTGTCTGGAAACTCAAGTTTTGTCTTGAAACTGTGCTGGAATTGTGCAAACATGCTAAATGAAATTAATTTGAAAATTTCGTTATAAATTTGCAAATTTAGACAATATTTCGCACACTGAATCGAAAAATTCACAATGTTTTTACCATATAGTGAATTTTCATATTGAAAACATGTGATTAGACCAGGGATTCCCAAAGTTTTTCCTAGGCGGGCCAATTTGGTATTTCTCAAATTTCTGGAGGGCCAAAAACTTATTACATTGTAGTTTCAAATTTAAGTCATTCATAACACCAATTATGTCTACTAGAAATGTCAAGTCACATCACCAGTTAATATTTTGCAATGAGGCAAGGATTTTTTCCAGTTAAAAACTTTGTAATTTCTTTTCTTAAACCAAAAAACCTTTTTATGTTTGTCCTCTTGAAAGCCATCGAACTTTTGAAAAATATATAACGTCTCCAAATGGAGACTCAGATTCTTCTAAGAGAGTTTTAAATTGGCGGTGATTGACAGCATGTTCTTTGATTAAATTAACTGTATTAATAACTTCATTAATAACGTCACTAATAATGGAGAACTCTGAAAGCCGGGTGAAGATACAAGGAAACCTAACAGACCCATTTAAAATAAAGCAAGGCCTCAATCAGGGAGATGGACTCGCCCCAATACTCTTTAATCTAGCATTAGAATAGTAGACACCAACGCGTCGCTGCTACACAAATCCACCCAACTAGCAGGATATGCAGATGACATAAACATATACTTGGAAGAAACCTAACATCAATGAAAGAAACCTACATACATCTAGAAGGCGCGGCTGATGTAGTGGGCCTAAAAGTGAATGAAGATAAGACCAAAAGTATTAATACAGACCCGTAGCAATATGAGAAGAGGCCAGAACATGACAATAGGCGACCAAAATTTTGAGGTGGTCAATGACTTTACCTACCTAGGCTCTAACATATCCAGCAAACGGGACGAGATGAAGGAAATCCAACGAAGAATCAGTAATGCCAATAAAGTATTCTACCACATTTCGGCCATAATCAGATCAGGGAATGTCCACTGGAAAACAAAACTGAAACTTTATAAAACAATAATACGCCCAGTGTTATACCATGGAAGCGAGACCTGGACGCTCTTACAAAGAGCGGGAACAATGGTGAACGCATTCGAAAGAAAGATCTTACGTGGAATATATGGACCGGTCCAAGAAAACGAACAGTGGAGAATAAGATACAACCACGAGATCTACCAGCTATTCGCAGAAGCAGACCTAGCAACAACAATAATATTACAAAGGCTTAAATGGGCGCGGCATTTACAAAGGATGGAAGAGTCAAGAGTAGTCAAGAGGATTTTCAACGAAAGACCGGAAGGTAAAAGACCGGTTGGAAGACCAGGGGCGAGAATTAAGAGTCAGATGCTTTTGTCATGAAAACACTAGTCAATTTCAGAAACTACTTTCCGATGAAACCTGGGAAGAAATCTACACTGCAGAAGAAAATGACGTAAATGGCCAATGGACATTATTTATGGAAAAGTTCTTACGATTTTTTAACAGTAGTTATCCCTATTCATTTAAAAGTAGATCACCAAAAATCATAAACCATATTTATGCAAGTCCAGAAGTTATAGCAATCAGAAAAAACTAGATATCTTAGAAATATTATCAAAATATGATAAAAAAATCAGGAAAATATTCAATAAAACCAGACGAGAATATAGCCAAATGCTAAGAATAACAAAAAAAAAACAATTTGGAAAATGAAATAAAGGATTCTAGTAACATAATGAAATCTACATGGAATGTTGTAAATCAAATTATAAATGTTAAGAAACAAAAAAATAATACAGCTTTTCCGACAAAACAGAAGAATATGCTGACAACCCTATATGCTGACAACCCTATTCAACTATCCAACAACATCGAAAAATTGGAATACTCAGACATAATCAACGCAAACAATATTTCCATATACATCAAACCAACAACGAGAGAGGAAATAGTGGACATTATAATGAATTTCAGCAATAAAAAAAGTTCTGGTGTAGATGAAATTCCAATAAGTGCTATAAAAGCTGTTATACTGGATATAATAGCACCATTAACATATATAATAAATTCATCAATTAATTATGGACTTTTCCCTGATAAACTGAAGCACTCCATAATATCTCCGGTTTTCAAGAAAGGAAAGAAACTATGCGTAGAAAACTATAGACCTATTAGCTTACTGTCGTCATTTTCAAAAATATTTGAAAAAGTAGTGGCTAGGAGGACTATTGATTTTCTGAAGAAGTACAGTTTGTTAAATGACACTCAGTATGGTCATATAGAAGGGCGAAACATAGGAACAGCTTGTTTTAATTTCGTCAATAACATCTTAGAACATTTAGAAAATAAAGAAATTCCTTGTGGGATCTTTATAGATCTTTCAAAGGCTTATGACACTGTGGACCACACAATTCTTATTAGTAAATTAGATAAGTACGGCATCAGAGGTATTGTTCTTGATTGGTTCAAATCATACTTATCTGGTAGAACGCAGCAGACAAAATTGAACACAGAATGTGGTTATCAAACATCAAAGGTCAGAAGTACAAGAATGGGGATCCCACAAGGCAGTATATTAGGACCATTACTGTTTTTAATCTACCTAACCGGCTTACCGTTGGCCTTAAAGCATACCCAATATAGGATTATAAACTTTGCAGACGATACAACACTATTAGTAGGAAATAAGAAAATTGAAGAAGTAATTGTAAGTGCGACCAGAGCACTAAACATAATTAAACAGTGGTTTACTAAAAACAAATTAACTATAAACCAAGATAAAACAAACATAATATTTTTTTAAACAAATAGATCCAGCCTAAACTATCCATCACAAATCAAAATAGACAAGAACATATTACACATACAACAAAATGTGAAGCTTGTAGGTATATACTTCGATGAAAATTTAAATTGGGAAACCCACATTCATCATTTGGCTAACAATCTAAATAGAACAATATTTTCATTAAGAATTTTACAAAAAGTTTTGAGTCCAAAAATTCTAAAAATGGTGTATTACGCGAACTTCCAATCTCACACACGGTTTGGAATAATCTTTTGGGGTGCTGGTAAAAACATTATGGACATATTTAAAATACAAAAACAAGCATTAAGAATCATATTAAAGTGAAACTACAATCGGTCCTGCAAAGGTAAATTTAAAGAAGCTAATATATTAACTCTGCCCGGTCAATATATCTATGAAGCATTAATTTTTAACTTCAAACACAAAACCGATTTCACCAAAAGCATAAATAATCACAATACAGATACAAGACGAAAACATTTGGAATATATACCACCAATCCATAGATTAACATTGACAGAAAAGGGACCTTACTATAGATGTATATCATTATATAATCACCTGCCTAGAAAGATAAAAGAAGAACAGAACTTTAAGTTATTTAAAAAACTGTTATTTAACTACTTAAATAATTTAGAACCATATAGTGTAGAAGATTTGTGAAAACCAAAACTCGAAGTGACTCTCTATTTTAAATTGTATTAACATTTTAATTTAAATCTAATTTTAATTATATTAACTTTTTAATTTAATTTTAAATGTATTTAACTTTTTGACACATTTCTATTAGCTTGTAGCTTGATTATAGAAATAAATTGATTGATTTGATTTGAGATGAACAGACAAAATCCAGGAGGACGCTCGATCCATGCTCGGAACTCCAAACTGGAGAAGGGCGGCGGAGGACAGGGATGGCGTGGATGGAGGAAGAAAGTAGAGGAGGCCAAGACCCGATTTGGGCTGTAGCGCCATTGGATGGATGGAATAACATCATTCATAACAATATTCATTTTTAGCACTTGAGCTATAGGATTTTCCTGGTGAATATTACAATGATAATAATGTTGATTATCGGTATACTCTGACTAAAAGACTACAGGCTCAGTATGGTCATCGGTCTATTCCTCCAGAACAGGAGAAGAATGGACTGCCGCAAGGCTGTGTTCTGCCCCCACTCTTGTACAACGTGTACACGAACGACCAGCCGATTCCTGACAATATAAGGCAATTCATCTATGCCGATGATACAGCTGTGGCAGCCCAGAGCATCCAGTTTACCGAGGTGGAGGAGAAGTTGGAGGTCACCCTTGAGGAACTGGCAATCTATTACCAGAAAAACCACCTAAAGCCGAATCCCAGCAAGACTCAGGTCTGCGCCTTCCACCTGAAAAACAAAGAAGCACGACGGGAGCTCGAGATACATTGGCGAGGCGAACAACTGGAGCACTGCCTGACGCCGAGATACCTGAGCGTGACCCTGGACCGTACTCTCTCTTTCAGACAACACTGCATCAATACTAAAGGCAAAGTTAGTGCGCGTAATAACATATTGCGAAAACTCACAGGCACAGCATGGAGAGCTCAACCAGAAACGTTCAGATGCTCGGCTTTGGCGCTCTGTGTGTCCACTGCGGAATACGCCGCACCGGTTTGAGCAGCTTCGGCTCACGTGAAACATGTGGATGTCGCTATCAACGAGACAGCAAGAATCGTGACAGGCTGCCTAAAGGCAACTCCAGTTAATAGTTTGTACCCACTTATTGGCGTGGCACCCCAATCTGTACGAAGAGCCGCCGGCACGGATGCTGAAAGGACGAAACAGGAAACCGATGCTAGCCATCCTTTACACCACGAGCCAGCCGGTCGACGCCTAAGATCAAGGAAGAGCTTCATGGCAAGATCACACACACTCGAGGGGTCCATAGAAAATAACCGTATCACTAAGTGCACCCAACAGCTGACTACTCGGGAACCCCAAAGAGAAGAATTGGCCCCAGGCAAACACCTCCCTTTCGCGGTATGGAAATCCCTAAATCGGCTCAGGACAGGAGTGGCAAGGTGCAAGACAAATCTGTTGAGGTGGGGAATGTCTGAGAACGACGATGTGCTGTGTGCGTGTGGTCAGCCCCAGGATATGAGCCACATACTGGTCTGGCCACAACTGGAAGAAGGATGCACGCACGAAGACTTAATTTTATGTAACGATAAGGCTATTGCAGCCGCAATTTTTTGAAAAGATGTCGTATGAGCCGGACACGGAAAGTAAGTACCGATAAATTACATCATCATCATCTCTCAACTTGTTTTTAAAAAAATGTATTAACGCTTATTTGAGGTCCATCTTAGATGGAGCATCGTCTCTAGTTACTCCAACCAAATTGTTCCAATTAATATTGTTCGAATCAAAAGCATACTCCACCACAGAAAATATATAACATCCCCTTGTACGGAATTTTTAAGCTTCTCATTGACAACAACTCTTCAAAAATCATAAAATTTCAGTAACTCCACGAATAAATATTACGAGTTGTGCCGAATCGCATATATCGGTATTTTCGTCCAAAGCAATGGAAAAAGCAGTAAACGATTTTTAAATTTCTTGTAATTGTTGTAAAACATCCTCATCAATATCTTCTATTTTACGGGAAGTGGTCATTTTCGAGCAACAAATATCACTGAATAAAGAAAGACATTTTATCTGGTCACACTATGTCGACAACTTTTAACATACCATTTTCAAAAATATCTCCTTCTAAAAATGGTTACTACGTTTGGCAATTTCTTGCGCAATAACATAGCTAGCCAAAACGGAGGATTCATTTTGTTTAACCAGATTTTTCAACATCAATTTCTGACCACTAAAGGACTTTCTTAGTTCCTAGTGTCGTTCTGTATCTGTATCTATATCTGTGGGAAATATTTACCGTTATCAAAAATCGCACCCACATTTTATTGTATTTTATTAGTAATATTTTATTATCTATTTTACTGTTTATTTATTTTGCATTATTTTAATAAAAATATAAATCATTGCATCGACATCGCGGGCCACATTCACAAGGTTCGCGGGCCGCATTTTTCCCGCGGGCTTCACTTTGGGAATTCCTGGATTAGACAATAGACAATATTTCGCAAACTGAATCGATAAGTTCACTATGTTTTACCATATAGTGAATTTTCATGGCGAAAATATGTGATTAGACAATATTTCGCACACTGAATCAAAAAATTCACTATATTTCATATATATTTCACCACATAGTGAAAATATAGTGAATTTCCAATTCAGTGTAAGTATGGATTACAACGTAGTAACGGTCGCAACAATCCTATTAAATATTTCGCGCAATTCAATCTATATTTAGATTATTTCTCTCAATAAAGAAATCCCCTAAATTATAATCGACGAGACAATCTGATCCTGACAAATTAGTTCTCGACACAATCAAAACTCGATCTAGTCCTGTCGGTCTAGTCCCATAAATTAAACCTGATATGTCTTAATAGAGCGAGCGAGCAATAAAATTAGACGTGTGGAATGCGTGGCGAGAGCACTCGGCCATAAATCGACCCCAATTTTTCAAAACTCAAGAATGAGGAAATTTTCAGCAATTCCACAAAGTTTTTTTTTAGAACTTCGTGCCAAAATCTCAACTTATCATATTGTTTTAACCAGGATTATGTCAAAAGTGTGAAAGATTATTTCCTGGTTTTCTTGGATTATCTAATAAAGACTTTTCTTAATTAAACTGTGCAATTACTTTCTAAATAATTAGTATGAATGACTAGACAGACAAGACTAGACAGACAAGACTAGACAGACAAGACTAGACAGACAAGAATAGACAGACAAGACTAGACAGACAAGACTAGACAGACAAGACTAGACAGACAAGACTAGACAGACAAGACTAGACAGACAAGACTAGACAGACAAGACTAGACAGACAAGACTAGACAGACAAGACTAGACAGACAAGACTAGACAGACAAGACTAGACAGACAAGACTAGACAGACAAGACTAGACAGACAAGACTGGACAGACAAGACTAGACAGACAAGACTAGACAGACAAGACTAGACAGACAAGACTAGACAGACAAGACTAGACAGACAAGACTAGACAGACAAGACTAGACAGACAAGACTAGACAGACAAGACTAGACAGACAAGACTAGACAGACAAGACTAGACAGACAAGACTAGACAGACAAGACTAGACAGACAAGACTAGACAGACAAGACTAGACAGACAAGACTAGACAGACAAGACTAGACAGACAAGACTAGACAGACAAGACTAGACAGACAAGACTAGACAGACAAGACTAGACAGACAAGACTAGACAGACAAGACTAGACAGACAAGACTAGACAGACAAGACTAGACAGACAAGACTAGACAGACAAGACTAGACAGACAAGACTAGACAGACAAGACTAGACAGACAAGACTAGACAGACAAGACTAGACAGACAAGACTAGACAGACAAGACTAGACAGACAAGACTAGACAGACAAGACTAGACAGACAAGACTAGACAGACAAGACTAGACAGACAAGACTAGACAGACAAGACTAGACAGACAAGACTAGACAGACAAGACTAGACAGACAAGACTAGACAGACAAGACTAGACAGACAAGACTAGACAGACAAGACTAGACAGACAAGACTAGACAGACAAGACTAGACAGACAAGACTAGACAGACAAGACTAGACAGACAAGACTAGACAGACAAGACTAGACAGACAAGACTAGACAGACAAGACTAGACAGACAAGACTAGACAGACAAGACTAGACAGACAAGACTAGACAGACAAGACTAGACAGACAAGACTAGACAGACAAGACTAGACAGACAAGACTAGACAGACAAGACTAGACAGACAAGACTAGACAGACAAGACTAGACAGACAAGACTAGACAGACAAGACTAGACAGACAAGACTAGACAGACAAGACTAGACAGACAAGACTAGACAGACAAGACTAGACAGACAAGACTAGACAGACAAGACTAGACAGACAAGACTAGACAGACAAGACTAGACAGACAAGACTAGACAGACAAGACTAGACAGACAAGACTAGACAGACAAGACTAGACAGACAAGACTAGACAGACAAGACTAGACAGACAAGACTAGACAGACAAGACTAGACAGACAAGACTAGACAGACAAGACTAGACAGACAAGACTAGACAGACAAGACTAGACAGACAAGACTAGACAGACAAGACTAGACAGACAAGACTAGACAGACAAGACTAGACAGACAAGACTAGACAGACAAGACTAGACAGACAAGACTAGACAGACAAGACTAGACAGACAAGACTAGACAGACAAGACTAGACAGACAAGACTAGACAGACAAGACTAGACAGACAAGACTAGACAGACAAGACTAGACAGACAAGACTAGACAGACAAGACTAGACAGACAAGACTAGACAGACAAGACTAGACAGACAAGACTAGACAGACAAGACTAGACAGACAAGACTAGACAGACAAGACTAGACAGACAAGACTAGACAGACAAGACTAGACAGACAAGACTAGACAGACAAGACTAGACAGACAAGACTAGACAGACAAGACTAGACAGACAAGACTAGACAGACAAGACTAGACAGACAAGACTAGACAGACAAGACTAGACAGACAAGACTAGACAGACAAGACTAGACAGACAAGACTAGACAGACAAGACTAGACAGACAAGACTAGACAGACAAGACTAGACAGACAAGACTAGACAGACAAGACTAGACAGACAAGACTAGACAGACAAGACTAGACAGACAAGACTAGACAGACAAGACTAGACAGACAAGACTAGACAGACAAGACTAGACAGACAAGACTAGACAGACAAGACTAGACAGACAAGACTAGACAGACAAGACTAGACAGACAAGACTAGACAGACAAGACTAGACAGACAAGACTAGACAGACAAGACTAGACAGACAAGACTAGACAGACAAGACTAGACAGACAAGACTAGACAGACAAGACTAGACAGACAAGACTAGACAGACAAGACTAGACAGACAAGACTAGACAGACAAGACTAGACAGACAAGACTAGACAGACAAGACTAGACAGACAAGACTAGACAGACAAGACTAGACAGACAAGACTAGACAGACAAGACTAGACAGACAAGACTAGACAGACAAGACTAGACAGACAAGACTAGACAGACAAGACTAGACAGACAAGACTAGACAGACAAGACTAGACAGACAAGACTAGACAGACAAGACTAGACAGACAAGACTAGACAGACAAGACTAGACAGACAAGACTAGACAGACAAGACTAGACAGACAAGACTAGACAGACAAGACTAGACAGACAAGACTAGACAGACAAGACTAGACAGACAAGACTAGACAGACAAGACTAGACAGACAAGACTAGACAGACAAGACTAGACAGACAAGACTAGACAGACAAGACTAGACAGACAAGACTAGACAGACAAGACTAGACAGACAAGACTAGACAGACAAGACTAGACAGACAAGACTAGACAGACAAGACTAGACAGACAAGACTAGACAGACAAGACTAGACAGACAAGACTAGACAGACAAGACTAGACAGACAAGACTAGACAGACAAGACTAGACAGACAAGACTAGACAGACAAGACTAGACAGACAAGACTAGACAGACAAGACTAGACAGACAAGACTAGACAGACAAGACTAGACAGACAAGACTAGACAGACAAGACTAGACAGACAAGACTAGACAGACAAGACTAGACAGACAAGACTAGACAGACAAGACTAGACAGACAAGACTAGACAGACAAGACTAGACAGACAAGACTAGACAGACAAGACTAGACAGACAAGACTAGACAGACAAGACTAGACAGACAAGACTAGACAGACAAGACTAGACAGACAAGACTAGACAGACAAGACTAGACAGACAAGACTAGACAGACAAGACTAGACAGACAAGACTAGACAGACAAGACTAGACAGACAAGACTAGACAGACAAGACTAGACAGACAAGACTAGACAGACAAGACTAGACAGACAAGACTAGACAGACAAGACTAGACAGACAAGACTAGACAGACAAGACTAGACAGACAAGACTAGACAGACAAGACTAGACAGACAAGACTAGACAGACAAGACTAGACAGACAAGACTAGACAGACAAGACTAGACAGACAAGACTAGACAGACAAGACTAGACAGACAAGACTAGACAGACAAGACTAGACAGACAAGACTAGACAGACAAGACTAGACAGACAAGACTAGACAGACAAGACTAGACAGACAAGACTAGACAGACAAGACTAGACAGACAAGACTAGACAGACAAGACTAGACAGACAAGACTAGACAGACAAGACTAGACAGACAAGACTAGACAGACAAGACTAGACAGACAAGACTAGACAGACAAGACTAGACAGACAAGACTAGACAGACAAGACTAGACAGACAAGACTAGACAGACAAGACTAGACAGACAAGACTAGACAGACAAGACTAGACAGACAAGACTAGACAGACAAGACTAGACAGACAAGACTAGACAGACAAGACTAGACAGACAAGACTAGACAGACAAGACTAGACAGACAAGACTAGACAGACAAGACTAGACAGACAAGACTAGACAGACAAGACTAGACAGACAAGACTAGACAGACAAGACTAGACAGACAAGACTAGACAGACAAGACTAGACAGACAAGACTAGACAGACAAGACTAGACAGACAAGACTAGACAGACAAGACTAGACAGACAAGACTAGACAGACAAGACTAGACAGACAAGACTAGACAGACAAGACTAGACAGACAAGACTAGACAGACAAGACTAGACAGACAAGACTAGACAGACAAGACTAGACAGACAAGACTAGACAGACAAGACTAGACAGACAAGACTAGACAGACAAGACTAGACAGACAAGACTAGACAGACAAGACTAGACAGACAAGACTAGACAGACAAGACTAGACAGACAAGACTAGACAGACAAGACTAGACAGACAAGACTAGACAGACAAGACTAGACAGACAAGACTAGACAGACAAGACTAGACAGACAAGACTAGACAGACAAGACTAGACAGACAAGACTAGACAGACAAGACTAGACAGACAAGACTAGACAGACAAGACTAGACAGACAAGACTAGACAGACAAGACTAGACAGACAAGACTAGACAGACAAGACTAGACAGACAAGACTAGACAGACAAGACTAGACAGACAAGACTAGACAGACAAGACTAGACAGACAAGACTAGACAGACAAGACTAGACAGACAAGACTAGACAGACAAGACTAGACAGACAAGACTAGACAGACAAGACTAGACAGACAAGACTAGACAGACAAGACTAGACAGACAAGACTAGACAGACAAGACTAGACAGACAAGACTAGACAGACAAGACTAGACAGACAAGACTAGACAGACAAGACTAGACAGACAAGACTAGACAGACAAGACTAGACAGACAAGACTAGACAGACAAGACTAGACAGACAAGACTAGACAGACAAGACTAGACAGACAAGACTAGACAGACAAGACTAGACAGACAAGACTAGACAGACAAGACTAGACAGACAAGACTAGACAGACAAGACTAGACAGACAAGACTAGACAGACAAGACTAGACAGACAAGACTAGACAGACAAGACTAGACAGACAAGACTAGACAGACAAGACTAGACAGACAAGACTAGACAGACAAGACTAGACAGACAAGACTAGACAGACAAGACTAGACAGACAAGACTAGACAGACAAGACTAGACAGACAAGACTAGACAGACAAGACTAGACAGACAAGACTAGACAGACAAGACTAGACAGACAAGACTAGACAGACAAGACTAGACAGACAAGACTAGACAGACAAGACTAGACAGACAAGACTAGACAGACAAGACTAGACAGACAAGACTAGACAGACAAGACTAGACAGACAAGACTAGACAGACAAGACTAGACAGACAAGACTAGACAGACAAGACTAGACAGACAAGACTAGACAGACAAGACTAGACAGACAAGACTAGACAGACAAGACTAGACAGACAAGACTAGACAGACAAGACTAGACAGACAAGACTAGACAGACAAGACTAGACAGACAAGACTAGACAGACAAGACTAGACAGACAAGACTAGACAGACAAGACTAGACAGACAAGACTAGACAGACAAGACTAGACAGACAAGACTAGACAGACAAGACTAGACAGACAAGACTAGACAGACAAGACTAGACAGACAAGACTAGACAGACAAGACTAGACAGACAAGACTAGACAGACAAGACTAGACAGACAAGACTAGACAGACAAGACTAGACAGACAAGACTAGACAGACAAGACTAGACAGACAAGACTAGACAGACAAGACTAGACAGACAAGACTAGACAGACAAGACTAGACAGACAAGACTAGACAGACAAGACTAGACAGACAAGACTAGACAGACAAGACTAGACAGACAAGACTAGACAGACAAGACTAGACAGACAAGACTAGACAGACAAGACTAGACAGACAAGACTAGACAGACAAGACTAGACAGACAAGACTAGACAGACAAGACTAGACAGACAAGACTAGACAGACAAGACTAGACAGACAAGACTAGACAGACAAGACTAGACAGACAAGACTAGACAGACAAGACTAGACAGACAAGACTAGACAGACAAGACTAGACAGACAAGACTAGACAGACAAGACTAGACAGACAAGACTAGACAGACAAGACTAGACAGACAAGACTAGACAGACAAGACTAGACAGACAAGACTAGACAGACAAGACTAGACAGACAAGACTAGACAGACAAGACTAGACAGACAAGACTAGACAGACAAGACTAGACAGACAAGACTAGACAGACAAGACTAGACAGACAAGACTAGACAGACAAGACTAGACAGACAAGACTAGACAGACAAGACTAGACAGACAAGACTAGACAGACAAGACTAGACAGACAAGACTAGACAGACAAGACTAGACAGACAAGACTAGACAGACAAGACTAGACAGACAAGACTAGACAGACAAGACTAGACAGACAAGACTAGACAGACAAGACTAGACAGACAAGACTAGACAGACAAGACTAGACAGACAAGACTAGACAGACAAGACTAGACAGACAAGACTAGACAGACAAGACTAGACAGACAAGACTAGACAGACAAGACTAGACAGACAAGACTAGACAGACAAGACTAGACAGACAAGACTAGACAGACAAGACTAGACAGACAAGACTAGACAGACAAGACTAGACAGACAAGACTAGACAGACAAGACTAGACAGACAAGACTAGACAGACAAGACTAGACAGACAAGACTAGACAGACAAGACTAGACAGACAAGACTAGACAGACAAGACTAGACAGACAAGACTAGACAGACAAGACTAGACAGACAAGACTAGACAGACAAGACTAGACAGACAAGACTAGACAGACAAGACTAGACAGACAAGACTAGACAGACAAGACTAGACAGACAAGACTAGACAGACAAGACTAGACAGACAAGACTAGACAGACAAGACTAGACAGACAAGACTAGACAGACAAGACTAGACAGACAAGACTAGACAGACAAGACTAGACAGACAAGACTAGACAGACAAGACTAGACAGACAAGACTAGACAGACAAGACTAGACAGACAAGACTAGACAGACAAGACTAGACAGACAAGACTAGACAGACAAGACTAGACAGACAAGACTAGACAGACAAGACTAGACAGACAAGACTAGACAGACAAGACTAGACAGACAAGACTAGACAGACAAGACTAGACAGACAAGACTAGACAGACAAGACTAGACAGACAAGACTAGACAGACAAGACTAGACAGACAAGACTAGACAGACTAGACAGACAAGACTAGACAGACAAGACTAGACAGACAAGACTAGACAGACAAGACTAGACAGACAAGACTAGACAGACAAGACTAGACAGACAAGACTAGACAGACAAGACTAGACAGACAAGACTAGACAGACAAGACTAGACAGACAAGACTAGACAGACAAGACTAGACAGACAAGACTAGACAGACAAGACTAGACAGACAAGACTAGACAGACAAGACTAGACAGACAAGACTAGACAGACAAGACTAGACAGACAAGACTAGACAGACAAGACTAGACAGACAAGACTAGACAGACAAGACTAGACAGACAAGACTAGACAGACAAGACTAGACAGACAAGACTAGACAGACAAGACTAGACAGACAAGACTAGACAGACAAGACTAGACAGACAAGACTAGACAGACAAGACTAGACAGACAAGACTAGACAGACAAGACTAGACAGACAAGACTAGACAGACAAGACTAGACAGACAAGACTAGACAGACAAGACTAGACAGACAAGACTAGACAGACAAGACTAGACAGACAAGACTAGACACACAAGACTAGACAGACAAGACTAGACAGACTAGACAGACAAGACTAGACAGACAAGACTAGACAGACAAGACTAGACAGACAAGACTAGACAGACAAGACTAGACAGACAAGACTAGACAGACAAGACTAGACAGACAAGACAAGAAAGGACAAGTCTAGTCAGACAAGACTAGACAGACAAGACTAGACAGACAAGACTAGACCGACAAGACTATACAGACAAGACTAGACAGACAAGACTAGACAGGCAAGACTAGACAGACAAGACTAGACAGACAAGACTAGACAGACAAGAGTAGACAGACAAGACAAGACAGACAAGTCTAGTCAGACAAGACTAGACAGACAAGACTAATATAAATGTAATATTTGGCGAGCTACCGAATTGCAGATTCGTCTCAGCGTCTGAAAAGATAAGATTAGTTAGTATTACATAGAACCGGTCTGGTTTCTGCAGCGCACGCGGTGAGGCCACTACTTTTTTCGCCGCTAATTACGTCTCATTACTCTTGAAATCGCGAATCTGGATGTGCTTCGACCTCCCTCCAAGAAATCAATTTTGTCTTCTCAGTTTAGTACTTCTCCCTAGTCTTTGTTGTTCAGTCCTTTCCGTATAGTCTTGTCTGTCTAATCCTGTCTGTCTATTCTTGTCTGTCTATTCTTGTCTGTGTAGTCCTGTCTGTCTAGTTTTGTCTATCTAGAATTGTATCTACTTTAGAGCAATATAACTAAACAATTTGGTTTAATAGTTTGGATGCAGTATAGCTGTGAAATTGGTCCGAACTGTTGAAATGATGGAATGTGATTTCGTGAATGAAATGGCCGTGAAATTAGCCACAAACAATGCCGTCCAATCGAATTCCACAGACAGCGACAAATTTTACAAAACAAAAATCTACACAGGAATTACAGGCTAGATGGACAAGAATATACAGACAAGACTAGATAGACTGGACTAAACAGGCAAGATTAGGCAGAGAAGACGAGAAGACTAGACTAGACAGACAAGACTAAACAAACAAGACTAGACAGAGAAGAGTAGTCAGACAAGACTAGACATGGAAACAGAAACGGATGGCTGGTGAAGAAACTCGATAGCACTCAGCTAAGAGCGAAACTGGAAGTAGCCAAGACGCATGGAGAGTTGCAAAGACTCTCAGAGATAGGTGACGTAGATGGACTTGTAGAATATGCGATCGAAACCATTACAACAGCGTGTGATGCTTCGATGCCAAAGCGCAAATTTGCCTTAAATGGAAAAAAGTCAGTTTACTGGTGGAACGCTGAAATCAATAATCTAAGGAAGAAGTACGTTACGGCACGCAGGTCCGCCCAACGCCACAGAAGACGGCGGCAAAGCACAACAGACAGGATGGCTGGACAAGAAGTGGACCTAGACGCGAATTTCAAAAAAGCGAGAAAGGAATTGCGCATGGCCATCAAAAATAGCAAACAGAAATGCTGGCTCGAACTTTGCCAATCCATAAATGAAGACCCATGGGGCCTCCCATATCGAATTGCTACGAAAAAACTAATGGGTAGACAACTGATACCTGGGATATCGTGCCCACAACGGATGAGAGAAATAGTTACCACACTATTTCCAGTTCACGAACGAAGACCGGCAGAAAAATGGCAAACCACTGAAAATCTCGTAACACCTTTCAGCGTAGAGGAGATTTTTGAGGCCAGGAAACGATTACTGTCAGGGAAAGCACCTGGTCCAGACAATATTCCAAATGAGATCATCACAGAAGTGGTGGAAATGTGGCCAGAGTTGTTGCTGGAAACTTACAATGCGTGTCTTCGAAAGGGAATTTTCGCTACGCAATGGAAAAGACAAAAACTCGTCTTACTGAGAAAAGGGGACAAACCATTAGAAGAACCATCGTCATACCGACCGATATGCCTCCTGGACAACATAGGGAAACTTTTTGAAAGACTAATACTTAGGAGACTTGAGACATATATCGAAAACAACGGAGAACTGTCCCAATGGCAGTATGGTTTTCGAAAAGGTCGATCAACCGTGGACGCTATTGCTGAAGTAATTAGAGCAGCAGAAAAGGTCAAAAATGGAACACGGCAATCGAAAGGTTATTGTGCATTAGTGACCCTTGACGTTAAAAACGCCTTTAATTCAGCAAGGTGGGATGTAATCATGAAGGCATTAGCATCAAGACAGACACCAGAATACTTGAGAAAGATGATAAGCAGCTACTTGAGCGACCGACGGTTGATATACCACACGGACGAAGGTGAAGTTGAGTATGAGGTAACGGCGGGTGTCCCACAAGGATCGGTATTGGCACCATTCTTGTGGAACATTATGTACGATGGCTTGCTAAACCTAGACTTGCCTAGAACAGCGCAAATAGTTGGGTTCGCAGATGACGCCGCGGTGGTAGTGACTGCAAAGGAAATAAGTACACTAGAACTAGCAACTAACGAAACCCTTCGGCGGGCAAATAATTGGTTAAAAGAGCAGGGTCTAACAATGGCAGTTCATAAAACAGAAGCGATACTTATCACGGATAAGAGACTATTCACCCCACCGAAACTCGTTCTGGAAGGGCAAAATATCCCTTTATCGAAATCATTGAGGTACCTTGGCGTTCAACTCGATAGCGGTCTGAGATACACAGACCATATAGCCAAAACATCGAAAAAGGCAGCGTCTACAGTGACAGCTTTGGTAAGGTTGATGCCGAACATTGGAGGACCGAGGGAATTAAAACGGAAACTTCTCAACAATGTGGTACACTCAAAAATTCTCTACGCGGCGGAAATATGGGCGGGCGTAACGAAAAAGATTGGAGCGAGAAAACTACTTACAGGAGTACAAAGAAGAAGTGCTCTAAGAGTAATTTCTGCCTACAGAACGGTTTCGGAGGCCGCGGCGCTGGTACTTGCAAGCACACCCCCAATAGACTTACTGATTCGCGAGAAACAAGAAGTCTACGAAGACCTGCAACAACACAGGGCGAAAAAAGAAGTAAAACACGAAAGAGCAGCCGCTAAGGAGAGAGCACGTAAGAGACTCATGGACCGATGGCAGACAAGATGGGATAACGACACTAGTGGCAGGTGGACATACAGACTTATCCCTAACGTAACAGCATGGTATGAAAGGTCACACGGACATATGAGTTACCATCTTACACAAGCACTCACTGGTCATGGATGCTTCAACGCATACCTAGAACGGTTTAAAAAAAGAGACACGGCGGAGTGTTTTTATTGCGGTCATATCCCAGACGACGCACAACACACTATCTTCATGTGTACAGAATCAGAGAACGAAAGAACTCGACTCGCGGAGACACTAGGCGGTACAAAACTAGAAGAACAGAACATCATGGAAGTTATGTTAGAGAGTGAGCATAACTGGGATGCAGTACAAGCTTACATAACCGAAATCATGTTGGGAAAAGAACAAATGGAGAGAGAATGGAAGGCGATTATAATATCACACGAAACACAAAGAAGCTAACATGGACGACTAGATATGTGACGAAAAGACCGAAAAATGGTTTATCACACGACTGCATAACTAATACGACAGAAGACGAAAGACGATATCGAAACGAGTAAGGGACAATAAAAATAACAGTAAGGAAACAATTGGTACAAACACCACCACCCACCTGAAGTAATGCTCACGCAGTTCCGGGTGGAGTGTAGTGTAGAGACAGAGGAGGGGGTTTAGTGGGTATGCTGGTCACGAAGAACTCGATCAGAGAGCCCCACACTACACGGGTTTGAATATCCGGTGTGCAACAATGCATTCCCCCTCCTCTCTGAAAAAAAAAAAAAAAAAAAAAAAAAAAAAAAAAAGACAAGACTAGACAGAGAAGACTAGACAGACAAGACTAAGCAGACAGGACTAGACAGACAAGACTAGACAGACAAGACTGGACAGACAAGACTAGTCAGACGAGACTAGACAGACAAGACTAGTCAGACAAGACCAGCGCGAACTCTCGATTCAATATAGGACAATGTGGCAAGGAATGTGGCAAGGACTGTGTAATCTATGTTAGATTAGGTTGCCCCTCCGCGAAGCGGTACTAGACAGAGTAGACTAAACTAGACTACACAGACAAGGCTAATCTGACAACATTACACAGACAAGACTACACAGACAAGACTAGATAGACAAGAATAGGCAGACAGGACTAGACAGACAAGACTAGATAGACAAGACTAGACAGACAGGACTAGACTATACAGACGTTAGAGAAGACTATACGAACTAGACTAATTTGAGACATTGTATATATGGAACAATAAGGTATTGTGATTTGTTTTCAAATAGTAGCTGCAATTAAGTTTGTTTAGTCTGGTGGTTTATCTTGATTCGAGAGTTTGTATGAAACTGCAGCGTGGATGAAATGAAATAACTGTCAGCAGGTTCAACAAGCTTCAATTGGCACAGCCGCAACAATTTAACTACATTTAGACAAAACAAGCGAGATTTATTAAGCTTGTCTTATTTAGTCTTGTTTACTTAATCTTGTCTGTCCAGTCTTGTCTGTCTGGTCTTATCTTTCTAGTCTTGTCGGTTTAGCTTTCTGTGTCTAGTCTTGTCTATATAGTCTCATCTCTCTAATGTGCTCTGTCTACTCTTGTTTGTCTAGTGTTGTCTGTCTAGTCCTGTCTCTCTCAGCATCTAGACTAGTTATCTAATGGTAGATTAGAATTAAACATGTTTAATACTATACAACTAAACTAGTTATCCAATACTAGACAATATCTAAAATTGTTATCGAATACTGGGCAATACCTAGACTAGTTGTCTAATACTAGCTAATATAACAACTAGATTGGTTATCTAAGATTAGACAACGACTAGATTAGTTATATTACTAATACTAGACAAGAATTAAACTCGACTAATGCTATACAACTACAAGACTAGTTATCTAATACTTGACAGCAACTAGACTAGTTATCTAATACTCGACAGCAGCTAGTCTAGTTATCTAATATTTGAAGACATCTAGACTATTTAATACAGGAGAACATCTTAATTAGTTATCTAATGTTAGATAAGAATTAAACTTGTCTAATACTATACAACTAGACTAGTTATCTAATACTAGACAATATCTAAAATAGTTATCTAATACTAGATAATATCTAGACTAGTTGTCTAATACTAGCCAAGCATTAAATTTGTCTAATACTATATAACAACTAGATTGTTTATCTAAGATTAGACAACGACTAGATTAGTTGTCTAACTAACACTAGACAGGAATTAAACTCGTCTAATGCTATACAACTACTAGACTAGTTATCTAATACTTGACAGCAACTAGTCTAGTTATCTAATATTTGAAAACATCTAGACTATTAAATACTGGACAACATCTAGATTTGTTATCTAATTCTAGATAAGAATTAAACTTGTCTAATACTATACAACTAGACTAGTTATCTAATACTAGACGATATCTAAATTAGTTATCTAATACTAGACAATATCTAGACTAGTTGCCTAATACTAGCAAAGCATTAAATTTGTCTAATAATATATAAAAACTAGATTGGTTATCTAAGATTAGACAACGACTAGATTAGTTGTCTAACTAACACTAGACAAGAATTAAACTCGTCTAATACTATACAACTACTAGACTAGTTATCTAATACTTGACAGCAACTAGTCTAGTTATCTAATATTTGAAAACATCTAGACTATTAAATACTGGACAACATCTAGATTAGTTATCTAATTCTAGATAAGAATTAAACTTATCTATACAACTAGACTATTTATCTAATACCAGTCTTGTCTATCTAGTCTTGTCTGTCTAGTCTTGTCTGTCTAGTCTTGTCTGTCTAGTCTTGTCTGTCTAGTCTTGTCTGTCTAGTCTTGTCTATCTAGTCTTGTCTGTCTAGTCTTGTCTGTCTAGTCTTGTCTGTCTAGTCTTGTCTGTCTAGTCTTGTCTGTCTAGTCTTGTCTGTCTAGTCTTGTCTGTCTAGTCTTGTCTGTCTAGTCTTGTCTGTCTAGTCTTGTCTGTCTAATCTTGTCTGTCTAGTCTTGTCTGTCTAGTCTTGTCTGCCTAGTCTTGTCTGTCTAGTCTTGTCTGTCTAGTCTTGTCTGTCTACTCTTGTCTGTCTAATCTTGTCTGTCTAGTCTTGTCTGCCTAGTCTTGTCTGTCTAGTCTTGTCTGTCTAGTCTTGTCTGTCTAATCTTGTCTGTCTAATCTTGTCTGTCTAGTCTTGTCTGTCTAGTCTTGTCTGTCTACTCTTGTCTGTCTAATCTTGTCTGTCTAGTCTTGTCTGTCTAGTCTTGTCTGTCTACTCTTGTCTGTCTAATCTTGTCTGTCTAGTCTTGTCTGCCTAGTCTTGTCTGTCTAGTCTTGTCTGTCTAGTCTTGTCTGTCTAATCTTGTCTGTCTAGTCTTGTCTGTCTAGTCTTGTCTGCCTAGTCTTGTCTGTCTAGTCTTGTCTGTCTAGTCTTGTCTGTCTACTCTTGTCTGTCTAATCTTGTCTGTCTAGTCTTGTCTGCCTAGTCTTGTCTGTCTAGTCTTGTCTGTCTAGTCTTGTCTGTCTAATCTTGTCTGTCTAATCTTGTCTGTCTAGTCTTGTCTGTCTAGTCTTGTCTGTCTACTCTTGTCTGTCTAATCTTGTCTGTCTAGTCTTGTCTGCCTAGTCTTGTCTGTCTAGTCTTGTCTGTCTAGTCTTGTCTGTCTACTCTTGTCTGTCTAATCTTGTCTGTCTAGTCTTGTCTGCCTAGTCTTGTCTGTCTAGTCTTGTCTGTCTAGTCTTGTCTGTCTAATCTTGTCTGTCTAGTCTTGTCTGTCTAGTCTTGTCTGCCTAGTCTTGTCTGTCTAGTCTTGTCTGTCTAGTCTTGTCTGTCTACTCTTGTCTGTCTAATCTTGTCTGTCTAGTCTTGTCTGCCTAGTCTTGTCTGTCTAGTCTTGTCTGTCTAGTTTTGTCTGTCTACTCTTGTCTGCCTAGTCTTGTCTGTCTAGTCTTGTCTGTCTAGTCTTGTCTGTCTAATCTTGTCTGTCTAATCTTGTCTGCCTAGTCTTGTCTGTCTAGTCTTGTCTGTCTAGTCTTGTCTGTCTAATCTTGTCTGTCTAATCTTGTCTGTCTAGTCTTGTCTGTCTAGTTTTGTCTGTCTACTCTTGTCTGTCTAGTCTTGTCTGTCTACTCTTGTCTGTCTAGTCTTGTCTGCCTAGTCTTGTCAGTCTAGTCTTGCCTGTCTAGTCTTATCTGTCTAGTCTTGTCTGTCTAGTCTTGTCTGTCTAGTCTTGTCTGTCTAGTCTTGTCTGTCTAGTCTTGTCTGTCTAGTCTTGTCTGTCTAGTCTTGTCTGTCTAGTCTTGTCTGTCTAGTCTTGTCTGTCTAGTCTTGTCTGTCTAGTCTTGTCTGTCTAGTCTTGTCTGTCTAGTCTTGTCTGTCTAGTCTTGTCTGTCTAGTCTTGTCTGTCTAGTCTTGTCTGTCTAGTCTTGTCTGTCTAGTCTTGTCTGTCTAGTCTTGTCTGTCTAGTCTTGTCTGTCTAGTCTTGTCTGTCTAGTCTTGTCTGTCTAGTCTTGTCTGTCTAGTCTTGTCTGTCTAGTCTTGTCTGTCTAGTCTTGTCTGTCTAGTCTTGTCTGTCTAGTCTTGTCTGTCTAGTCTTGTCTGTCTAGTCTTGTCTGTCTAGTCTTGTCTGTCTAGTCTTGTCTGTCTAGTCTTGTCTGTCTAGACTTTCTGTCTAGTCTTGTATGTCTAGTCTTGTCTGTCTAGACTTGTTTCACCAATCTTATCTGTCTAATCTTGTCTTTTTTGGTTATTTGTTAGAATAATTTGCGGAAATGGAGCAATTCAGTCGACCTTATAGATAACATGGATTCGTTGACCCGCGGAGACTTTTGTCTTAGTTTAGAAAAAATTGGAAGATTTATGGGAATTGTTTGTTAAATAATTTCATTCATGAATTCTAATAATTTGCATTTAGAGTGTTCGAGATTCAGGCCTGCCATTTTAAGACAAGGAATGTCAAGATTATTGCAAATTGAGACTAAAAAATGTCCAATTAAAGACTAGAATCTATTATAATATTATATTATCTTCCCGAGCTATGTATAGATAGGTTTTTATCTCTATAAAATATATATATATATATATATATATATATATATATATATATATATATATATATATATATATATATATATATATATATATTGTATATTTTGTGTATTTTAGGACATAAATGAATGAATGAATAATGTATGTATGAATGAATGAATGAATGAATGAATGAATATATGAATGAGTTAATGCAGTACTTAAAATCCACATATAATACACAAATACTTAAAAATCTACTCAACTGTGATCCACCCAGAGAAGAAAAACCACACCAAACCCGGACTCGCTGCCCCGTTCATTGGAAGAAGTTGGCCAGATCATTCAACTTCTTAAGAATAATAAGGCAGCTAGAGAGGAGACTATCGTTGCTGAACTGTGGAACAATGCCGTGCGCAAGCTAACCGAGATCATCCAGGATGTCTGGGAAACCCGATTTACCACCCGATTGGAAATCGGCTCTGAGACAAACTCAGAAAAAGGGAGATTTTACTGATCTAAACAACTACCGTGGAATTTCTCTCGTCCCGGTAACATACAAGATTCTCTCCAAGGCGTTACAAACAAGGGTAGAAAATCAGCTGGATAGTCAACTGGGAGAATACCATAGAGAGAGGCTTCAGGAAGACCCGATCCTGTGTTGAACAGATCCTCAATCTTAAAACTATACTTGCATACTCCAAGATGAGTAACCGCAAGGTGGTCGTCACCTTTGTTGATTTTAGGAAGGCCTACGAATCCATTGATAGATAAACGTTTAACAAAGTACTACAGGAACTAGGGCTAGACAACAAAACCCCTCAGACTCATCCTAGAAACCTTGACCAACACCCATCCCAAGGTTAAATTTAGCTTTGAAATAAAAATTGGAGTGAGACAAGGAGATGGACTTTCTCCACTTCTCTTCAACTGTGTCCTTGAAAAGGTTATGAGAGAATGGCGCAAGGAACTGATCAACTTGGGTGTTCAGAGTGGTTTCTACCTGGGACCTAAGAACGATGCATTGGTTGTAGATTGCCTCGCCTTTGCAGATGACAGGGTACTGATTGCAGATTCTCTTGAGATGGCAACAATGTAGGTAAATTGCCTCAGAAAACAGACTGCCAAAGAAAACAGAATCTTTACCAACTTTCTTTACCAACATCAAAGAAGCAAACAGACAGATGCTACTAGAGCAAGGAAACATCAAGAGGACTGATAAATTTAAGTATCTCGGCGTATGGATTGAACCCAACTTATCAGAAAGAGCATCATTATCCATGAGAGTCAACAAGTTAGAACTAGGCTATCGACTGATTAAGAACACCTACAACAAGAAATGCCTGTCACGGAACCCGAAACTTAAGCAATACACATCAGTCATACGACCAGAAGCTCTATATGTCATGGAGTGTCTTTGAACCGAAGAGGTCTGGTAGAGAAATTGGAAGTCAGAGAGAGGAGAATCCTCAGGAAGATCCTAGGCCCGGTAAAGGAAGATGGAGAATTCATAACTCTGAGCTCTACGAACATATTGAGAGGCTCTCTGACTGTGCAAGGAAAAGAAGGGTAGCTTTCTATGGCCACGTTGCAAGATTGTCTGCAAGAATTTTGCCACGGGAGCGCTAAACGTTCTAACCTTATTGTGTCAGTGATTTGAAGTATTTTGTCTCTCAAAATTGCAACTTTTCAATATTATTAGTAAAGCCTAGGCTGCTCTACGGCTAAACCGTCACGGTTTTTAATCGTGTGATTTTGGAAGACAAGTAAGCTAATGCAAGCGGCCTGACTTGCGGTTTTTTCCCTCAATTGATTTTAATAGCGTAATGTGTGCTTCTCGAGCGGTTTCGCGGTTATAGTGGTTACCGCTCGTGGGGGTAAACCGTAGTGGGGCCTAGGCCTTAGAAACAATCATTTGTTTGTATATTCAACAGTATTTTAATAACATGCCTCTTAGATAAAATAATATATGACACGTGCGTGAAAGACTTTTGCACTCATTGCGATTCGCCTTCGGCCGGTGCTTTAAACTTCGCAACTCATGCACAAAAGACCTTCTTCACACACTTATTTCATAAACTATTATTTTTTTATAATGTTGTTGTTTATTAAATTTAGTGCAAATTTTATAAAGATTGTGAAGGAATCTTGAAACTGCATTTCATGAGATCTTGCATCATCTTTTGCACCGCGCAGAAGTGCGTCTGATGCAATAATTCGCGAAGTTTTCACGTTGCATTTCTGCAGAGAAATTACTAAAGAGTTGTAAAAAGTTGAATGAAACATTTGTCGTGAAATGTTTTCGAAAGGTTTGAATAATTTTCGAAAACTCTAAATGTTTGTCTGGAAAACTGTGGAAAAGTTTTTTCAAAAATTCTCAATAATTTGCTCAAATTCTAGATATTTGTGTGGAAAACTGTGCAAGAGTTTTCCAAAAATTCTGTGTGGAAATGTTTGCGTGGAAAAGTTCGACGAAAATTCTCAATAATTTCATCAAAGTCCATATGTTTGTGTGGAAAAGTGTAGAAAAGTTCGTTAAAAATTGTCAATAATTTTCTCAAACTCTAAATGTTTGTGTCGAAAACTGTGGAAAAGTTCGTCCAAAATTCTCAATAATTTGATCAAACTCTAAATGTTTGTGAGGAAAATTGTGGGAGAAAGTGTGTGGGAAAAATTTTGAATTTTTTGCGTAAAATCTAAATAACTTTCTTAAAATCTAATTCTCGTTTGAAAAATTTTCGATAAGTGCATCGAAAATTCATCTCTATTTTCGTAAAATCTACATAATTTCCTAAAAATTGAATTTCAAAATGGAATTTTAAAACCAAAAACCAATCGATTATCGAATTCCAGAAAATTCAAAACTCATTTATAAAATGAACAATTTAACAAAATTTTATCCAAACCGACACATTGGACTGTTTTCGGCCGCTTTCTATTTGACGCCCTGTAACAAGACATTTCTGTACTTTCAACACCAAAGCATGTTTACAAATCCGGAAATAAACCAAATTTCCGTTAAAAAAGAAATTAAGAAAACTTTAAAATGAAAGCGAAATTTTATTTTAAATCAAACAATTTCAAGCTTGGGTTAGACAGACAAGTCTAAACTAGACAGGTAAGACTAGACGGACAAGTCTGGACTAGACAGACAAGACTAGACTAGACAAGACTAGACATATAACACTATACAGACAAGACTGGACTAGACAAATTAGACTAGACAGACAAGACTAGACATAGAAGACTAGACAGACAAGAATGGACAGACAAGCCTAGACATACAAGACTAGACAGACAAGACTCTCACTAAACCCCCTATTCCACCTTGGCCTTTGGTATGCGCCACCCCGGTATCGCATATTTTGCATTCATTCAGACAGCCCGGACGGTTAGTGAAAACCGCCCTAGTTATCGTCTCCCCGACCAGGATTCGAACCCGGGTCTCCCGCATTCAAAGGCGGGTATGTTGTCAACTACACCACCGAGGAGGACAAACAGACAAGACTAGACAGACAGGACTAGACAGACAAGACTAGACAGACAAAACTAGACAGACAAGACTAGACAGACAAGACTAGACAGACAAGACTAGACAGACAAGACTAGACAGACAAGACTAGACAGACAAGACTAGACAGACAAGACTAAACAGACAAGACTAGACAGACAAGACTAGACAGACAATACTAGACAGACAAGACTAGACAGACAAGACTAGACAGACAAGACTAGACAGACAAGACTAGACAGACAAGACTAGACTGACAAGACTAGGCAGACAAGACTAGACAGACAAGACTAGACAGACAAGACTAGACTGACAAGACTAGACAGACAAGACTAGACAGACAAGACTAGACAGACAAGACTAGACAGACAAGACTAGACAGACAAGACTAGACAGACAAGACTAGACAGACAAGACTAGACAGACAAGACTAGACAGACAAGACTAGACAGACAAGACTAGACAGACAAGACTAGACAGACAAGACTAGACAGACAAGACTAGACAGACAAGACTAGACAGACAAGACTAGACAGACAAGACTAGACAGACAAGACTAGACAGACAAGACTAGACAGACAAGACTAGACAGACAAGACTAGACAGACAAGACTAGACAGACAAGACTAGACAGACAAGACTAGACAGACAAGACTAGACAGACAAGACTAGACAGACAAGACTAGACAGACAAGACTAGACAGACAAGACTAGACAGACAAGACTAGACAGACAAGACTAGACAGACAAGACTAGACAGACAAGACTAGACAGACAAGACTAGACAGACAAGACTAGACAGACAAGACTAGACAGACAAGACTAGACAGACAAGACTAGACAGACAAGACTAGACAGACAAGACTAGACAGACAAGACTAGACAGACAAGACTAGACAGACAAGACTAGACAGACAAGACTAGACAGACAAGACTAGACAGACAAGACTAGACAGACAAGACTAGACAGACAAGACTAGACAGACAAGACTAGACAGACAAGACTAGACAGACAAGACTAGACAGACAAGACTAGACAGACAAGACTAGACAGACAAGACTAGACAGACAAGACTAGACAGACAAGACTAGACAGAAAAGACTAGACAGACAAGACTAGACAGACAATACTAGACAGACAAGACTAGACAGACAAGACTAGACAGACAAGACTAGACAGATAAGACTAGACAGACAAGACTAGACAGACAAGACTAGACAAACGAGACTAGACATACAAGAATAACAGCAAACAAGCTAGTTATCAAATTTGCAGTTCGTGCATCTGCATGATCGTCACGAGGAATTTGATACCACCTGCACTAGAGCCTTCTATCACTAGATTATTCCCGGCACGTCTTTGTTAGACAGCTTTATGTTTTTTGCTAATCTTTGACAACTTGCAGATTGTGCACACTGCGTGATTTACATAACTTATAATCCTCCCCGACTAACACCTGAGAATTTGCAACAAGACAAATCCAAGTGAGACTAGATTATGGCAAGCATTCCTGTCTTGTTAAGCTGGACTTGTCCATCTAGTCTTGTCTGTCTAGTCTTCTCTGTCTAGTCTTGTCTGTCTAATTTTGTCTGTCTTGTCTGCCTAGTCCACTGAAAATTCCACTGAAAGTTTGATAAATTAATTAATTTATACTAAAAGTGCACTTTATTTAACAAATTTTGTTTGTTTAGTTTGGACTAGTTAGTTTACATTACTCAGTATAGTCTAGTTGTCTACTTAGTCTAACAAAGTTTTAAGAGTCACTAATTAGGCTATAAGACCAGGTGAATGAAACTAGATTAGAATTTAGCTAACTAAATTATCTATTGGATTCTGTTATTGGAAATTTCGCAAATCTGTTACTTATTTCAGGATTAGTCCGCGAAAGTTTGAGTTAAGAAATCAAGGTTTCTCCGGAATGTAAACTAGTTGCACTAATCCCACAATAACTTCTAAACTAGTTAGTCCACCGCAATAAATCTTTTTACAAACATAGTTTACTAAATTATTTACTAGGTAACAACTTGCGACTAACAAACTTCCTTCCGGTTTCTCCGGAAAAGGCCTTCAAATACAAAACACAGCGTTTTACTAAACCTGTATTAATTTGGGAACTGATTGGACCAATTCAAATAAATTTGGCAAGGGTTTAGTTAACTAAATAAACCCCATGCAAGAATCCATTCTCGAAAATTCCGCGGACCGCTCAGTTCTTCCCCAATAACTTCGTAAACACAAAATTTTGCAACAACAAAACCTATTCCACTACCTTAATAAATGGAACTTAATGGACTTAATAAATGGAATCCCCAACGCAAATCCACTTGCTAAAATTCATCAATATTAAACTTGACTGTCGGCTCGCAACCGACTTGACCGTCGCAAATTTCTTAGTTCTTCAGCAATAAATTCGCTAATTGAAATTATCCGAAACAAAACTCAATCAACTTACTAGTTTACTAATTACTTAATAACTCAAAAACTAATAATCCTACATTAATCAATTTGGCACCACTATAAAAACTGTCTAGTCTTGTCAGTCTAGCCTTGTCTGTCTAGTCTCGTCTGTCTAGTCTTGTCTGTCTAGTCTTGTCTGTATAGTCTTGTCTGTCTAGTCTTGTCTGTCTAGTCTTGTCTGTCTAGTCTTGTCTGTCTAGTCTTGTCTGTCTAGTCTTGTCTGTCTAGTCTTCTCTGTCTAGTCTTGTCTGTCTGGTCTTGTCTGTCTAGTCTTTTCTGTTTAGTCTTGTCTGTCTAGTGTTGTCTGTCTAGTCTTGTCTGTCTTGTCTTGTCTGTCTAGTCTTGTCTGTCTAGTCTTGTCTGTCTAGTCTTGTCTGTCTAGTCTTGTCTGTCTAGTCTTGTCTGTCTAGTCTTGTCTGTCTAGTCTTGTCTCTCTAGTATTGTCTATCTAGTCTTGTCTGTATAGTATTGTCTGTCTTGTCGGTCTAGTCTTGTCTGTCTGGTCTTGTCTGTCTGGTCTTGTCTGTCTAGTCTTGTCTGTCTAGTCTTTTCTGTCTACTTTTGTCCGTCTAGTTTTGTCTGTCTAGTCTTGTCTGTCTGGTCTTGTCTGTCTGGTCTTGTCCGTCTAGTCTTGTCTGTCTAGTCTTGTCTGTATAGTCTTGACTGTCTAGTCTTGTCTGTCTAGTCTTGTCTGTCTAGTCTTTTCTGTCTTGTCGGTCTAGTCTTGTCTGTCTAGTCTTGTCTATCTGGTCTTGTCTGTCTGGTCTTGTCTGTCTAGTCTTGTCTGTCTACTTTTGTCCGTCTAGTTTTGTCTGTCTAGTCTTGTCTGTCTGGTCTTGTCTGTCTGGTCTTGTCCGTCTAGTCTTGTCTGTCTAGTCTTGTCTGTATAGTCTTGACTGTCTAGTCTTGTCTGTCTAGTCTTGTCTGTCTAGTCTTGTCTGTCTAGTCTTTTCTGTCTTGTCGGTCTAGTCTTGTCTGTCTAGTCTTGTCTATCTGGTCTTGTCTGTCTGGTCTTGTCCGTCTAGTCTTGTCTGTCTAGTCTTGTCTGTATAGTCTTGACTGTCTAGTCTTGTCTGTCTAGTCTTTTCTGTCTTGTCGGTCTAGTCTTGTCTGTCTAGTCTTGTCTATCTGGTCTTGTCTGTCTGGTCATGTCTGTCTAGTCTTATCTGTCTAGTCTTGTCTGTCTAGTCTTGTCTGTCTAATCTTGTCTGTCTAGTCTTGTCTGTCTTGTCGGTCTAGTCTTGTCTGTCTAGTCTTGTCTATCTGGTCTTGTCTGTCTGGTCTTGTCTGTCTAGTCTTGTCTGTCTAGTCTTGTCTGTCTTGTCGGTCTAGTCTTGTCTGTCTAGTCTTGTCTATCTGGTCTTGTTTGTCTGGTCTTGTCTGTCTAGTCTTGTCTGTCTAGTCTTGTCTGTCTAGTCTTGTCTGTCTAGTCTTGTCGGTCTAGTCTTGTCTGTCTAGTCTTGTCTATCTGGTCTTGTTTGTCTTGTCTTGTCTGTCTAGTCTTGTCTGTCTATTCTTGTCTGTCTAGTCTTGTCTATCTGGTCTTGTCTGTCTGGTCTTGTCTGTCTAGTCTTGTCTGTCTAGTCTTGTCTGTCTTGTCGGTCTAGTCTTGTCTGTCTAGTCTTGTCTATCTGGTCTTGTCTGTCTGGTCTTGTCCGTCTAGTCTTGTCTGTCTAGTCTTGTCTGTATAGTCTTGACTGTCTAGTCTTGTCTGTCTAGTCTTGTCTGTCTAGTCTTGTCTGTCTTGTCGGTCTAGTCTTGTCTGTCTAGTCTTGTCTATCTGGTCTTGTCTGCTGGTCTTGTCTGTCTAGTCTTGTCTGTCTAGTCTTGTCTGTCTAGTCTTGTCTGTCTAGTCTTGTCTGTCTAGTTTTGTCTGTCTTGTCGGTCTAGTCTTGTCTGTCTAGTCTTGTCTATCTGGTCTTGTCTGTCTGGTCTTGTCTGTCTAGTCTTGTCTGTCTAGTCTTGTCTGTCTAGTCTTGTCTGTCTAGTCTTGTCTGTCTTGTCGGTCTAGTCTTGTCTGTCTAGTCTTGTCTATCTGGTCTTGTTTGTCTGGTCTTGTCTGTCTAGTCTTGTCTGTCTAGTCTTGTCTGTCTTGTCGGTCTAGTCTTGTCTGTCTAGTCTTGTCTATCTGGTCTTGTCTGTCTGGTCTTGACTGTCTAGTCTTGTCTGTCTAGTCTTGTCTGTCTAGTCTTGTCTGTCTAGTCTTGTCTGTCTTGTCGGTCTAGTCTTGTCTGTCTAGTCTTGTCTATCTGGTCTTGTCTGTCTGGTCTTGTCTGTCTAGTCTTGTCTGTCTAGTCTTGTCTGTCTTGTCGGTCTAGTCTTGTCTGTCTAGTCTTGTCTATCTGGTCTTGTTTGTCTGGTCTTGTCTGTCTAGTCTTGTCTGTCTAGTCTTGTCTGTCTAGTCTTGTCTGTCTAGTCTTGTCTGTCTAGTCTTGTCTGTCTAGTCTTGTCTGTCTAGTCTTGTCTGTCTAGTCTTGTCTGTCTAGTCTTGTCTGTCTAGTCTTGTCTGTCTAGTCTTGTCTGTCTAGTCTTGTCTGTCTAGTCTTGTCTGTCTAGTCTTGTCTGTCTAGTCTTGTCTGTCTAGTCTTGTCTGTCTAGTCTTGTCTGTCTAGTCTTGTCTGTCTAGTCTTGTCTGTCTAGTCTTGTCTGTCTAGTCTTGTCTGTCTAGTCTTGTCTGTCTAGTCTTGTCTGTCTAGTCTTGTCTGTCTAGTCTTGTCTGTCTAGTCTTGTCTGTCTAGTCTTGTCTGTCTAGTCTTGTCTGTCTAGTCTTGTCTGTCTAGTCTTGTCTGTCTAGTCTTGTCTGTCTAGTCTTGTCTGTCTAGTCTTGTCTGTCTAGTCTTGTCTGTCTAGTCTTGTCTGTCTAGTCTTGTCTGTCTAGTCTTGTCTGTCTAGTCTTGTCTGTCTAGTCTTGTCTGTCTAGTCTTGTCTGTCTAGTCTTGTCTGTCTAGTCATGTCTGTCTAGTCTTGTCTGTCTAGTCTTGTCTGGCTAGTCTTGTCTGTCTAGTCTTGTCTGTCTAGTTTTGTCTGTCTAGTCTTGTTTGTATAGTCTTGTCTGTCTTGTCTATCTGGTCTTGTCTTTCTGGTCTTGTCTGTCTAGTCTTGTCTGTCTAGTCTTGTCTGTCTAGTCTTGTCTGTCTAGTGTTGTCTGTCTAGTCTTGTCGGTCTTGTCTGTCTGGTTTTGTCCGTCTAGTTTTGTCTGTCTAGTCTTGTCTGTCTATCCGGATTCGAATCCTGGTCGGGGAGACAACAACTAGGGCGGTTTTTACTAACTGTCCTGGCTACCCACCCTGAATGAATGCAAAATATGCGATACCGGAGTGGCGCATACTAAAAGCCAAGGTGGACTAGGGGGTTTAGTGAGAGTCTTGTCTGTTTAGTTTTGTCTGTCTGGTCTTGTCTGTCTAGTCTTGTCTGTCTGATCTTGCCTGTCTAGTCTTGTCTGTCTAATCTTGTCTATCTAATTTTGTCTATCTAGTCTAGTCTCTCTAACCTTATTTGTCTATTCTATTATACAGTTAACTAACTCGCTGCAGTAGATTCCAAAAATACAAGCAAGTAAAATGTACATTGGTAAGAGAACGCACGCGCCACGAAGTCTAATTTTAAGTCCACTTAATCACACCGCAGTTTCTTTTTGGTTCGCTATTAATCGTCGCGTTTGTTGACTCGGCCGGCCGGCCGCGCCAGACGACCCGTCGCCTAATTCTTACCCATTTGGTAGTCGACTTCAATTAGGCGCGCTTCAGACTCGACTCTTGATTCAATCAATTACGATTGATACGCCTAATCATGTTTTCAACTCAAGTGCTTTCAATGCATTCCAGTTAACACAATAACAAGCAAAGGGGATTACAAGCACAAAACTAAACAGACAGGACTAGACTGATATGGTAAACAGCCAAGATTAGACGGACAAGACTAGACAGACATGTCTAGACAGACAAGATTATACAGACAAGACTAGACAGACAAGACTTTTTTTATATATATGTGGTTTGGGGGAAGCTCTACCAGCCTGTGTGTGAGACTCTCACTCACTAAACCTCTACTTCCACTTGGCTTAAAAAAGTACGCCACCCCGGTATCGCTTGCGCATTCCTTCAGGGTGAGCAGCCCGGACGGTTTTTTGCCGTCGTTGTTGTTCGAGAATCTGGCTATATAGTGGCTATATAGTATTGGCTCTATAGTTTTGGTATTCCTTTTTGTAGTTGATTTTTGTCTGTTCGTCTTGTTCTTTTTGTGTCAGGATGTCACGTATCATTGTCTCCGTGTATGTCCAGTCCTCTGGTGATCTCAGCATCGCGTCTACCAGTGTTTGCACCTCTAGGATGAGGTCGGTCTGCTCCTTCCATCTGTCCCTCTCGGATATCCACCTACTGCATTCAAACACAGTATGAAGTGCACTGTCCACGTCGCCGCAGTATAAACACATTGCGTCACTTGCCCTGCCAAAACTATGTAGATACTCCCTGAAGCATCCGTGGCCGCTGAGGGCCTGTGTTAGATGGTAAGTTATCTCACCATGGTTCCGTGTTAGCCAAGGTTTAAGTTTTTAGATCAATAGTTTAGTCCCATGTCCTGTTTTGGACATACTCCATGACTTTTGCCAGTCTTCATGTATTTGGTTCTTTGCATTTTTTTGTCTTTCTGTCCTATTTGCCCAGTTCCTTGTCTTATATAATTGGACTATCTCGTGGATTTTGCACTCTATCGGGACGATGCCAGCAATCACTGACACAGCTTCCCTGGAGATAGTCCTGTATGCACTGCATACTCTGATGGCCATTTTTCTCTGTATAGAGGTGAGCATCTGTTTCATGTCCCCTTTTTCAATTGCTCTAGCCCAGACCGGGGCTCCATAGAGAATGGTCGAGTGAACCACAGAGCACAGTAGTCTTCTTTTACTGCTTTTCGGACCGCCGGTGTTAGGCAATAATTTTCCTAGGGCCGATGTAATTTTTAAGGATTTTTCTGTAGCTTTCCTAAGGTGTGCTTTGAAAGACAGTTTCCGTTCAATAGTGATGCCTAGGTACTTGACTTCTTGTTTCGGTGTGATGTCCACTTTTTTATTTTTGAATTTTATTGGTCCTATTTTGCTATTGCCAGTGAGAAGTACAGCTTCGGTTTTTTCAGGGGCTAGCTTAAGGTTTTTTTGCTCTAGCCATTCATCGACCTGCTTTATGGCGATGTTTGCCTTTCTCATTAGCTCCTCTTCAGATTTACCTGTTGCAACTAAAGCTAGGTCATCGGCGAATCCTACTATTTCCACCCCCGCGGGGAAAACGAGCCTTAACACGCCATCGTATAGAATGTTCCATAGGGTAGGGCCCAACACTGAGCCCTGAGGAACACCACTAGTTACTTCGCATTAGACGACCTCATCGCCGGATTCCATCTGTATTCTCCTATTTGAGAGGTAGCTGCGCACCAGCCGCAACAGGTATGGGGTAAACTTTCTGTTAGTTAGCTCTTCCATAATCATTTGCCAGGCTGCAGAGTTAAAAGCATTTTTTATGTCTACGGTTATCAGCGCCGTCATCTTACGTGTTCTTCGTGTGCCGCTTGTGGCTTTCTCTGCCACTTTGATAACCCTCAGAACGGCATCGACCGTGGACCTTCCCTCTCTGAACCCATATTGTCTATCGGGAAGACCTCCACCCTTGCACAATTCCGCTTTAATTCTGGCTAGAAGCAGTTGTTCAAGTAGTTTCCCGAGGACATCCAGCAAGCATATTGGTCTGTAAGAGGATGGTTCGTGTATGGGCTTTACACCTTTCCGGAGGAGGACCAACCTTGCTATCTTCCACCTATCCGGGAATTTGCTATCTGCTATTATATTGTTCATGACTTCTAGAACAAATTTTGGTTGTCTGTTTACGCCAATTTTTACAGCTTCTGGTGGGAGATTGTCGGGTCCTGGTGCTCTTCCATTTCGAAGACGTTGGCTGGCCCTGTTCAGCTCTTCAATAGAAAATTCAGGAGTGTCTTTAACTTCCGGTAAAACCCACTGTAGTTTCTAGTGCTTGAGGAACAGAACCTCCACCACTTCTCGCACCTTTTCCATGGTCATTTTCAGATTTGGAGATCTTACTTTGAGTTCTCGGGTAGCAATGGAATATGCGTTACCCCACACGTTTTCATCTATTTTATCGCAGAGTTGACGCCAATGGTCCCTTTTAGATCTGTTGATTTCTGTGCGTAAGTTCTTTTTTGCTGTGGCGTAATAATTTCTGTACGTAGCTTCTATATCTGGGTTTGGGTTTCTCTTCCCTTTCCGTTGGTAGGCACGTCTTTTAGCAAACCAGATCTTTCTCATCTCAGCAATTTTCGCGCTCCACCAGTATACCTGTATTCTTTTCGAAGGCTTTTTTGGCATAAGGATATTATTGGAAGTTTTTTGTAGTACACAGTAGAGAGCATCAGGTGAGCGGTCATTTGTGTTGTGAATTTCCTTGTCCAGCTTATTTGCGAATTTGTCCTCTTTTATATTTTTTGCGTGCCACCCCTTGCGAGTGCATTTTTTGCAGATGGCTTTATTGTACCTACGTCTATACGGTATGACAAGTACCTGTGGTCACTTAGTGTTTCCCTCGTTAGCACCTGCCAGTTTAGAATTTTATGCACGAGGTCGGCCGTAGCAAGAGTAAGGTCTAGTATGGAGGAGCTGCTCCTGCGTTCAAAAGTGGGTGAGTTTCCTACGTTACTTACATATAGATCGAGTTCTGAGA
Source organism: Phosphuga atrata (assembly GCA_944588485.1). Taxonomy (NCBI): domain Eukaryota; kingdom Metazoa; phylum Arthropoda; class Insecta; order Coleoptera; family Silphidae; genus Phosphuga; species Phosphuga atrata. Next base: position 12,176,785 of record OX155908.1, on the reverse strand, counting down.
TAGACAAGACTAGACAGAAAAGACTAAACAGACAAGACTAGCCAGATATACTACTAACCATTATATATATATAATGAACAAAATCCATAAGACACATTTTGAATCAATTTTGTATTGTTAAATCTGTTGAAAATTCAATTTTTAGGACCACAAAAATACGAATATTTCTGGAACCATGTAACGTAGTCTATCGTCACTTCAGACCTGAGCTAAACATTTTTGCCCAGAAGCGGGCGACGTCAATTGCGTTCGGCTTCGCTGTCATAAGGTCCTCTTTGGTACATCTAGCGGGGCACAGAGGGCAAGTGTACATATGTTGCGTGGTTTGCAGTTCTTCATAATCGCAGAGATTGGAGTCCACAGGGTAGCCCCACTTGTATAGGGTATCTCTCGATCTCGCCGTGTCGGTCCGATTTACCAGTTTTCACCGCCTCCTGGTGCCAGTTCTTCATTCGACATCATCCAATGTTGGTTTGAGGTCTTTCCCCAAAGGTTCACTCTGGTTTTAGGTTCCTCGTAATCTTCTGTTGATCTCAGGAAGGGATCTCTTCGCCTTGATTTTAGTCGCTGGTGGGCCGGTTGGAGGCCGTAGAGGGGGTGGCGTTCAGATACTGATGGTTTGGATCGTTCTTTAAGTGCTGCTGCTTCTCTACGGATGGCAGTGGGAGCCATGTCAGCTAGGTGGTGGATTTTGTTCAGGGGTGTTGGCTTTAAGCATCCGGTGATGATTCTGCTTGTCTCGTTGAAGGCGACATCAACTTGTTTTGCGTGCGCTGAGCTATGCCAAACCGGGCATACATACTCGCCGGCGGAGTGACATAGGGCGATTGCCCAACCCTGGGTTGGGCTCCCTAATTAGAGCTTGCTTAATGTATATATATATATATATATATATATATATATATATAGATATATAGATATATATATATATATATATATATATATATATATATATATATATATATATATATATATATATATATATATATATATTGAAGAGTAGTGGTACCAGCACGCTTCCCTGTGGCAGGACGTTTCTCTGGTTCCTCCACCTACTTCGCTTTCCCTAGAACTCTACCAGGAACCTCCGGTTTTGGAGTAGGTTCCTGATAATGTTTGTGAGATTGATATCTTTGGTTGTATGATATATCTTCTGATTTAGGAGTCGGAGGTTGATGGTGTCATATGCCACCGTGAGGTCGATGCAAATGGCACACATTATATATCCTCCTTCGAAACTGTTTCACATTGCACATTGCACATTGAGGGTGCTGAGTTAGATTGAGAACTTGTGCGGTACAGCTTTTTTCGGGGCGAAATCCAGCCTGTTGTGGTATGAGGATTGGATCCACGGTCGGTGAAAGTCGGTTGTATATTAATCTTTCAAAGATTTTATACGTGTGGCATAGTAGCGAGATCGGGCGGTAGCTTTTTGGGTTATTAGCTTCTTTGCCTGGTTTGAGGATAGCTATGATCTTGGCTTTTCGCCAGATGTTAGGAAGCTTGCACTGTTGTAGGCAGACATTGTTCATGTCCAATAACCACCGTTTTGATTTCGGCCCGAAATGCTTGATCTGCTCAGTCAGGATATCGTCTGGTCCAGCGGCCTTCCGTGCATTTCTTTATGGCGGTGTTCAGCTCTTCCATGGTAAAAGGGGTGGACAGTTCGGTCGTTTCATCACCCTCTGGGAGGGGGGGGTGTGGGGCATTTGATCTGGTTTACCATGTTTCACGAGCTGAGTGGCTATTTGATCTGCTGTTAGGTTGGTATGGGCTCTTAAGTGGGTTGGGTCGTTGTTTAAGCGCTTTAATAGTGTCCACGCTTTGTGACTACTTATGCTCATATCAAGTTCCTCCATCAGTTTGATCCAGTTCTCCCTCTTGGTCTCGGATATAGAGGAAATTAGTTGTTTGCCCGCCTCTATTGTGTTTTCTCCCAGGGGGGTTGGTTTCGAACAGGGCTAAGTAGTTTTGTAATTGGACTTTCGACGCTGTTGTTAGGCTTTCCATATAATTAGTGTTGCAGCCTCTAGGGATGGAGAGTCGTGGATATTTTTTTACGGTATCCACAAAGCTATCATAGGAGCTCGGGATGGGCGCGAACAGTTTCTGAAATTGGCTCCAGTTGGCTTTTCGGAAGTTATATTTGCGTCTAAATGGGATCTTATCAGATCGAGATATGGCCATGACTTGACACATTATTGGCCGGTGCTGTGTATTTGGGATGGGAAGGCATACTCCCTTGACGCATTGCAGGTTTATCCGATCGATCAAAAACATCAGGTCTGGGTTAAATCATCTACGCTATATGGCACTATTGAAGGAAGCAGGAGCTTATTGTCGTGCAAGAGGGTTAGTTTGCTAGCATTTGCCCACGGAATCACTGCTTCCCCATTTCTGTCGTCGTCATGGTGTCCCCATAGGCTGCTATGGCTGTTGAAATCTCCGACCATTAAGCGTGTCTTATCTGCGTCTAGTGGACAGAAGTCGTTGGCCCTTATTTCAGTGTGTGGTGGCTTGTACACAAGGACCTTCTCAGGCCCAAAAATGACTATTATCTCTATCAACATCAAGGGTATATCCGCATGTAAGGAAGAGCTACTGCAAGACCTATGCCAACAATACTACTGTGATGTCCTATGCATACAGGAGACCCACAAAGATGGTAACCAAAAGAGACCCAAAATCCAAGGAATGCGGCTTGCTACCGAAAGACCTCATAGACAATACGGAAACGCAATTTTCATTAAGCCCGACACGCTCGTCCAGTCCACTAACGTAGCTGAGGAAAATGAAATCGAGATATTAACAGTAGAACTGAACAACAGAGAAGACTAGACAGACAAGACTGTACCGACAAGCTTAGACAAACTAGACAGACCAGACAGACCAGACAGACCAGACAGACCAGACAGACCAGACAGACCAGACAGACCAGACAGACCAGACAGACCAGACAGACCAGACAGACCAGACAGACCAGACAGACCAGACAGACCAGACAGACCAGACAGACCAGACAGACCAGACAGACCAGACAGACCAGACAGACCAGACAGACCAGACAGACCAGACAGACCAGACAGACCAGACAGACCAGACAGACCAGACAGACCAGACAGACCAGACAGACCAGACAGACCAGACAGATCAGACTGACCAGACAGACCAGACAGACCAGACAGACCAGACAGACCAGACAGACCAGACAGACCAGACAGACCAGACAGACCAGACAGACCAGACAGACCAGACAGACCAGACAGACCAGACAGACCAGACAGACCAGACAGACCAGACAGACCAGACAGACCAGACAGACCAGACAGACCAGACAGACCAGACAGACCAGACAGACCAGACAGACCAGACAGACCAGACAGACCAGACAGACCAGACAGACCAGACAGACCAGACAGATCAGACAGACCAGACAGACCAGACAGACCAGACAGACCAGATAGACCAGACAGACAAGATATACAAGGCTAGACATACAAGACTAGACAGAAAAAGCTAGACAGATAAGACTAGACAGGCAAGACTAGACAAACAAGACTAGACAGACAAGACTCGACAGACAAGACTAGATGGCGCCGACCGTCAAGTTTAATATTGATGAAACTTGTTTGATTCGTGTGCGGAGGTGGTTAGTCACGTTGTTGGAGCTAATTTTAGCATAGTTTCGCGTGTGCCGTGAATTCGTCACCCTCGCCCTAAATCATTTCACTTGTGACATCGGCTGGATGGAATCCACTTACTTAATGCAAGTCTGATCCAGTTACATAATCAACTAAGCTTCTCTTAAGCTTGTCCTTCAAGTTTTGTCTATCTATTATTGTATGTCTAGTCTTATTTGTCTAGTCTTGTCTGTTGAGTCTTGTCTGCCTTGTCTGTTTAGTCTGGTTTCTAGTTAGTTCTATTAATACAAGCAAGCAATCTAAATATTATTTTAAGTAAACGAAACCTCTGTTGTAACATAATTAGTCTCGGTAAAGAAATGTAAATATTGAATCAATTATTTTTGGTTTCTCACTTCTGGAAGACGGACCAGACTAAACGAACAATGCTAGACAGACAAGAATATACAGATAAAACTAGATTAGACTGACGAGAAGTAATCAAGCAGATATTTATTGCAAAATTGGTAATTACTGCCTCATACATATCTTCAACAAGCAATAATAAGGCAAGAAAAAAGGAAAACAATTCCTCACCTTGGACATGTTTGTACATTGTAAACACATTAATCTTGAAGGATTATTTAATTTACAAATTTCGAAATCATGTTCCAATAAATCGCTAATTAACAAGTCTTGTATTGTCTTATTAGTTTGTCTAGACTTGTCCATCTAGTTTTATCTATCTGGTCTTGTCTATCTTCACTTGTCTGCTTAGTCTTGTCTGTCTAGTCTTGTCTATTTATTCTCGTCTGCCTAGTCTTGTCTGTCTAGTCTAGTCTGTCCAGTATGTCCAGTGTGTCCAGTCTGTTCAGTGTGTCCAGTCTGTTCAGTGTGTCCAGTATGTCCAGCCTGTCTAGTCTGTCTATCTGTCTAGTCTGTTTAGGAGTTTTGTTTGTCAATTCTTATCTGTTTAGTCTTGTCTTGTGCGTATTTTCTTGTGTGTCCAGACAAGATTAATTTATGTAATCTGGTAATACCAGTCAAGTCTGCTGAATGCAATTCTTGAAAGCTTTCTATTTTTACTAAACACAAAGTTCACCTTTGCTGACATTTAGCCTAGATAGTGGGCATTAGTATTAATGAATTTCCGGCTGGTCCCGGCGTCAATCACCGTTTTTACAGGCCGCGGTTTTTCGTCGGGCGAGTTATTAAGCAGTTACTTAATTAATTGTTTAATTAATGATAATAATGGGAAAAACATGTCAGAGTAATCAATCAAAGGAAGAGGTTGGTTTGTTGTGAAAGGCTAATGTAGACGTTTGTTGGTCATTACGTGGCGATTATAGTGTTTAGTACGGATTTTTGTTTTGGAGAAATTAGCAAAAATTGAATTGATGAAACCATCCTACGTTATAGAAAATCAAACAAACTTAAAACAAACTGAACACAGCCTGAATATATAAATATATTCACCCTTTCCGGAGCTCTATAACAATTATTGAGTCTTTTTAGGACTACCAAAACAAATCTCACATGAAATTTGTAAGTTGTTTTATAGCTGCCACAAAGGTGGACTGAAGTCCACCTTTGTGGCACTCAACAAAAAACTATAAAAATAACATTGTTTTTAAGATCATGTCTTTCCGATACCTTAAGTGGATAGCCATCTGGACGCGTTTCGAGATTTATCTCTAATCAGCACAGCTTTGCTTCCATGAACAATAATTTGTATACCACTCACTTGAAAACCCATGGTGTTTAGGGTTAGATGTTTATAATTTTGACATTTTGTGAGAGAGAAATGAACTTAGCAGGTCATTGATTGAGCTCATGTGAGATTTGTTTTTTTTTTATACAGCGAGGTTCCTACAGCCTTTGCCGCATCCCGCACTTCTTTTTCCACCTCTCCTTATCTCTCCAGCCATCTTCTTCTACGGCTCTATCTTTAATGGTTTCCATAATACCATCTATCCATTTTATTGCTGGTCTGCCTCTTCTTCTCCTTGCTCTTGGTATATATTGGAATGCTATTTTTGGCCATCTTTCTCCAGTCATCCTTTGCATGTGTCCATACCACTTTAATTGCCGTGTTTCTATGTCGTCTGTAGTGCTATAGACTCTCTTCGTCTGTCTTCTTATATGTTCATTTCTTACACGATCTAGTTTGGACGTTTGACAAGCTCTTCGTAGAAAGTCCATTTCTACTACTTCTATACTTTTTTTATCTCTTTGTGAAACTTGCCAACATTCTGAACCATAAGTTGTTATTGGTTCTACAATAGATTTGTATACCCTCATTTTTGTTTTTAGTTTAATTTCATTTGACCATAGCATTGAATTTAACGAGCAGATAGCCTTTTTCCCTTGTCCAAGTCTATTTTCTATATCCTTTTTTGTTGTTCCTTCTTCTGAGATGATTGTTCCTAAATATTTGTATGCCCTACATTTTTTAATCTTTCTTAACTCCAGTTCTGGGTCTTCTCCTTCTTCCCCGACACGAAGATATTCTGTTTTTGACATATTCATGTTTAAACCCCATTCCGAATACTCTTCTTTCAATTTTCTTAACATATAATCTATATCTCTTTCATCACTTGCTAGTATCACTTGGTCGTCAGCAAATAGCAGGCTTGTCAAACAATGTTCACCTGTTCTTATTCCCATTCCTGCGGTTTTTCTTCTCCAGTTTGTTAGTGCTTCTTGTATGTATATTTTAAATAATGTAGGAGACAGGCTGCAGCCTTGTCTTAATCCTCGTTGTACGGAAAGGCCGCGATATAACGTTTCCTATCTTGACTGCACTTTTTGACTCGATATATATATTTCTGATTGCCCGACAGTATAAACTATTTATCCCAATCCTCGTCAATGCTTCAAAAAGCTTTTTCCAGGGTACCGTATCGAAAGCTTTCTCCAAGTCGATAAATAATAGGTGTGTGGGTAGATTTCTATCTTTCCAGATTTGTTTTGGTAGTTCTAAAAAGTCTCAATAATTGTTATAGAGCTCCGGAAAGGATGAATATATTTATATATTCAGGCTATGTTACGTTTGTTTTAAGTTTGTAGTAAAAAAGACAATGTCAGAATTAAACAAGACTAGTCTATGCAAGAGTATACAGTCCTCCTCGGTAGTGTAGACAACATACCCGCCTTTCAATACGGGAGACCCGGGTTCGAATCCTGGTCGTGGAGGCGACAACTAGTGCGGTTTTCACTAACCGTCCGGGCTGCCCACCCTGAATGAATGCAAAATATGCGATACCGGGGTGCCGCATACTAAAAGCCAAAGCGGATAGATAAGACTAAACAAGATTAGGCAATACTATTTTAACTAGATTTGAGATTTTGATCATTGATCATGATTTTGATCATCTGGTTTCGGGATTAAGACAATGACTGAATGAGAGAAGACTAATCTAGTTAAGACTAAACAAGATTAGGCAATACTATTTGAATAAAAGAGTTAATTGTTTTAGCCTTAACTATATGAAACGATATGTTAAATTATTTGAATAAAACTAATTTTGTGTTTTGTTTTATGTGATTGTGACATCATTGTGGACAATCACATGAAACAAATCACAAAATTAGTTTTATTCAAATTATTTAATACTACTTGAACTAGATTTGAGATTTTGTCCTGGGTTCAGGATTAAGACAATGACTGAAGAAACAAGACTAGTCTAGGCAATACTAAACAAGATTAAGCTAGTTAAGAATAGACTAGGCCTATAAGAATACTTGAAACCTTGAAATTCATCTTTTTGGTGATTTTAAAAATTGGATTCAAGCTTTTGCTTTCACTCTGCGTGCATGCGAGCGATTTGCATAAGCCGAATGGAACTGATGTTCTACACACTGTTCCCAGTGTGAACTGTTGCAACAGCATTTAGTTTAATAATTAATAAACGTTTCTCATATGGTCATCGACCGTAAAGAACGTAAACTTTGGCTTATTAAGACTTCGTTCATTAACAAGAGACACCACCAATTACTTCTTATTTATCTTCACTAATTTGTCAAATATTCAATCTCTACGTTCTCTCGAATTTTCAAGCTTACAAAATTGAATAGACCAAACATACAAAACCAAACACATAAGGCTAGACAGATAAGACTAAATAGACAAGACTAGACAGACAAGACTAGACAGACAAGACTAGACAGACAAGACTAGACAGACAAGACTAGACAGACAAGACTAGACAGACAAGACTAGACAGACAAGACTAGACAGACAAGACTAGACAGACAAGACTAGACAGACAAGACTATACAGACAAGACTAGACAGACAAGACTAGACAGACAAGACTAGACAGACAAGACTAGACAGACAAGACTAGACAGACAAGACTAGACAGACAAGACTAGACAGACAGACTAGACAGACAAGACTAGACAGACAAGACTAGACAGATAAGACTAGACAGACAAGACTAGACAGACAAGACTAGACAGACAAGACTAGACAGACAAGACTAGACAGACAAGACTAGACAGACAAGACTAGACAGACAAGACTAGACAGACAAGACTAGACAGACAAGACTAGACAGACAAGACTAGACAGACAAGACTAGACAGACAAGACTAGACAGACAAGACTAGACAGACAAGACTAGACAGACAAGACTAGACAGACAAGACTAGACAGACAAGACTAGACAGACAAGACTAGACAGACAAGACTAGACAGACAAGACTAGACAGACAAGACTAGACAGACAAGACTAGACAGACAAGACTAGACAGACAAGACTAGACAGACAAGACTAGACAGACAAGACTAGACAGACAAGACTAGACAGACAAGACTAGACAGACAAGACTAGACAGACAAGACTAGACAGACAAGACTAGACAGACAAGACTAGACAGACAAGACTAGACAGACAAGACTAGACAGACAAGACTAGACAGACAAGACTAGACAGACAAGACTAGACAGACAAGACTAGACAGACAAGACTAGACAGACAAGACTAGACAGACAAGACTAGACAGACAAGACTAGACAGACAAGACTAGACAGACAAGACTAGACAGACAAGACTAGACAGACAAGACTAGACAGACAAGACTAGACAGACAAGACTAGACAGACAAGACTAGACAGACAAGACTAGACAGACAAGACTAGACAGACAAGACTAGACAGACAAGACTAGACAGACAAGACTAGACAGACAAGACTAGACAGACAAGACTAGACAGACAAGACTAGACAGACAAGACTAGACAGACAAGACTAGACAGACAAGACTAGACAGACAAGACTAGACAGACAAGACTAGACAGACAAGACTAGACAGACAAGACTAGACAGACAAGACTAGACAGACAAGACTAGACAGACAAGACTAGACAGACAAGACTAGACAGACAAGACTAGACAGACAAGACTAGACAGACAAGACTAGACAGACAAGACTAGACAGACAAGACTAGACAGACAAGACTAGACAGACAAGACTAGACAGACAAGACTAGACAGACAAGACTAGACAGACAAGACTAGACAGACAAGACTAGACAGACAAGACTAGACAGACAAGACTAGACAGACAAGACTAGACAGACAAGACTAGACAGACAAGACTAGACAGACAAGACTAGACAGACAAGACTAGACAGACAAGACTAGACAGACAAGACTAGACAGACAAGACTAGACAGACAAGACTAGACAGACAAGACTAGACAGACAAGACTAGACAGACAAGACTAGACAGACAAGACTAGACAGACAAGACTAGACAGACAAGACTAGACAGACAAGACTAGACAGACAAGACTAGACAGACAAGACTAGACAGACAAGACTAGACAGACAAGACTAGACAGACAAGACTAGACAGACAAGACTAGACAGACAAGACTAGACAGACAAGACTAGACAGACAAGACTAGACAGACAAGACTAGACAGACAAGACTAGACAGACAAGACTAGACAGACAAGACTAGACAGACAAGACTAGACAGACAAGACTAGACAGACAAGACTAGACAGACAAGACTAGACAGACAAGACTAGACAGACAAGACTAGACAGACAAGACTAGACAGACAAGACTAGACAGACAAGACTAGACAGACAAGACTAGACAGACAAGACTAGACAGACAAGACTAGACAGACAAGACTAGACAGACAAGACTAGACAGACAAGACTAGACAGACAAGACTAGACAGACAAGACTATTTTTTTTTATTTATTAACCTACTGGCATATAGAAATCACATACAAAAAAAATATAAATTTAAAAATAAAAATACAAGAATGGCACAAAAGTAACTGGCACAAAATAAACTCCAATTTCTTTTATAATACACCTTCTCTGTTACCAGTTTGCTCTTTCCATCTTTTTATCCGTCTCAGCAGTTTCAGACCCTTTCCGCTATCATTCATACATTCCTCCCATTTCTTTGATTCCCGCCTCTCTCCCTCATTCAATTCACCCCTTGTACACTCTTCCATCCAATGCTCCCAAGTATCCTCTGCTGTCCCACAAACACTACACTTTCTATGCTCTCCTCACATCCACACCTATACCTTGCTAACATGACTTGTGCATCCTCCTTTTGATTTACACTTAAAAAGGTTGGTAACCCGCCCATGTACTTGTATCTTTACATACCCTTTATGAAAATTACTACTTTTTATTTTGTTTTGCCGCTCCTGTAGGTCCACTTCTTGCAAACGTTCTACCAACCTTTCGGCCCACCCTGTCCTTTCCTGCTTTAGCGTTTCGAGCCCCTCACCAGATATACCACCTCTTTCATACAATTTCCTCTTATTCTTACCCCAGTCACTCCCTTTCATACCGCCTCTTCCCACTCGATTTACCATTCTAAGAACCTCTTTTATTAACCTTTCATCTCCCATTTCACTCACCTTATATTCATACCTTATGACCTTTCTTGCAGCCAAGACTGCCACCTTGCACGCATTCACCTCCTGGAGGACGATGTAATCAGGTGTCGACCTATCAAGCTTCAGGATTTTTTTAAAAAACTTTAACTGTCCTCCTCTCTCGTCCCCCAGACTTCTGAGCCATACAATAAAATGCTTCTCGCACATACCTTCCACACCGTCTTAGCCGCTCTAAAGTTTCCTTTGAATTTATTCCTCCATTCATTCCAGACACGCCCTGCTGCCTCCCACGCTTTCTTCGCTACATGCTCCACATGTTCTCTATTGCTACCTCCATTTCCAAATACATACCCCAGATACTTACCTCGATTTCCCTCCCTCTCCATTCAAACCTCTCTTTCTTGAACTTCCCACCTCTTTTGAACCGCATCCATTTAGTTTTTCCCACATTCACACTCAAATCTCTCCTTTCAAAAAATCCCCTCACCCTTTCAATCACCTCTCTCAATTCCCCAGCTGTCTTGGCAAATACAACTACATCATCAGCGTATGCTAAACTCCACACCTTTGTTCTCCCTACCACCACTCCTCCAGCTTGTCCGTCTGCCAAAACTCTTTCCAAATCAGCCACATAGAGATTGAAAAGTGTGGGGCTCAGTGGACATCCCTGCCTCAGGCCCTTTTTTATCTCGAAATATTCCGTTACACACTCATTCACCATGATCTTCCACACCGTTTCCCTATACACCTCCCTCACATTCCTCCTCACCCTCTCCGAAATACCCTTTTTAACCAAACATTCATACAATCTCCCTCTATCTACGGAATCATACGCTGCTTTCAAATCGATAAAAAGAGCAAAAAGGCTCCCAGATCTAATTTCCTGATTAATTATAAATCTAAGCGTTATGAGTTGCTCGACTGTGCCTCTTCCCTCTCTGAATCCTGCTTGCACCTCTGGTAATAATTGCTTTTCCTCTGCCTCTTTTCTCAACCGCCCTTCTAGAATCTTGGCGAACATTTTGTAGGAAGAGTTCATCAGCATGATCCCCCTGTAATTCTCCACCCTTTCCTTGTCCCCATTTTTGTGGATTGGCTGTATTATCCCCTTTTCTCAGCTCTCTGGGATACCCTTTGTCCCTTTCCATATCTTGTTGAACTCCTCCGTAAGCTTGTCGATACATTTCTCTGGTACCAACTTCCACGTTTCATTTCCAACTCCGTCCGGTCTCGCCGCTTTCTTCTCCTTTAAGGCTGCAATTACCTGGTGTACTTCCCTGATAGTAATTTCTTCTTCACCTACTTCTTCAACAGTCTGCTCCCTTCTAACACTGTCTTTCCCTCGATACACCATTATCTCCACTCCTTCCAATAGAACCATATAGTGCCTTAACCAGGTTTCCTTAGGTATACTGTCTGGAATTCGCTCGTTCTTCCCGCTCTTCTCCTTTAAATATTTCCACAACTGCGCTTCAGTTTTAATCTCCAGTATTCGTTGTCGCTCTCTTCTCTCACACATTTCTTTCTTTCTCCTCTCCAGGTTTCGTAAGTCCGCTCTCGTACTTAACCACAGTTCCTTGTCACCGGTACCCTCTCTCCACCTTCTCGTCGCCTCTCTATATTTTTGTTTCTCCCTTATGAATTCCTTATCCGCCCATAATCTTCCCACTGTTCCTTCTGTGACTTTCCTCCTGACCATTGCTGTTTTCATTTCCTCGGTTATCATATCAATATCTTTTAAATTATCCCAGTCTATTACCTCCATTCTTAATTTAAACAGCTCCGTCGCGCCGCTATCCCACCTGGTAACCCATTTTTCTTTCCTGGACTCCTCTTCTACCTGCTTAACGTGATCAGTATTGGCATATGGTCAGATTCACCTTTCACTCCGATCTCCATCTCTCTAATTTCTTGCCTTGCGGAGTCGTTAACAACTGCAATGTCTATCACCGACAGCCCCAGCACTCCCAAACGTATACTGCCCCTCCCAGTCCCCTTCCACACACCCTTTCAGACATTTCCAGACATCCCATTGACTTTCTCTTACCCATTCTGCCCATTCTTTTCCTTCCGCATTTCTCGTTTTGTCCTTAGATTTCCTTCGTAGTACTTTACCAGCTCTATCCACCGTGTTGAATTGCTCCTCTCCTATCCTCACATTCCAATCACCTCCTAGCAGCAAGTTTGTCGATGCCGTACCTTCTATATTACACCTTATGCACTTTTTAATTCTTTCCAGCCCAATATTTTTATACACCGTGGCTATCTGCCACCAGACCCCCTTCAGCTCTACCTCCTTGAAAACTATACCCTCCACCTCTTCTTGTAATCTCTCCGCTTCCCTGATACCCCACTTGATCCCTGTTACTATCCCCCCCTTTGCCCTTCCGTAGCCACTCTCCCTCAGCGCCGGTTGCATCCTCCATTTGTACTCCTTGGAAAGTCTCTCTTTACAAGTCTCCCATTCTTTTTCTTGGACCCAGGACTCCACTAGTCCAACTATTTCGAATCCCTTGAAGAAGGCTATGAAAGAGCCGTCCTCCCTTTCCAGTTTTTTCCTAAGTCCAGCTACATTCCAAAATAATATCTTAACATTTTCCCTTTCCGATCCGTCCTTGTGTTTCTGTCCCTTTCTTCTTTGGTCCCTTACTCGTTTTTTTCCCCTTCGGACCAAGGTACCCATTTCCAATCTATTTCAACTGTTTTATAGCCTACTTTGATCCGATGACCCCTTTCCTTGCGACCCGTTGCATTCCTTAATAACTGCTTCTGGATTCCCTGCTCCTTCGGGGTGAAATCGTCTTGTATAAATACATTTGTTCCTTTTTGCTTGTGCTTATTTCTCATTATCTCCCTTTTTGCCTCCCAACATTCTAACTTTAACAAAATTGGGCCTTTGTTCCCTCCTTTAGAGCCGAGCTGGTATGCATTCACGAAACCCTCGTTAATTCCTAACCTTTCCATAAACGTTTTCTTTGCCTCTTCTCGCCATGTTTCTCCTTCAATTCCGTAAATTACGATGCTATTTCTTATCTCCCTCCTTAATCTCCTCTCTTCCATATCCTTTAGGCTAATCAGTTGTTCCCTCAGCGCTTGTCGTTCCTCCTCCCACCTACAGACAAGACTAGACAGATAAGGCTAGGCAGACAAGACTAGACCGATAAGGCTAGACAGATAAGACTAGACAGACTAGATAAACGAGACTAGACAGACAAGACTAGACAGACAAGACCAGACATACAAGACTAGACAGACAAGACTTTTTTTTATTAACGGGACGAGGCAAGCACCAATCGGTTTACTTGTCAAGTGCCCCCCTGAAAACTCCTCGAGCATCTTGGAATCGCTTCACGCATAACGTCAAGATGTCGTTGTATTATTAGTTTCGCCCCACATCCCCCTTCCACGTCTAGTGATTAGGGGTTCAGGTTCAATTTCTTGTTGCTCTCGGCTTGGAGTCGTGTCCTCTCGTCCTGCTCTTTCAAGGTCATGATGTTTGTTATCATATCGGTTGTTATTGCCCAGATGTTCTCCGATCTAATCATATGGTCGGTTAGGCCTATGGGCTCTAGTTTGAGGTGAGTTTTCTTTTCCCACGTTTCTCTTTCTGGTATCCATCTATGACAGTCGAGGATGGTGTGTACATCGCGCTATATTCAAGGCCTCAGTATTCGCAGAGACTATCGGTTGCCCTGCGCATGTTATGCAGGTAGTTCCCTAAAACAACCATGACCGCTTAGCACTTGTGTAAGGTAAAATTTCGTTTCACCATGCTTTCGTGACACCCATCGCTCGACGTCAGGTGTAAGGATCCTGGTCCATTCTCGCCTGTTCGATAGCTTCCACTCTTTTTGCCATTCCTTATACGTTTGCTCCATGCAGCTTTCTTTTTATCGCTCTTTGTGCAGTCGTTGCTTGTTCTAACTCAGTACAGTTCCTCTGTCTCTCGCACCATGAACTCTATGGTACTATGCCAGCGATTACAAGTGCGGCCTCCATGAGACTGTTCGATATGCACTGGACACCCTTCAGTGCCATTTTCCGTTGGATTAGGGATAACTTGTGCCTGATCGATTTCTTCTCCATGGCAATTGCTCATACCGGAGCTGCGTACAGCATGATCCAATGTACCACTGAGCATAGGAACCTTCGTTTGCTGCTTCTGGGGCCACCGACGTTGGGCATTAGTTTGTCAAATGCTGCAGCGGTTTTGAGCGGTTTTGAAATCTGTGATTGCGATGACGTGGTTTTTAAATGATAGACATTTGTCGATCGTTACACCCATGTATTTAATTGATTCTTTCGGGACTATCTTTTCTCCCTTTACAAGGAAAGGTATGGGACCGATTTTTCTGAATCTTGTTAGCAGCACTGCCTCTGTCTTTTCGGGGGCCAATTCTAATCTCTTTGCTTCCATCCAATTACCAACTTGATCTATAGCTGTATTTGCTCGAAGCATTATTCCAAATTCTCTTTTCCCAGTCACTACTAGAGCCAGGTCGTCAGCAAAGCCCACGATCTCCACTCCCTCCGGCAGTTTGAGTCTGAGGACTCCATCGTACAGGATGTTCCACAGTGTCGAGCCTAGAACCGAGCCCTGTGGAACACCACTGCTGACATCGCGCTCTTCTCTTGAATTCTCTGCTTGCAGAACGATTTATCTATTTCTCAAACAGCTCCTGATTAATCGTAGTAGATACGGTGGCATGCCCTTTCTTGCCAGTTCCTCCAAGATGTTTTGCCATGATGCAGAATGAAGGCATTTCTAACGTCTAGTGTTATAAGTGCACATAGCTTTATCGTTCTTTGTGACGCTTCTTGTGCTTTTCTCGCCACTTCGACGAGCTTATCTATTGCATCTACTGTCGACTTTCCCTTCCCTGAACCCATGTTGCTTCTCTGAGAGGTTCTCGCCTGTCTCTAATGCCTGTCTTATTCTTTGTAGCAGTAGTTGCTCTAGGAGTTTTACTGCTACATCTAGTAGATACAGGGGTCTGTACGACGAAGGCTTCTCGATGGGCTTATCGCCTTTCCTCATTAAACAACTTTGGCTTTTTTCCATATATCTGGAAATATTCCCTCAGTGACTATATGGTGCATTCTTTTCAGAACATAGTTTGGAAAATTTACCACAATGTTTTTTATGATCTTTGATGGAAGTCCATCTATACCTGGGGCTCTGCTATTTCGAAGGCGCTGGCCTCTCTATATAGTTCCTCCTCATTGAAAGGCACAATCTCTAGCACGTTTGGTTGCTCCCAGACGTGTTCTTCTTGGGTTGGGAAAAGTGCGTCGGCAATCTATAGTGTTTTTCCCATTGGAGCCCTAATGTTTTGTTGCTCTAATTTCAAACCTCTCAATGCAATTTGGAATGCGTCCCCCCAGGTGGCTTCGTTGATCTCGTGGCATAGGTTTTGCCAGTGGTCTCGTTTTGATTTGTTTATTTCCATTCTGAGCGTCTTTTTCGTAGCTGTGTGGAGACAGACAAGACTAGACAAACAAGACTAGACAGACCAAACTAGATAGACAAGACTAGACAGACAAGACTATATAGACAAGACTAGAAAAACAAAACTCAACAGACTAGACATAAACTATACAAGGACTAATTAAAGTCGACATACATATAGCGTTTGTGGGAGTACAAGGAAGTCGGTGGAGTGAACTAGGTCGGGCGAACATCAGAATTAGCGAAAACCGTTTTGCATCTGGAAGCGTGAATCTCGCGAATATTTTCTTCGCCGCGGATCCTCTCGATTTAGATTTCGGTCTATTTTCTCCACTTTCCGCCATTTATTATGTTACGCAAAATCCGGACAATTGGACGAATGCCATACATTTTCGCTGACATAATTTACTATTATCTACACTTACCATACTAAATAAATAAGGGTTACAAAACAAACAAGTTTGTCTGTCTAGTATTATTTAGTCTTGTCTATTCTTGTCTAGTCTTGTCTATTGTTGTCTAGTCTTGTCTAGTCTTATCTAGTCTTGTCTACTCTTGTCGACTCTTGTCTAGTCTTGTCTAGTCTTGTCTAGTCTTTTCTAGTCTTGTCTAGTCTTGTCTAGTCATGTCTAGTCTTGTCTAGTCTTGTCTAGTCTTGTCTAGTCTTGTCTAGTCTTGTCTAGTCTTGTCTAGTCTTGTCTAGTCTTGTCTAGTCTTGTCTAGTCCTGTCTAGTCCTGTCTAGTATTGTCTAGTCTTGTCTAGTCTTGTCTAGTCTTGTCTAGTCTTGTCTAGTCTTGTCTAGTCTTGTCTAGTCTTGTCTAGTCTTGTCTAGTCTTGTCTAGTCTTGTCTAGTCTTGTCTAGTCTTGTCTAGTCTTGTCTAGTCTTGTCTAGTCTTGTCTAGTCTTGTCTAGTCTTGTCTAGTCTTGTCTAGTCTTGTCTAGTCTTGTCTAGTCTTGTCTAGTCTTGTCTAGTCTTGTCTAGTCTTGTCTAGTCTTGTCTAGTCTTGTCTAGTCTTGTCTAGTCTTGTCTAGTCTTGTCTAGTCTTGTCTAGTCTTGTCTAGTCTTGGCTAGTCTTGTCTAGTCTTGTCTAGTCTTGTCTAGTCTTGTCTAGTCTTGTCTAGTCTTGTCTAGTCTTGTCTAGTCTTGTCTAGTGTTGTCTAGTCTTGTCTAGTCTTGTCTAGTCTTGTCTAGTCTTGTCTAGTCTTGTCTAGTCTTGTCTAGTCTTGTCTAGTCTTGTCTAGTCTTGTCTAGTCTTGTCTAGTCTTGTCTAGTCTTGTCTAGTCTTGTCTAGTCGTGTCTAGTCTTGTCTGGTCTTGTCTAGTCTTGTCTAGTATTGTCTAGTCTTGTCTAGTCTTGTCTAGTCTTGTCTAGTCTTGTCTAGTCTTGTCTAGTCTTGTCTAGTCTTGTCTAGTCTTGTCTAGTCTTGTCTAGTCTTGTCTAGTCTTGTCTAGTCTTGTCTAGTCTTGTCTAGTGTTGTCTAGTCTTGTCTAGTCGTGTCTAGTCTTGTCTAGTCTTGTCTAGTCTTGTCTAGTCTTGTCTAGTCTTGTCTAGTCTTGTCTAGTCTTGTCTAGTCTTGTCTAGTCTTGTCTAGTCTTGTCTAGTCTTGTCTAGTCTTGTCTAGTCTTGTCTAGTCTTGTCTATTCTTGTCTAGTCTTGTCTATTGTTGTCTAGTCTTGTCTAGTCTTATCTAGTCTTGTCTACTCTTGTCGACTCTTGTCTAGTCTTGTCTAGTCTTGTCTAGTCTTGTCTAGTCTTGTCTAGTCTTGTCTAGTCTTGTCTAGTCTTGTCTAGTCTTGTCTAGTCTTGTCTAGTCTTGTCTAGTCTTGTCTAGTCTTGTCTAGTCTTGTCTAGTCTTGTCTAGTCTTGTCTAGTCTTGTCTAGTCTTGTCTAGTCTTGTCTAATCTTGTCTAGTCTTGTCTAGTCTTGTCTAGTCTTGTCTAGTCTTGTCTAGTCTTGTCTAGTCCTGTCTAGTCCTGTCTAGTATTGTCTAGTCTTGTCTAGTCTTGTCTAGTCTTGTCTAGTCTTGTCTAGTCTTGTCTAGTCTTGTCTAGTCTTGTCTAGTCTTGTCTAGTCTTGTCTAGTCTTGTCTAGTCTTGTCTAGTCTTGTCTAGTCTTGTCTAGTCTTGTCTAGTCTTGTCTAGTCTTGTCTAGTCTTGTCTAGTCTTGTCTAGTCTTGTCTAGTCTTGTCTAGTCTTGTCTAGTCTTGTCTAGTCTTGTCTAGTCTTGTCTAGTCTTGTCTAGTCTTGTCTAGTCTTGTCTAGTCTTGTCTAGTCTTGTCTAGTCTTGTCTAGTCTTGTCTAGTCTTGTCTAGTCTTGTCTAGTCGTGTCTAGTCTTGTCTAGTCGTGTCTAGTCTTGTCTAGTCTTGTCTAGTCTTGTCTAGTCTTGTCTAGTCTTGTCTAGTCTTGTCTAGTCTTGTCTAGTCTTGTCTAGTCTTGTCTAGTCTTGTCTAGTCTTGTCTAGTCTTGTCTAGTCTTGTCTAGTCTTGTCTAGTCTTGTCTAGTCTTGTCTAGTCTTGTCTAGTCTTGTCTAGTCTTGTCTAGTCTTGTCTAGTCTTGTCTAGTCTTGTCTAGTCTTGTCTAGTCTTGTCTAGTCTTGTCTAGTCTTGTCTAGTCTTGTCTAGTCTTGTCTAGTCTTGTCTAGTCTTGTCTAGTCTTGTCTAGTCTTGTCTAGTCTTGTCTAGTCTTGTCTAGTCTTGTCTAGTCTTGTCTAGTCTTGTCTAGTCTTGTCTAGTCTTGTCTAGTCTTGTCTAGTCTTGTCTAGTCTTGTCTAGTCTTGTCTAGTCTTGTCTAGCCTTGTCTAGTCTTGTCTAGTCTTGTCTAGTCTTGTCTAATCTTGTCTAGTCTTGTCTAGTCTTGTCTAGTCTTGTCTAGTCTTGTCTAGTCTTGTCTAGTCTTGTCTAGTCTTGTCTAGTCTTGTCTAGTCTTGTCTGGTCTTGTCTAGTCTTGTCTAGTCTTGTCTAGTCTTGTCTAGTCTTGTCTAGTCTTGTCTAGTCTTGTCTAGTCTTGTCTAGTCTTGTCTAGTCTTGTCTAGTCTTGTCTAGTCTTGTCTGGTCTTGTCTCGTCTTGTCTAGTCTTGTCTAGTCTTGTCTAGTCTTGTCTAGTCTTGTCTAGTCTTGTCTAGTCTTGTCTAGTCTTGTCTAGTCTTGTCTAGTCTTGTCTAGTCTTGTCTAGTCTTGTCTAGTCTTGTCTAGTCTTGTCTAGTCTTGTCTAGTCTTGTCTAGTCTTGTCTAGTCTTGTCTAGTCTTGTCTAGTCTTGTCTAGTCTTGTCTAGTCTTGTCTAGTCTTGTCTAGTCTTGTCTAGTCTTGTCTAGTCTTGTCTAGTCTTGTCTAGTCTTGTCTAGTCTTGTCTAGTCTTGTCTAGTCTTGTCTAGTCTTGTCTAGTCTTGTCTAGTCTTGTCTAGTCTTGTCTAGTCTTGTCTAGTCTTGTCTAGTCTTGTCTAGTCTTGTCTAGTCTTGTCTAGTCTTGTCTAGTCTTGTCTAGTCTTGTCTAGTCTTGTCTAGTCTTGTCTAGTCTTGTCTAGTCTTGTCTAGTCTTGTCTAGTCTTGTCTAGTCTTGTCTAGTCTTGTCTAGTCTTGTCTAGTCTTGTCTAGTCTTGTCTAGTCTTGTCTAGTCTTGTCTAGTCTTGTCTAGTCTTGTCTAGTCTTGTCTAGTCTTGTCTAGTCTTGTCTAGTCTTGTCTAGTCTTGTCTAGTCTTGTCTAGTCTTGTCTAGTCTTGTCTAGTCTTGTCTAGTCTTGTCTAGTCTTGTCTAGTCTTGTCTAGTCTTGTCTAGTCTTGTCTAGTCTTGTCTAGTCTTGTCTAGTCTTGTCTAGTCTTGTCTAGTCTTGTCTAGTCTTGTCTAGTCTTGTCTAGTCTTGTCTAGTCTTGTCTAGTCTTGTCTAGTCTTGTCTAGTCTTGTCTAGTCTTGTCTAGTCTTGTCTAGTCTTGTCTAGTCTTGTCTAGTCTTGTCTAGTCTTGTCTAGTCTTGTCTAGTCTTGTCTAGTCTTGTCTAGTCTTGTCTAGTCTTGTCTAGTCTTGTCTAGTCTTGTCTAGTCTTGTCTAGTCTTGTCTAGTCTTGTCTAGTCTTGTCTAGTCTTGTCTAGTCTTGTCTAGTCTTGTCTAGTCTTGTCTAGTCTTGTCTAGTCTTGTCTAGTCTTGTCTAGTCTTGTCTAGTCTTGTCTAGTCTTGTCTAGTCTTGTCTAGTCTTGTCTAGTCTTGTCTAGTCTTGTCTAGTCTTGTCTAGTCTTGTCTAGTCTTGTCTAGTCTTGTCTAGTCTTGTCTAGTCTTGTCTAGTCTTGTCTAGTCTTGTCTAGTCTTGTCTAGTCTTGTCTAGTCTTGTCTAGTCTTGTCTAGTCTTGTCTAGTCTTGTCTAGTCTTGTCTAGTCTTGTCTAGTCTTGTCTAGTCTTGTCTAGTCTTGTCTAGTCTTGTCTAGTCTTGTCTAGTCTTGTCTAGTCTTGTCTAGTCTTGTCTAGTCTTGTCTAGTCTTGTCTAGTCTTGTCTAGTCTTGTCTAGTCTTGTCTAGTCTTGTCTAGTCTTGTCTAGTCTTGTCTAGTCTTGTCTAGTCTTGTCTAGTCTTGTCTAGTCTTGTCTAGTCTTGTCTAGTCTTGTCTAGTCTTGTCTAGTCTTGTCTAGTCTTGTCTAGTCTTGTCTAGTCTTGTCTAGTCTTGTCTAGTCTTGTCTAGTCTTGTCTAGTCTTGTCTAGTCTTGTCTAGTCTTGTCTAGTCTTGTCTAGTCTTGTCTAGTCTTGTCTAGTCTTGTCTAGTCTTGTCTAGTCTTGTCTAGTCTTGTCTAGTCTTGTCTAGTCTTGTCTAGTCTTGTCTAGTCTTGTCTAGTCTTGTCTAGTCTTGTCTAGTCTTGTCTAGTCTTGTCTAGTCTTGTCTAGTCTTGTCTAGTCTTGTCTAGTCTTGTCTAGTCTTGTCTAGTCTTGTCTAGTCTTGTCTAGTCTTGTCTAGTCTTGTCTAGTCTTGTCTAGTCTTGTCTAGTCTTGTCTAGTCTTGTCTAGTCTTGTCTAGTCTTGTCTAGTCTTGTCTAGTCTTGTCTAGTCTTGTCTAGTCTTGTCTAGTCTTGTCTAGTCTTGTCTAGTCTTGTCTAGTCTTGTCTAGTCTTGTCTAGTCTTGTCTAGTCTTGTCTAGTCTTGTCTAGTCTTGTCTAGTCTTGTCTAGTCTTGTCTAGTCTTGTCTAGTCTTGTCTAGTCTTGTCTAGTCTTGTCTAGTCTTGTCTAGTCTTGTCTAGTCTTGTCTAGTCTTGTCTAGTCTGGTCTAGTCTTGTCTAGTCTTGTCTAGTCTTGTCTAGTCTTGTCTAGTCGTGTCTAGTCGTGTCTAGTCCTGTCTAGTCTTGTCTAGTCTTGTCTAGTCTTGTCTAGTCTTGTCTAGTCTTGTCTAGTCTTGTCTAGTCTTGTCTAGTCTTGTCTAGTCTTGTCTAGTCTTGTCTAGTCTTGTCTAGTCTTGTCTAGTCTTGTCTAGTCTTGTCTAGTCTTGTCTAGTCTTGTCTAGTCTTGTCTAGTCTTGTCTAGTCTTGTCTAGTCTTGTCTAGTCTTGTCTAGTCTTGTCTAGTCTTGTCTAGTCTTGTCTAGTCTTGTCTAGTCTTGTCTAGTCTTGTCTAGTCTTGTCTAGTCTTGTCTAGTCTTGTCTTGTCTAGTCTTGTCTAGTCTTGTCTAGTCTTGTCTAGTCTTGTCTAGTCTTGTCTAGTCTTGTCTAGTCTTGTCTAGTCTTGTCTAGTCTTGTCTAGTCTTGTCTAGTCTTGTCTAGTTGGTTTAGTTTGTATAGTCTGTCTACTAAATAGGGCGCGCAATCGTCCATATGTCTATCGGTGGATTTGTCTGTGCGTTCGTGTGATTAACGAGCGGCGATTTGTGTGTGAGCTTATGCAAATGACTTTATTATAAGTGAACGTCGAGAAGAAGAAACGCTCCATCGGAGATTCTATCGGCACTCTCGCACACGTTGCACACCTGGTCAAGCCTGGCACACTTTTATGTAACTATTTTTCGTTTCTTCAAATCGATTGCAACACTTTGCACTGTTATCTACAATTCGTGTGGATTAGAGATTAGATAATACCACAGATCGAAGGCTGTAGATTTTACCGAAGTTTAAGTTTTAAGAGATTAGACCGAAGTCTAGATAGACCAGACTAGATTAACAAGACTAGACAGACAAGACAAGATAGACAAGACTAGATAGACTAGACTAGACAACTAGACTAGACAGACTAGACTGGACTAGACAGACCATACTAGACAGACTAGACTAAACGGACTAGACGAGACAGACTAGAGTTTTTTTTTTCTTTTTCACTTGCTGGAGGTGAAAATCTGCAAACAGGCACCACCAGACAGACAGACTAGACTAGACAGACTGGAATAGACAAACTGGAATAGACAGACTGGAATAGAGAGACTGGAATAGATAGACTGGGATAGTCAGACTATACAGATTAGACAGACTAAATAGACTAGACAGACTAGTCAATTAGTAGGACAGACTAGACAGACTATACAAACTAGACAGGCTAAACAGACGACTATTCTGACAAGACTAAACAAACCAAATAGACAATTTTTGATGCAATTTAACAAGATATTCTAAAATTGCGATAAATATTAAAATTTGGAACGATCCATAGAAAACTGTCAGTTATTTATAGAATAGAGAAAACATTTCTCAGAAAACTATTAAATAGACTGAAACTATTTCCAAATATCTACTGCGTCTTCCCAAACTAGACTCTACTTGGAATATAGAACATTCTGGAAGATCAACCTAGTCTCCTAGAAGACTAACTTAATCTTCTAGAAGACTAATCTAATCTTGCTTGTTTGGTCACTCTTATTAAATAAGCTATTAAGTTTAAACCTAGATAACTTTCTAAGCTAGATAAGACTAATCTTCTGGTAAACTTATCTAGCCTTCTAGAAGACTAACTTAATCTTCTAGAACAGGCATGAGCAACCTTTTTTGAAACTGTGGTAAAGTGACCACACGTCCCGATTTTGGCGGGACAGTCTCAGTTTTTGGCGGGACAGTCTCCCTTTTTGGCGGGACAGTCTCCCTTTTATGCGGGACAGTCTCCCTTTTTGGCGGGACAGTCTCCCTTTTTGGCGGGACAGTCTCCCTTTTTGGCGGGACAATCCCGCGTCCCGCCGATTTTTAAAAATGTCCCGCTTTTTAGAAAATATCGAAGAAAATTTCTTATTTTAAATGTTCTGTAATATATAAAATAATATTTTTTCACATATTCCCATAAAATCTTTTTTTATTGTCCCCCAATGATTTTTTTTAATATCTTCCAATTGAAATGTCCATTCTTAAAAATATTCCAAGCAGTTATTATAAAAAATTCATAGTTCATTCAGAAAATCCGGTGGTTTAATAGTTTAATTTATCTCTCATCAGTACAGCTTAGCTTTTATGAACAACAAGTGAATGGTTTACAAATTGTTGTTCATAAAAGCAAAGCTGTACTTATGAGAGATAAATCTCGAAACGCGTGTACAAATGGCTATCCACTTAAAGCATCGGAAAGACTGTCTGTCCGTCTGTCTGTCTGTCAAGACCATTTTTTTCAGGAACGCGTAGAGGTAACTTGTTGAAATTTGTATCAAATACTAGGGTCTGCGGTCTCTTTCAGCTGTGAAAAAATCAAACTTGTAAGTCAACGCGATCAAAAGATATGACCGTTTATGTCGCATATTTTGCGATTTGACAAGGGAATCAAAACCTATAGGGTACTTCCCGTTGACCTAGAATCATGAAATTGGGCAAGAAGCGGTGTCTTAGAGCACATGTAAAGGGAAACATCTGAAAACCGTAAATATGAAGTTTAATTACAAGAAAAATGCGAATTTACTATTAGAAACTTATGAAAATACACTAATGTTGTCGTAGTGGTATTGTTAGGCTCCAGAAGCATATGGCTTGCATACAGTTAGGTCCTCCCCGATTACGTCCGAAGGTTAAAAAGTATGTGTTGGCACCAAGCTGTTTACTCTGAATTTTCTTTGTTTATATTCGTTATGGATTTCATCACGTACGCTCTTTATACATAATATATACAGGGTATTTATTATGTCTAAATTTTGCATGTTTATAACCGACATGCGACATACTCAACTCCCGTAACATCCTGTATATATTATATTTCGTCTAATTTTTCTTTATAATCTACATAGGTATACTTAAATCACGTACGCCCTATATTTTTTGGTAGTCAATTGCCCAAAAGCTGTCAATTGAACAACTGAATGTTAAGAGTATCGATATAGATCTAGAAATAGTTAATATATTAGTTTATATTAGATCTAGAAATAGTTAGATCTTAATATAAGTTAGTGAATAAGTGTAATACTAAAATAAAGTTTTCTTTTTATAAGTTTAAAAATATTTGCGTTATTTAAAAAAAATACCCTGTATACCTTTATACAGGGTATATAGGTATACAGGCAAAATTGAGTAGTGAAAACAAATAGTGAAGTTCCAGAACCCCTAAACACTCATAGTGAATGGGGGATGTATGGTAATAAAATATAGGGTAGACTTCCATCGTATGACAGCGACATCTTGAGGTTATGCTTGCAGCGGTACTAAGATGGTCGTGATTTCAGGAGGGCCACTTGTCAAGTTACCTGAATTTGCCTGCTACGTCCTTCACAAAAAAAAAGATACCTTACTTACAAGTTTGTACGGAACCCTCGGTGCGCGAGTCACAACTCGCACTTGGCCGGTTTTTTTTTACAAATATTTTTATAGTTACTAATAATTAATAATAAATACATTTTGTATATTTACAGACAAGTATATGAATATATACAATAATAGTAGTTTATGATACAAGTGTGTGAAGAAGGGCTTTTATGCATGAGGTGCGATTTTTATGTACTCGCAATCACAAAAGTCAGAAAATTTATTTTCACTAACAAAAAGTCTATGTTTTTTGTTTAGTGACGCAAGTTGTTGCCATAGTTATAACAAACAGAAATCGTTTAATAATGAAACTCCATTTGATTTACATTGGATTTTTACGCACGATTTGGTTACTTTTACACACGATTATAATAATGGCATCCTTCACATACAATAATATATTAGTGTTCATTTCGGTGGGTGAGTAGATAAAATATATTTTTTTGAATTATTGTTCTGCTTTCATAACTAAATTATATAAATTCTCATTTCATCCCATTGGTCACTTTTAGTGGTCACTTTAAACTATGGCCAAATTACCATTATTTGTTCCACTACCCGGGCGACAAAACGCAAGGCAGGCATATTGGTTCCGTTTATTAAAATTTGGGGCAGTAGAGTCCTTTTCATTGCGCAGGCACCGATACTGTATGCGGCCCGCGGGCCACAGGTTGCTCATGCCTGTTCTAAAAGACTAATATTGTCTTGTCTGCTTCGTCACTCCTCTACAATAAGCTGTTTAAACCTAGATAACTTATCTACTAGACAAGCTACAACAATGCGGGTTACTTCAAAATACGAATAGATTAAATTAGCTAACAATATTTGAAAACTCTATGTGAGTCTTCTAGGTAGATTTAGAAAAAGTTATGTGTGATCTAAATCTAGATCGAGTCGAATAAACATGAATAATTCCATTTTATTACACTTATCCACTTTAATAGTGTCCACTTTAATCCACATTCCATCCAGTTTATTTCGATTATCTACAAACCAAGAACTAAACTAGACTCTGTCCGGCGAGATAATGTAGCTGTACTGCGCGGAGGTATGAGCGGCAAGAGAGGTACGCGCAGATTAGTATGAGTTAAGAAATATGAGTCAGTTTTGTCAAATACGGACAACTAAACATCGCGCACTCCAACACGGGATGCATTCTCTCGCCGGACAGAGTATAGATACAAAGCCTAAATTTGGCATAGACCAAAGCGCGTCTAGTCAATTGATAACCTAATCAATTGCCCTAATCCAATGCGTTTGCTTGCAGGAGAACGAGGAGGAGAAGAAGTCGTCGCAGGAGGACGAGGACTACCTGGACGAGGACGACGAGGACGCCCGGAGCGGCTGGCAGGCAGAGGAGCCCACACAGGCGCCCTCGCAGATGACCGAATTCAAGTGGAACCACTTCGGCAGCCGTCCCAAAGTCGAAGAGAGCCGACGAGCTCAAATGCAAATTCCATTCTTCGGTAATTTACAAACAAAATTTAAGCATTAGAATCGATGGACTAGACTAGATTAATTGGAGTAGATGGATTAGACCAGATGATCTAGACTGGCTGGACTAGATTGACTAGACTAGAATGACTAGACGAGATGAACTAGACTAGTGGTCTAGGTGGACAAAATGTGTCAAACAAGACTAGATAGACTAGACTAGATAGATTAGCCAAACTAGACGGACTATGCAGACTAGATGGACTAGGCGGACCAAACGGAATAGACGGCTTAGACAGACTAGCCTAGACAGACAAGACTAGACAGTCAGGACTAGACAGACAAGACTAGACAGACAAGATTAGACAGACAAGACTCTCACTAAACCCCCTATTCCACCTTGGCTTTTAGTATGCGCTACTCCGGTAGCGCATATTTTGCATTCATTCAGGGTGGGCTGCCCACCCTGAATGAATGCAAAATATGCGACGGTCAATGAAAACCGCCCTAGCTGTTGTCTCCCCGACCAGGATTCGAACCCGGGTCTCCCGCATTGAAAGGCGGTTATAGACAGACTAGACTAGATAGACAAAACTAAACAAATAAGACTAGACAGAGAAGGCTATTTACATCTAGTTATTATAAATTAGGATTAAGCAACTTCAATTGCGCAATTGCACACCGACACCTACTCGCTTAGGATTTTAGGTCCTCCCACGACAATTTCCAATCAAAAATAAACAAAAATCATTATTAGATTGTGTTCAAGATCACTATCTGGACTCAGACTAACTGCTCTTGCATATTTTACACGCCTCTTCTTAATTCCATCCCATCTCAAAGGCTTGGTCAGCACGACACTTTGTCTGCCTAGCTTTGTCTGTCTAGTCTTGTCTGCTTAGCCTTGTCCGTCTAGTCCGTCTCTGTCTAGTCTGTCTAATCTTGTCTGTCGTGTCTTGACTGTCTAGTCTTTACTGTTTAGTCTTGTCTGTCTTGTCTTGTCTGAAATCTGGACTGTCCAAAACTTGACTGTCTAACCTTTGATTATCTAAAACTTGTCTTGGCAAACCTTGATTGTTTAAACAATATTGCCTAAACCTTAAACACCCAAACCTTGACTGCCTAAACCTTGAGTGTCTAAACATTAAACTTTTAAACCTCAACTATCCAAGCCTTTACTCTCAAAACTTTGATTATCTAAAACGTAACTTGCCTAAACCTTGACTTTGACTGCCTAAACCTTGAGTGTCTAAACATTAAACGTTTAAACCTCAACTATCCAAGTCTTTACTCTCTAAACTTTGATTGTCTAAAACGTGACTTGGTAAACCTAGATTGTTTAACCAATACTGCCTAAACCTTAATCACCTAAACCTTGAGTGTCGAAACATTAAACATTTAAACCTCAACTATCCAAGCCTTTACTCTCTAAACTTTGATTGTCTAAAACGTGACTTGGTAAACCTAGATTGTTTAACCAATACTGCATAAACCTTAACCACTTAAACCTTGACTGCCTAAACCTTGTGTGTCTAAACATTAAAGTTTAAACCTCAACTATCCAAGCCTTTACTCTCAAAACTTTGATTGACTAAAACTTGACTTGCCTAAACCTTGACCTTGACTGCCTAAACCTTGAGTGTCTAAACATTAAACGTTTAAACCTCAACTATCCAAGCCCTTACTGTCTAAACTTTGATTGTCTAAAACGTGACTTGGTAAACCTAGATTGTTCAACCAATACTGCCTAAACCTTAACCACATAAAATTTGACTGCCTTAACCTAAAGTGTCTCAACATTAAACTTTTATACCTCAACTATCCAAGCCTTTACTCTCTAAACTTTGATTGTCTTAAACGCGACTTGGTGAACCTAGACTGTTTAACCAATACTGCCTAAACCTTAACCACCCAAACCTTGACTGCCTAAACCTTGAGTGTCTAAACACTAAACGTTTAAACCTCAACTATCCAACCCTTTACTCTGTAAACTTTGATTGACTAAAACTTGACTTGCCTAAGCCTTGACCTTGACTGCCTAAACCTGGAGTGTCTAAACATTAAACGTTCAAACCTCAACTATCCATGCCTTTACTCTCTAAACTTTGATTGTCTAAAACGTGACTTGGTAAACCTAGATTGTTTAACCAATACTGCCTAAACCTTAACCAGCCAAACCTTGACTGCCTAAATCTTAAACGTTTAACGTTTAAACGTTTAGTGTCTAAACATTAAACGTTTAAACTTTAACTTGACTTGGCAAACCTTGATTGTTTAAACAATATTGCCTATACCTTAAACACCCAAACCTTGACTGCCTAAACCTTGAGTGTCTAAAAATTAAACTTTTAAACCTCAACTATCCAAGCCTTTACTCTCTAAACTTTGATTATCTAAAACGTGACTTGCCTAAACCTTTACTTTGACTGCCTAAACCTTGAATGTCTAAACATTAAACTTTTAAACCTCAACTATCCAAGTCTTTACTCTCTAAACTTTGATTGTCTAAAACGTGACTTAGTAAACCTAGATTGTTTAACCAATACTGCCTAAACCTTAATCACCTAAACCTTGAGTGTCTAAACATTAAACATTTAAACCTCAACTATCCAAGCCTTTACTCTCTAAACTTTGATTGTCTAAAACGTGACTTGGTAAACCTAGATTGTTTAACCAATACTGCATAAACCTTAACCATTTAAACCTTGACTGCCTAAACCTTGTGTGTCTAAACATTAAAGTTTAAACCTCAACTATCCAAGCCTTTACTCTCAAAACTTTGATTGACTAAAACTTGACTTGCCTAAACCTTGACCTTGACTGCCTAAACCTTGAGTGTCTAAACATTAAACGTTTAAACGTCAACTATCCAAGCCCTTACTCTCCAAACTTTGATTGTCTAAAACGTGACTTGGTAAACCTAGATTGTTCAACCAATACTGCCTAAACCTTAACCACATAAAACTTGACTGCCTAAACCTAAAGTGTCTCAACATTAAACTTTTATACCTCAACTATCCAAGCCTTTACTCTCTAAACTTTGATTGTCTTAAACGCGACTTGGTTAACCTAGACTGTTTAACCAATACTGCCTAAACCTTAACCACCCAAACCTTGACTGCCTAAACCTTGAGTGTCTAAACACTAAACGTTTAAACCTCAACTATCCAACACTTTACGCTATAAACTTTGATTGACTAAAACTTGACTTGCCTAAACCTTAACCTTGACTGCCTAAACCTTAAGTGTCTAAACACTAAACGTTTAAACCTCAACTATCCAACCCTTTACTCTGTAAACTTTGATTCACTAAAACTTGACTTGCCTAAACCTTGACCTTGACTGCCTAAACCTGGAGTGTCTAAACATTAAACGTTCAAACCTCAACTATCCATGCCTTTACTCTCTAAACTTTGATTGTCTAAAACGTGACTTGGTGAACCTAGATTGTTTAACCAATACTGCCTAAACCTTAACCAGCCAAACCTTGACTGCCTAAGTCTTGAGTGTCTAAACATTAAACTTCAACTGTCTAAACCTTTACTGTTCAAATCTTGATTCTCTAAACTTTGTTTGTCTAAAACAATCATTTGTCGATTGTCGACTTGGCAAACCTCGATTGTTTAAACAATACTGCCTAAACCTTAACTACACAAAGCTTGACTGCCGAAACCTTGAATGTCTAAACATTAAACGTTTAAAGCTCAACTATCTAAACCTTTACTGTCCAAATCTTGACTGTCTAAACATTGATTGTCTAAAACTTGACTTGGCAAACCTTGATTCTTTAAACAATACTGCCTAAACTTTAACCACCTAAACCTTGACTGCCTAAACCTTGAGTGTGTAAACATTAAACGTTTAAAACTCAACAATCTAAACCTTTACTTCCCATATCTTGACTGTCTAAACTTTTATTGTCTAAAACTTGACTTGGCATATCTTGATTGTTGAAACAATACTGCCTAAACCTTAACCACCCAAACCTTGAGGGCCTAAACCTTGAGTGTCTAAACATTAAACGTTTAAACTTCAACTATCAAAATCTTTACTGTCCATATCTTGACTCTCCGAACTTTGTCTGTCTAAAATTCGACTTGGCAAAACCTTAATTGTTTAAACAATTCTGCCTAAACCTTAACTACACATACCTTGACTGCCTAAACCTTGAGTGTCTAAACATTAAACGTTTAAACCTCAACAATTTAAACTTTCACTGTCCAAATCTTGACTATCTAAACTTTGATTATCTAAAACATGACTTTGCAAACCTTGATTGTTTAAACAATGCTGCCTAAATCTTAAGCACTCAAACCTAGACTGCCTAAACCTTGAATGTCTAAAAATTAAACGTTTAAACCTCCACTATCTAAACCGGTACTGTCCAAAACTTGACTGTTTAAACTTTGATTGTCTAACACTTGACTTGACACATCTTGATTGTTTAAACAATACTGCCTAAACCTTAACGACTCAAACCTTGACTGCCGATACCTTGAGTGTCTAAACATTATAATTTTAAAACCCTCAACTATCTAAACCTTTACTGTTCAAATCTTGAGTGTCTAAACTTCGATTGTGTAAAACTTGACTTGGCAAACCAAGGTTTGGGTAGTTAAGGTTTGGCAGTATTGTTTAAACATTAAAGGTTTACCAAGACTCATTTTAGACAATCAAAGTTTAGACAGTCAAGATTTGGACAGTACAGGTTTAGATAGTTATGGTTTAAAGGTTTAATGTTTAGATACTCAAGGTTTGGGTGATAAAGGTTTAGATTGTTTAAACAATACTGCCTAAACCTTAATCACTCAAACCTAGAGTGTCTAAGCATTAAACGTTTAAACCTCAACTATCTAAACCTTTACTGTCCAAATCTTGACTCTCTAAACTTTGTTTGTATAAAACCTGACTGTTTAAACTTTGTTTGTGTAATATGTGACTTTTTTTTCTCTCTAAGGATGTAAATATTACATATGAGACAAGTCAAGATAGAATATACATAAAACAGGCATAAAAAATAAGATTAATAAAAAAACAATTAAAGAGAAACTATAATATACTATCTAAAAAATCATTAACGCTATAGAAACAGTTGTCAATTAGGAACAGTTTTAGACTGCTTCTGAACGATATATAGTTTGATTTATTTTTAATATCTCTAGGTATTCGATTGAAGATCTGAATGCCGATACGATTGGGTGCTCCTTTTGAAATGGTTAGCTTGCTTTTAACAGTTCCAAGATTCTGGCAATTTCTAGTTTTGTTCCCATGACTATCGTTGTTAGTGCTCATTGTATGTCGGTTTTTGTATATATGACAAGCCGCTTCCCATATACATATACAAGGAACCGTAAGAATTTTAAACTTTTTGAAGTAGGGCTTGCAGGAAATTGTGCTTTTGAGTCCGGCTAGTGATCTGAGCAGCTTTTTTGAGCAAGAAATACTCCATGTGATGCAGTCGATATTCCCCACACCAAAATGGATTTCAGCATAATAAACTTTGAGAAGATTTTCTTCTCCCACAGTTTGACGCACTTGACGTAGCAAATATGCCTTGCTGTGCAATTGTTTGATTATTTGCTCAGTTGTTGCGTTTCATTTCATGTTCTCCTCTAAGTAGATACCTACAAATTTATCTTTCTTCTCTCTTTTAATTTTGCAGTCTCCAATTTCAAGTAGAATATCATTTGAGGGCATCCTTCTACTACACTGAAATACTATATAACTAGTTTTAGCGATGTTAAGGTATAAGTTGTTAGCGCAGAACCATTTGAATAGTTTTTGTAGAATTGTATTTGCTTGTAAGGTAGTTTGTGCCAAGGATCCCTCCGAGATTATCAGACTTGCGTCATCAGCGTATAATGTGCGGTATTTTTGACCAATAAACTTGATCATATCTGCTGTATACAGAGAAAATAGCACAGGTGCTAAAATACTCCCTTGAGGGACACCCACGTTAACAACGCTAGCCTTTGACAATCCTATCTTCTCAGTTGAATTAATTTTGACGTATTGTTTCCTGTCGGCCAAATACGACCTGAACCAATTGCCTGTTTTACCTCCAAATCTATAAGAGTCCAATTTCTGCAATAGTATGTGGTGAGAGACGCAATCGAAGGCTTTAGAGAGGTCGCAGAAAACACCCACTGGGAATTTACCTTCATCCACCTCGCATACTATTTTGTTGTAGAGTTCGTTAATTGCTGTAGTGGTAGATTTGTTCCTGCAAAAGCCATATTGTTCATTTGGAATAAGGTTATGCTTTATTATAAAAGGCCTTAATCTGTATTCCATGGAGTATTCTAGTATTTTAGCTAATACTGATACCAACGAAATAGGCCTGTAGTTGTTTTATCCAAGCGGTCTCCTTTTTTAAATACAGCAATCACAGTTGAGGTTTTTAATATTGCAGGCACCTTTTCAGAAGAAAATGAACAATTGATGATATGGGTAAAAGGTTCGATTAATTCAAATTGGAATTCTTTGATGATATTTCCGGGGAGTGAATCCGGGCCGTGAGAGGATTTGTTTTTTAATTTGTTTAGAATTATTGCCACCTCGTTTGGAGTGAGTTCTTCCAGATACATAGTTTTGTCATTTATGAATAAGTGATCGTTATCTATATTTATAGATGGTATGTTCTGAACAATTAACTCAGTCATTAAAAGTCATTAAATATCGAAGCTATAGCATCTGGATCTTTTAAAATAGTCTCATTACATTTAATATTGATGTCTTGTTTGATCCGTGATTTGTTTGACAGATCGTCAACTATATTCCACAGGATTCTTTGTTGATTGCTGGATTTGTCCAAGTTGCTTTTATAATGGTTTTAGTGGTGGCTAATAAATTGTGATGGTTTTTCTTCTTTAACGAATAACATTCTTTTAATATTGGATATTTCCTTTGAATAATATATAGGTTTTTCAGACATCTACTCGACAATATTATCTCTTTAGTGATACATGATTTGGCTCTTAGCATAATTTTCTCAATTGGACAGTATTTAAAAATATAGTATTGCAAATATAGTATTGGTCTTCTGTTCGCAATCGCTTAAATTGTATATTTCATTGTCAGTCCACGATTCCTTTTGCAGAGCTTGTTGCAGATGAAGTTTATTAGCAGCACAAAAGTTTCTAGCATAATAAAAGTGTTGCTTTGGATTAGTTTTAGACAATGAACCATTTAAAACTATAGCTACTTACCTTGATTTACCTTGGTAAACCTTGATTTAAACAATACTGCCTAAACCTTAACCACCCAAACCTTGACTGCCTATACCTTGAGTGTCTAAATATTAAACGTTTAAACCTCAACTAACTATACCTTTACTGTCCAAATCTTGACTGTCTAAACTTTGTATGTCTAAAACCTGACTTGGCAAACCTTAATTGTTTAAACAATACTGTCTAAACCTTAACGACCCAAACTTTGACTGCCTAAACTTTGAGTGTCTAAGCATTAAACGTTTAAACCCCAACTACCTATACCTTTATTGTCCAAATCTTGACTGTCTAGACTTTAATAGTCTAAAACTTGACTTGGCAAACCTTGATTGTTTAAACAATATTGCCTCAACGTTAACGACTTAAACCTTGCCTAAACCTTGCCTAAAACCTTTTAGAAAACCTTGAGTATCTAAACGTTAAACGTTTAAACCTCAACTATCTAAAACTTTAGTGTCCAAAACTTGACTGTCTAAACTTTGATTGTCTAAAACTTGATTTGGCAAACCTTGATTGTTTAAACAGTACTGCCTAAACCTTCACCACCCAAACCTTGACTGCCTAATCCTTGAGTGTCTCAACATTAAACGTTTAAACCTCAACTATCTAAACCTTTACTGTCCAAATCTTGACTGCCTAAACTTTGATTGTCTAAAACTTTACTTGTCAAACTTTGATTGTTTAAGCAATACTCTCTCTCCAATGGCGCTACAGCCCGAAGCGAGCCCTGGCCTCCACCAAACGTTGTCTCCAGCGTTCCCTTTCCTCTGCCGCCGCCCGCCAGTTCCGCACCCCCAGCATCTCTCTCGCATCCCTTTTCACACTTTCCTCCCATCTCGCCCTTGGCCTGCCCGCTTTCCTTCTACCTTCCGGCACTCTGAGTATTTGTCTCGGCACTGCTGTTGGAGCCATCCGGCACACATGTCCCGCCCATCTTAGCCTGCTTAGTTTTATGTGGGATACCACATCTGGGCTTTTGTGTAACTGATATAGTTCGAAGTTCATCCTAATTCTCCAGCCCTCTTCGCTGTTAATTGCCCCATAAATTTTCCTCAGGATCTTTCGCTTAAAAATCTCCAGCATCTTTTCCGATTTCTGGGTCAGCGTCCATGCTTCGCTTCCATATGTGAGGATGGGTCGTATGATTGCTTTATATATATTACACTTCGTTTGTCTGCTAGCTAGCTTCGAGTTAAGGATGGATTTAAGAGTGAAGTATGCCCTGTTAGCTTGCATGATTCTATGTTGTACTTCCACCCCTTCGTCGTTCTGATCCGTGACGGTTGATCTCAGATATTTAAAGTTGTTGACGACTTCTACAGTGTACTCTCCCATATCCAGATTATTTACTGCGTGTACTGTCGCTCCCGGTCTTACCATCATTACTTTTGTTTTATCCTTGTTTATTGACAGACCTATCTCCTTGGCTCTCTTCTCCATTTTACCGTAAGCATCTTTCATTGCCGTTAGCGATCTACCGATGATGTTTAGGTCGTCAGCATAGCCCAAAAGTTGCGTGGATTTATTGCAGATGGTACCGTTGCATTCTATCTGAGCTTTCCTTATAGCTTTTTCGAGCGCGATGTTAAATAATATGGGTGATAGACTGTCTCCTTGTCTCAGACCTGTAATGGTTTCAAACTTGTGCGATGCCTTTTTTGGATACCGACTTGGTTCCAAGTCTTTTTTAACGTACAATTTACCAATTTAATGATCTTTTGTGGTATCTCGAATTCATCCATTGTCTTCATGAGAGTTCTTCTATCGATAGTATCATACGCTTGTTTAAAGTCTACGAAGACCTGGTATGTGCTGATGTTCATTTCCCATGTCTTTTCTAGTATTTGTCTGAGTGTAAACATTTGGTCAGTCGTCGACTATCCTTTCCGGAAACCTGTCTGATACTGTCCTATAATGCTCTCTGCGTACGGTTGGAGTCTTCGTCCGATTATCCATGACAGCACCTTGTAGGCCGTGTTAAGAAGAGTTATACCACGATAGTTCTTGCACTCCAGTTTATTTCCTTTCTTGTAGATAGGGCATATCTTCCCCTCCCGCCATTCATCGGGTATCTCTTCTGTCCTCCAGATTCTTCCTATCAGCTGGTGTAAAGCACAGTTCAGAGCGTCTCCTCCCATTTTGATCATTTCAGATGGTATCATGTCCGGTCCCGGTGCTTTGTGGTTCTTTAGTGCCTTTATCGCCTCGCTTATTTCTCTTTGTGATGGTTCGTTATCTTCTCTCAGATCTCTTACTTCTGGTGTGTGAATTGGGTCGTCTTCAGCTGTTTGTCCGGTTAATTCCACTCGTAGTGAGGTATTCAGGAGTTCGTTAAAATATTCCGCCCATCTACCTACCACTTTACTTTCTTCAGCCAGTAAGGTGCCCTCTTTACTGTTGATAATTGTTGCTCTGGGCTGAAATCCATTTCGCAGGTTGTTCACTATCTTGTAGCATTCTCTAATTTCGTGTTTCTCTTGGTGGTGTCCTATCTGTGCCACCTGGTCGTTAAAATGGGCCCGTTTCTTCTTCCGAAATAAATTGGATGCTTTCTTTCTTTGCTTGTTGTATTCAGCTTGTTTAGCTCTCGTGGGTCTCTGCAAATTCTCTGCCCTAGCTTTCTGTTGTTTCTCGCGTGCTTCTTCACACTCTGCATCGTACCATTGATTTCGTTTTTTCCTATGGACTTTCCCTGGAGCCTCCTCTGCCGATTCCTTAATCCCCTTTGCAATTTCCGTCCATTGTTCTTCAATACTATGATTTTCCGTCAACACTCCTAGTTTTTCGGCGATCTTTTCTTCGTATCGTTGCCTTACCCTGGTTAAGTTCAGTTTTTCCACATCCCATTTTTCTATTCCGCTGTTTGCTGGCTTTTTTGAGTTGGCTAGCCTTTGTTTTAATTTAATCCTCACCAGGTAATGGTCCGAGTTGCAGTCTGCCCCTTTGCAGCTTCTGACGTTCTGTATGCTGGACATAAATCTTGTGTTTATTAAGACATGGTCTATTTGATTGAGTGTCCTTCCGTCTGGTGATCTCCATGTCATCTTGTGGATGTCTTTATGTGGGAATAGCGTACTGCTGATTACAAGGTTTCTAGATGCTGCTAGGTCCACTAGTCTCTGTCCATTGTCGTTAGTATTTTCGTGTAGGCTGTGTTTTCCAATCGTGGGTCTGTATACGTCTTCTTTCCCTATCTTAGCATTGAAATCCCCCAAGATCATCTTTACGTCGTTGTTGTGTGTCGAATCGAATAGCCTTTCTAGTTTTGCGTAGAAGATCTCTTTTTCGTCGTCTGTTTTCTCTTCGCTCGGTGCATGTACGTTAATTATTGTCAGATTGAAGAGCTTCATTCTTATTCGGATCATGCAGAGTCTGTCATCTACTGCTTGGAAGTCCATAATATCCTTCCCTACACTTTTCTTGAGTATGAAGCCTGTTCGTAACTTGTGCGCCTTCCCATTATTACTGCTTTTACATATCCTATATTTTCCTATATCCATGATGCCGCTATCGCTCCAGTTGGTCTCCTGTAGTGCCACTATGTCGACTTTGTATCTCTCCATTTCGTTTGTTAAGGTTAGTGCACCTTTCTGGTAGAGGCTCCTTACATTCCATGTTCCCATCGTAATTTCTTTCGATTTCCTTGTGCATTGCTGTGGTCGTTGCGGAGTAGTCAGTCCAGTCCGAGGCACGTTTGGTGGTTTCGTAACGGTTTCTTTTTTTTTCTATGGATGAGTTGTTGGCCCATCGCAAAACCCCCTTTTCGGAGGACCATTTCACCCGCTCTCGTTGGCCCTGACCGCGCTTTCCATACTGGTTGGTTACCGCATCTCCAGCTTGGTTGCTCAGGTTACCAGGGTTCACCACGTGGAGGTGAGAGTCGGACTTGGGTAGGAGAGGCTATGCTACAATCTCTTCCTGTGCGATTGTCGTGCGGTTGCGCATGCACTACCCTTTGAACCCTTAAGCAAT
The DNA here is from genome assembly GCA_944588485.1 of Phosphuga atrata. Taxonomy (NCBI): domain Eukaryota; kingdom Metazoa; phylum Arthropoda; class Insecta; order Coleoptera; family Silphidae; genus Phosphuga; species Phosphuga atrata. Next base: position 12,139,538 of record OX155908.1, on the reverse strand, counting down.
ACTGCCTAAACTTTAAACACCCAAACCTTGACTCCCTAAACCTTGAGTGTCTAAATATTAAACGTTTAAACCTCAACTAACTAAACCTTTACTGTCCAAATCTTGACTCTCTAAACTATGTCCGTCTAAAACCTGACTTGGCAAATCTTAATTGTTTAAACAATACTGTCTAAACCTTAACGACTCAAACTTTGACTGCCTAAACCTTGAGTGTCTAAGCATTAAACGTTTAAACTCCAAATACCTATACATTTGCTGTCCAAATCTTGACTGTCTACACTTTCTAAAACTTGACAATATTCCCTAAACGTTAACTACGTAAACCTTGGTTGCCTAAACCTTGAGTGTCTAAACGTTTAAACCTCAACTATTAAAAACTTTACTGTCCGAAACTTGACTGTCCAAACTTTGATTGTCTAAAACTTGACTCAGCAAACCTTGATTGTTTAAACAGTGCTGCCTAAACCTTAACCACCCAAACCTTGACTGACTAATCCTTGAGTGTCTCAACATTAAACGTTTAAACCTCAACTATCTAAACCATTACTGTCCAAATCTTGACTGCCTAAACTTTGATTGTCTAAAACTTTACTTGACAAACTTTGATTGTTTAAGCAATACTGCCTAAACCTTAAACACCCAAACCTTGACTGTCTAAACATTAAACGTTTATACCTCAACTACCTAAACCTTTTCTGTCCAAATCTTGACTCTCCAAGCTTTGATTGTCTAAAACTTGACTTGGAAAACCTTTATTGTTTAAACAATACTGCATAAACCTAAACCACTCAAACCTTGACTGTCTAAACATTAAACGTTTAAAACTCCACTAACTTAACCTTTACTGTCCAAATCTTGACTGTCTAAACTGTGATTGTCTAAAACTTGACTTGGCAAACCTTGATTGTTTAAACAAAACTGCCTAAACCTTAACCAACTAAACCTTGATTGCCTAAACCTTGAGTGTCTTAAACGTTTCAAACGCAACCATCTAAACCTTCACTGTCCATATCTTGACTCTCTAAACTTTGATTGTCTAAAGCTTGAATTGTCAAACCTTGATTGTTTAAACAATACTGCCTAAACCTTAACTACCCAAACCTTGACTGCATAAACTTTGACTCTATAAACATTAAACGTTTAAACCTCAATTATCTAAATCTTTACTGTCCAAATCTTGACTGTCTCAACAACAACATAAACTGTCACAGTTGTGCAAGTCTCTATTTATTGTAATCTAGTCTTGTCTGTGTAATCCATTAAACGTAATTCGAATTCAGCGACCGTGCAAGATAATAATTAACTGAATCAACAGAGAATTCCCAAGGAAGTGAAAGCAATAAATCGAAATCGGCAAATATTTCTGAAATATCACGACAAGACAGTGTAATAACCAACAATTAGTCTCAACTGTTTTACGTCTTAAATTTACTAACTAGACTTGAAAGTTTACATCTCGTTTACCACTCGTCTAGCCTACTCTTGTCTAGTCTAATTTTGTCTAGTCTAGTCAGTGGCGTAACTACGTTCAAAAAATTTATGTTTGGAGGGTTAAAGCCCTCCATAAATACAAAATTTTTAGAAGGCAGATGTCATTCCTTTCCTAACCAACTAACCAAGTGGAAGTCATTCCTCTCCATCAAACATTCTTTTTTTGGCCCCAAGCGTTGATAGCTTCCTGGCTTGGGGGCCCGAGTTCCACGAAACGGTTACGCCACTGAGTCTAATAACTTTGACAAATTCCGAACTACCATGGAACACACGGAACGGTTTTTGATAAATTCTTGAATGTGTAGGTGATGGGGCGGCGCACTCGGCGATGGAGCACATCCGGCGCGTCAGCCTGGAGGGCAAGTGCAACGCGCCCAAGGCCAAGGTGGTCAGCATCCAGGCGGAGCACCCGAACCCCGGCAAGCGGTACATGCCCCACTGCACCATCCTCTTCCGCTGCTCCGACGACACCGGCTGCTGCCCCCTGCCCGACACCAAGTGCCAACCCAAGAAACAAACCAAAGTCCATTTATATTTCTATGTAAGTCCAATTTAATACAAGACAAGACTGGATTAGACTCGACAATACTAGACAAGAGTAGATGAGTGTAGATCAAATTAGAGAAGAGTAGTCAAGAGTATATGAGACTAGACCAAAGTAGAGAAGAGTAGACAAGACTGGACAAGACTCGACAAGACTAGACAAGACTATACAAGACTAGACAAGACTAGACAAGACTAGACAAGACTAGACAAGACTAGACAAGACTAGACAAGACTAGACAAGACTAGACAAGACTAGACAAGACTAGACAAGACTAGACAAGACTAGACAAGACTAGACAAGACTAGACAAGACTAGACAAGACTAGACAAGACTAGACAAGACTAGACAAGACTAGACAAGACTAGACAAGACTAGACAAGACTAGACAAGACTAGGCAAGACTAGGCAAGACTAGACAAGACTAGACAAGACTAGACAAGACTAGACAAGACTAGACAAGACTAGGCAAGACTAGGCAAGACTAGACAAGACTAGACAAGACTAGACAAGACTAGACAAGACTAGACAAGACTAGACAAGACTAGACAAGACTAGACAAGACTAGACAAGACTAGACAAGACTAGACAAGACTAGACAAGACTAGACAAGACTAGACAAGACTAGACAAGACTAGACAAGACTAGACAAGACTAGACAAGACTAGACAAGACTAGACAAGACTAGGCAAGACTAGGCAAGACTAGACAAGACTAGACAAGACTAGACAAGACTAGACAAGACTAGACAAGACTAGACAAGACTAGACAAGACTAGACAAGACAAGACTAGACAAGACTAGACAAGACTAGACAAGACTAGACAAGACTAGACAAGACTAGGCAAGACTAGGCAAGACTAGGCAAGACTAGACAAGACTAGACAAGACTAGACAAGACTAGACAAGACTAGGCAAGACTAGGCAAGACTAGACAAGACTAGACTAGACTAGACAAGACTAGACAAGACTAGACAAGACTAGACAAGACTAGACAAGACTAGGCAAGACTAGACAAGACTAGACAAGACTAGACAAGACTAGACAAGACTAGACAAGACTAGGCAAGACTAGGCAAGACTAGACAAGACTAGACAAGACTAGACAAGACTAGACAAGACTAGACAAGACTAGACAAGACTAGACAAGACTAGACAAGACTAGACAAGACTAGGCAAGACTAGGCAAGACTAGGCAAGACTAGACAAGACTAGACAAGACTAGACAAGACTAGACAAGACTAGACAAGACTAGGCAAGACTAGGCAAGACTAGGCAAGACTAGGCAAGACTAGACAAGACTAGACAAGACTAGACAAGACTAGACAAGACTAGACAAGACTAGACAAGACTAGACAAGACTAGACAAGACTAGACAAGACTAGACAAGACTAGACAAGACTAGACAAGACTAGACAAGACTAGACAAGACTAGACAAGACTAGACAAGACTAGACAAGACTAGACAAGACTAGACAAGACTAGACAAGACTAGGCAAGACTAGGCAAGACTAGACAAGACTAGACAAGACTAGACAAGACTAGACAAGACTAGACAAGACTAGACAAGTATAGACAAGACTAGGCAAGACTAGGCAAGACTAGACAAGACTAGACAAGACTAGACAAGACTAGACAAGACTAGACAAGACTAGACAAGACTAGACAAGACTAGACAAGACTAGACAAGACTAGACATGACTAGACAAGACTAGACAAGACTAGACAAGACTAGACAAGACTAGACAAGACTAGACAAGACTAGACAAGACTAGACAAGACTAGACAAGACTAGACAAGACTAGACAAGACTAGACAAGACTAGGCAAGACTAGACAAGACTAGACAAGACTAGACAAGACTAGACAAGACTAGACAAGACTAGACAAGACTAGACAAGACTAGACAAGACTAGGCAAGACTAGGCAAGACTAGGCAAGACTAGACAAGACTAGACAAGACTAGACAAGACTAGACAAGACTAGACAAGACAAGACAAGACTAGACAAGACTAGGCAAGACTAGGCAAGATTAGGCAAGACTAGGCAAGACTAGGCAAGACTAGGCAAGACTAGGCAAGACTAGGTGGACAAGACTGGACAAGACTGGACAAGACTGGACAAGACTGGACAAGGCTAGGCAAGACTAGGCAAGACTAGACAAGACTAGACAAGACTAGACAAGACTAGACAAGACTAGACAAGACTAGACAAGACTAGACAAGACTAGACAAGACTAGACAAGACTAGACAAGACTAGACAAGACTAGACAAGACAGGACAAGACTAGACAAGACTAGACAAGACTAGACAAGACTAGACAAGACTAGACAAGACTAGGCAAGACTAGGCAAGACTAGACAAGACTAGACAAGACTAGACAAGACTAGGCAAGACTAGGCAAGACTAGACAAGACTAGACTAGACTAGACAAGACTAGACAAGACTAGACAAGACTAGACAAGACTAGACAAGACTAGACAAGACTAGGCAAGACTAGGCAAGACTAGGCAAGACTAGACAAGACTAGACAAGACTAGACAAGACTAGACAAGACTAGGCAAGACTAGGCAAGACTAGACAAGACTAGACAAGACTAGACAAGACTAGACAAGACTAGACAAGACTAGACAAGACTAGACAAGACTAGGCAAGACTAGGCAAGACTAGGCAAGACTAGACAAGACTAGACAAGACTAGACAAGACTAGACAAGACTAGACAAGACTAGACAAGACTAGACAAGACTAGGCAAGACTAGACAAGACTAGGCAAGACTAGGCAAGACTAGACTAGACTAGACAAGACTAGACAAGACTAGACAAGACTAGACAAGACTAGACAAGACTAGGCAAGACTAGGCAAGACTAGGCAAGACTAGGCAAGACTAGACAAGACTAGACAAGACTAGACAAGACTAGACAAGACTAGGCAAGACTAGGCAAGACTAGACAAGACTAGACAAGACTAGACAAGACTAGACAAGACTAGACAAGACTAGACAAGACTAGGCAAGACTAGGCAAGACTAGGCAAGACTAGACAAGACTAGACAAGACTAGACAAGACTAGACAAGACTAGACAAGACTAGACAAGACTAGACAAGACTAGGCAAGACTAGGCAAGACTAGACAAGACTAGACAAGACTAGACAAGACTAGACAAGACTAGACAAGACTAGACAAGACTAGACAAGACTAGACAAGACTAGACAAGACTAGACAAGACTAGACAAGACTAGACAAGACTAGACAAGACTAGACAAGACTAGACAAGACTAGACAAGACTAGACAAGACTAGACAAGACTAGACAAGACTAGACAAGACTAGACAAGACTAGACAAGACTAGACAAGACTAGGCAAGACTAGACAAGACTAGACAAGACTAGACAAGACTAGACAAGACTAGACAAGACTAGACAAGACTAGACAAGACTAGACAAGACTAGACAAGACTAGACAAGACTAGACAAGACTAGACAAGACTAGACAAGACTAGACAAGACTAGACAAGACTAGACAAGACTAGGCAAGACTAGGCAAGACTAGGCAAGACTAGACAAGACTAGACAAGACTAGACAAGACTAGACAAGACTAGACAAGACTAGACAAGACTAGACAAGACTAGACAAGACTAGACAAGACTAGACAAGACTAGACAAGACTAGGCAAGACTAGGCAAGACTAGACAAGACTAGACAAGACTAGACAAGACTAGACAAGACTAGACAAGACTAGGCAAGACTAGACAAGACTAGACAAGACTAGACAAGACTAGACAAGACTAGACAAGACTAGACAAGACTAGACAAGACTAGACAAGACTAGACAAGACTAGACAAGACTAGACAAGTCTAGACAAGACTAGACAAGACTAGACAAGACTAGACAAGACTAGACAAGACTAGACAAGACTAGACAAGACTAGACAAGACTAGACAAGACTAGACAAGACTAGACAAGACAGGACAAGACTAGACAAGACTAGACAAGACTAGACAAGACTAGACAAGACTAGACAAGACTAGACAAGACTAGACAAGACTAGACAAGACTAGACAAGACTAGACAAGACAAGACAAGACTAGACAAGACTAGACAAGACTAGGCAAGACTAGGCAAGACTAGGCAAGACTAGGCAAGACTAGGCAAGACTAGGCAAGACTAGGCAAGACTAGGTGGACAAGACTGGACAAGACTGGACAAGACTGGACAAGACTGGACAAGACTAGGCAAGACTAGGCAAGACTAGACAAGACTAGACAAGACTAGACAAGACTAGACAAGACTAGACAAGACTAGACAAGACTAGACAAGACTAGACAAGACTAGACAAGACTAGACAAGACTAGACAAGACTAGACAAGACTAGACAAGACTAGACAAGACTAGACAAGACTAGACAAGACTAGACAAGACTAGACAAGACAGGACAAGACAGGACAAGACTAGACAAGACTAGACAAGACTAGACAAGACTAGACAAGACTAGGCAAGACTAGACAAGACTAGACAAGACTAGGCAAGACTAGGCAAGACTAGACAAGACTAGACTAGACTAGACAAGACTAGACAAGACTAGACAAGACTAGACAAGACTAGACAAGACTAGACAAGACTGGGCAAGACTAGGCAAGACTAGGCAAGACTAGACAAGACTAGACAAGACTAGACAAGACTAGACAAGACTAGGCAAGACTAGGCAAGACTAGACAAGACTAGACAAGACTAGACAAGAGTAGACAAGACTAGACAAGACTAGACAAGACTAGACAAGACTAGGCAAGACTAGGCAAGACTAGGCAAGACTAGACAAGACTAGACAAGACTAGACAAGACTAGACAAGACTAGACAAGACTAGACAAGACTAGACAAGACTAGGCAAGACTAGGCAAGACTAGGCAAGACTAGACAAGACTAGACAAGACTAGACAAGACTAGACAAGACTAGACAAGACTAGACAAGACTAGACAAGACTAGACAAGACTAGACAAGACTAGACAAGACTAGACAAGACTAGACAAGACTAGACAAGACTAGACAAGACTAGACAAGACTAGACAAGACTAGACAAGACTAGACAAGACTAGACAAGACTAGACAAGACTAGACAAGACTAGACAAGACTAGACAAGACTAGACAAGACTAGACAAGACTAGACAAGACTAGACAAGACTAGACAAGACTAGGCAAGACTAGACAAGACTAGACAAGACTAGACAAGACTAGACAAGACTAGACAAGACTAGACAAGACTAGACAAGACTAGACAAGACTAGACAAGACTAGACAAGACTAGACAAGACTAGGCAAGACTAGGCAAGACTAGGCAAGACTAGACAAGACTAGACAAGACTAGACAAGACTAGACAAGACTAGACAAGACTAGACAAGACTAGACAAGACTAGACAAGACTAGACAAGACTAGACAAGACTAGACAAGACTAGACAAGACTAGACAAGACTAGACAAGACTAGACAAGACTAGACAAGACTAGACAAGACTAGACAAGACTAGACAAGACTAGACAAGACTAGACAAGACTAGACAAGACTAGACAAGACTAGGCAAGACTAGGCAAGACTAGGCAAGACTAGACAAGACTAGACAAGACTAGACAAGACTAGACAAGATTAGACAAGACTAGACAAGACTAGGCAAGACTAGGCAAGACTAGACAAGACTAGACAAAACTAGACTAGACTAGACAAGACTAGACAAGACTAGACAAGACTAGACAAGACTAGACAAGACTAGACAAGACTAGACAAGACTAGACAAGACTAGACAAGACTAGACAAGACTAGACAAGACTAGACAAGACTAGACAAGACTAGACAAGACTAGACAAGACTAGACAAGACTAGACAAGACTAGACAAGACTAGACAAGACTAGACAAAACTAGACAAGACTAGACAAGACTAGACAAGACTAGACAAGACTAGACAAGACTAGACAAGACTAGACAAGACTAGACAAGACTAGACAAGACTAGGCAAGACTAGGCAAGACTAGGCAAGACTAGACAAGACTAGACAAGACTAGGCAAGACTAGGCAAGACTAGGCAAGACTAGACAAGCCTAGACAAGACTGGACAAGACTGGACAAGACTGGACAAGACTGGACAAGACTGGACAAGACTGGACAAGACTAGACAAGACTAGACAAGACTAGACAAGACTAGACAAGACTAGGCAAGACTAGGCAAGACTAGACAAGACTAGACAAGACTAGACAAGACTAGACAAGACTAGACAAGACTAGACAAGACTAGACAAGACTAGACAAGACTAGACAAGACTAGACAAGACTAGACAAGACTAGACAAGACAAGACTAGACAAGACTAGACAAGACTAGACAAGACTCGACAAGACTAGACAAGACTAGACAAGACCTATACCAACCAATAAGACTACACCTGACAACCCAAAACCAAGACAAGACTAATCAAACAAGATTCAATTGAACTGTTACATAAGATGTTATGTAATAATCTCATTCTCTGTGTGTATTTGGAAATTTCTGCCTGAGGCGAGAACAAAAACGCTCATTAAGTCAAATTCTTGGCTCACTAGTCCCTCAGAATTAATGAAATTCACCGGCCAATTATCGACTCGAGCGCAGAAAAAAACTCATTATTGTAAAATACCTGCCAAATAAAACACATAATAATTATTATATAACAAATATTGTTAGTAAAAGTTGTTGTAAATGTCTTGTCCATATAGTATTTTCTGTCTAGTCTTGTCTAGCTTGACTTGTCTGGCTACTCTTGTTTGTCCAGTCGTGTCTGTATAGTCTTGTCTGTCTAGTCTTTCGAATCCTGGTCGGGCAGACAACAACTAGGGCGGTTTTCACCAACCGTCCGGGCTGCCAACTTAGAATGAATGCAAAATATGCGATACCGGGGTGGCGCATAGTAAAAGCCAATGTGGAATAGGGGGTTTAGTGAGAGCTTCCCCGGAACCACTAATCTGTCTAGTCTTGTCTGTCTAGTCGTGTTTGTCTAGTCTTGTCTGTCTAGCCTTGTCTGTCTAGCATTATCTGTCTCCCTTTATATAATATTTCCATCAACACCGATCACGATTAATTTGATGATTTATTCGGGTCGGGGTTGAATATTTTCACCCCAAATTTAGTATCAGTCAATAAATTATGTTTTTGTTGAGACGGCTGACCAGTCACACGATCGTTTTGATTTATAACTGAAGGCGATACAAGTGTGTCGTTATTTATCTTTGCTAGACAGATAAGAATATATAGACAATACTAGACAGACAAGGCTAGACGGACAAGACTAGACAGACAATACTAGACAGACAAGACTAGACAGACTAGACTAGACAGTCTAGACTAGACAGACAAGACTAGACAGACAAGACTAGACAGACAAGACTAGACAGACAAGACTAGACAGACAAGACTAGACAGACAAGACTAGACAGACAAGACTAGACAGACAAGACTAGACAGACAAGACTAGACAGACAAGACTAGACAGACAAGACTAGACAGACAAGACTAGACAGACAAGACTAGACAGACAAGACTAGACAGACAAGACTAGACAGACAAGACTAGACAGACAAGACTAGACAGACAAGACTAGACAGACAAGACTAGACAGACAAGACTAGACAGACAAGACTAGACAGACAAGACTAGACAGACAAGACTAGACAGACAAGACTAGACAGACAAGACTAGACAGACAAGACTAGACAGACAAGACTAGACAGACAAGACTAGACAGACAAGACTAGACAGACAAGACTAGACAGACAAGACTAGACAGACAAGACTAGACAGACAAGACTAGACAGACAAGACTAGACAGACAAGACTAGACAGACAAGACTAGACAGACAAGACTAGACAGACAAGACTAGACAGACAAGACTAGACAGACAAGACTAGACAGACAAGACTAGACAGACAAGACTAGACAGACAAGACTAGACAGACAAGACTAGACAGACAAGACTAGACAGACAAGACTAGACAGACAAGACTAGACAGACAAGACTAGACAGACAAGACTAGACAGACAAGACTAGACAGACAAGACTAGACAGACAAGACTAGACAGACAAGACTAGACAGACAAGACTAGACAGACAAGACTAGACAGACAAGACTAGACAGACAAGACTAGACAGACAAGACTAGACAGACAAGACTAGACAGACAAGACTAGACAGACAAGACTAGACAGACAAGACTAGACAGACAAGACTAGACAGACAAGACTAGACAGACAAGACTAGACAGACAAGACTAGACAGACAAGACTAGACAGACAAGACTAGACAGACAAGACTAGACAGACAAGACTAGACAGACAAGACTAGACAGACAAGACTAGACAGACAAGACTAGACAGACAAGACTAGACAGACAAGACTAGACAGACAAGACTAGACAGACAAGACTAGACAGACAAGACTAGACAGACAAGACTAGACAGACAAGACTAGACAGACAAGACTAGACAGACAAGACTAGACAGACAAGACTAGACAGACAAGACTAGACAGACAAGACTAGACAGACAAGACTAGACAGACAAGACTAGACAGACAAGACTAGACAGACAAGACTAGACAGACAAGACTAGACAGACAAGACTAGACAGACAAGACTAGACAGACAAGACTAGACAGACAAGACTAGACAGACAAGACTAGACAGACAAGACTAGACAGACAAGACTAGACAGACAAGACTAGACAGACAAGACTAGACAGACAAGACTAGACAGACAAGACTAGACAGACAAGACTAGACAGACAAGACTAGACAGACAAGACTAGACAGACAAGACTAGACAGACAAGACTAGACAGACAAGACTAGACAGACAAGACTAGACAGACAAGACTAGACAGACAAGACTAGACAGACAAGACTAGACAGACAAGACTAGACAGACAAGACTAGACAGACAAGACTAGACAGACAAGACTAGACAGACAAGACTAGACAGACAAGACTAGACAGACAAGACTAGACAGACAAGACTAGACAGACAAGACTAGACAGACAAGACTAGACAGACAAGACTAGACAGACAAGACTAGACAGACAAGACTAGACAGACAAGACTAGACAGACAAGACTAGACAGACAAGACTAGACAGACAAGACTAGACAGACAAGACTAGACAGACAAGACTAGACAGACAAGACTAGACAGACAAGACTAGACAGACAAGACTAGACAGACAAGACTAGACAGACAAGACTAGACAGACAAGACTAGACAGACAAGACTAGACAGACAAGACTAGACAGACAAGACTAGACAGACAAGACTAGACAGACAAGACTAGACAGACAAGACTAGACAGACAAGACTAGACAGACAAGACTAGACAGACAAGACTAGACAGACAAGACTAGACAGACAAGACTAGACAGACAAGACTAGACAGACAAGACTAGACAGACAAGACTAGACAGACAAGACTAGACAGACAAGACTAGACAGACAAGACTAGACAGACAAGACTAGACAGACAAGACTAGACAGACAAGACTAGACAGACAAGACTAGACAGACAAGACTAGACAGACAAGACTAGACAGACAAGACTAGACAGACAAGACTAGACAGACAAGACTAGACAGACAAGACTAGACAGACAAGACTAGACAGACAAGACTAGACAGACAAGACTAGACAGACAAGACTAGACAGACAAGACTAGACAGACAAGACTAGACAGACAAGACTAGACAGACAAGACTAGACAGACAAGACTAGACAGACAAGACTAGACAGACAAGACTAGACAGACAAGACTAGACAGACAAGACTAGACAGACAAGACTAGACAGACAAGACTAGACAGACAAGACTAGACAGACAAGACTAGACAGACAAGACTAGACAGACAAGACTAGACAGACAAGACTAGACAGACAAGACTAGACAGACAAGACTAGACAGACAAGACTAGACAGACAAGACTAGACAGACAAGACTAGACAGACAAGACTAGACAGACAAGACTAGACAGACAAGACTAGACAGACAAGACTAGACAGACAAGACTAGACAGACAAGACTAGACAGACAAGACTAGACAGACAAGACTAGACAGACAAGACTAGACAGACAAGACTAGACAGACAAGACTAGACAGACAAGACTAGACAGACAAGACTAGACAGACAAGACTAGACAGACAAGACTAGACAGACAAGACTAGACAGACAAGACTAGACAGACAAGACTAGACAGACAAGACTAGACAGACAAGACTAGACAGACAAGACTAGACAGACAAGACTAGACAGACAAGACTAGACAGACAAGACTAGACAGACAAGACTAGACAGACAAGACTAGACAGACAAGACTAGACAGACAAGACTAGACAGACAAGACTAGACAGACAAGACTAGACAGACAAGACTAGACAGACAAGACTAGACAGACAAGACTAGACAGACAAGACTAGACAGACAAGACTAGACAGACAAGACTAGACAGACAAGACTAGACAGACAAGACTAGACAGACAAGACTAGACAGACAAGACTAGACAGACAAGACTAGACAGACAAGACTAGACAGACAAGACTAGACAGACAAGACTAGACAGACAAGACTAGACAGACAAGACTAGACAGACAAGACTAGACAGACAAGACTAGACAGACAAGACTAGACAGACAAGACTAGACAGACAAGACTAGACAGACAAGACTAGACAGACAAGACTAGACAGACAAGACTAGACAGACAAGACTAGACAGACAAGACTAGACAGACAAGACTAGACAGACAAGACTAGACAGACAAGACTAGACAGACAAGACTAGACAGACAAGACTAGACAGACAAGACTAGACAGACAAGACTAGACAGACAAGACTAGACAGACAAGACTAGACAGACAAGACTAGACAGACAAGACTAGACAGACAAGACTAGACAGACAAGACTAGACAGACAAGACTAGACAGACAAGACTAGACAGACAAGACTAGACAGACAAGACTAGACAGACAAGACTAGACAGACAAGACTAGACAGACAAGACTAGACAGACAAGACTAGACAGACAAGACTAGACAGACAAGACTAGACAGACAAGACTAGACAGACAAGACTAGACAGACAAGACTAGACAGACAAGACTAGACAGACAAGACTAGACAGACAAGACTAGACAGACAAGACTAGACAGACAAGACTAGACAGACAAGACTAGACAGACAAGACTAGACAGACAAGACTAGACAGACAAGACTAGACAGACAAGACTAGACAGACAAGACTAGACAGACAAGACTAGACAGACAAGACTAGACAGACAAGACTAGACAGACAAGACTAGACAGACAAGACTAGACAGACAAGACTAGACAGACAAGACTAGACAGACAAGACTAGACAGACAAGACTAGACAGACAAGACTAGACAGACAAGACTAGACAGACCAGAGTAGACAGACAAGACTAAGACAAGACTAGACAAACAAGACTAGACAGAGAAGACAAGACTAGACAGACATCAATGTAAACTATTATTATCCTTGAGTGATAATAAGAATATGGTTGCAAATCTGAATATAATAGCGGATTGGCACGGTCGGACCACCCGCCAACTGTCTCTCGCAATCATTATCTGCATAATAGCTCCGCAATTTTCGCCGCCAATTATTATCGATGGTAATTATAAAACTGGATGTTTGCCCATAAACCAATAATCACCATAAAATTAATTCCACATCTCCGTTAAAGCTTGTCTGCCTAATCTTATATGTCTAGTCTTGTCTATGTAGTCTTGTCTGTATAGTCTTGTCTGTCTAATCTTGTCTATCTAGTCTTGTCCCTCTAGTCTTGTCTGTCTAGTCTTATCTGTCCAGTCTTGTCTTTCTAGTCTTATCTATTCAGTCTTGTATGTCTATTTCTGTCTGTGCTGTCTGTCTAGTCTTGTCTAGACTTATCTGCCTTCTTCGTCTTTTGTGTTCTGCTATGTGCACGTTCCAATCTGCCTCCTCAATTACTTCTTGAATGCATTCTTCGGCAAGTGTCCACTCCAGAGATCCGAGTAGTATTCGAAGAATCCATATTTGTTCACCTTTTCCAGGCATTTTGTGGTGGGATACCGTAAGGTCTTTAATGGAGTGGTTTCCCCTTGCCTTCTCCATCCCGATACCGTTGATGCTAGTGAATTCTTCCACCTTTGGGGGTGATTTCTCACTCCCTGGACAACAGAGTGCCCCAGCCCTATACCCACTTATCCGAAATCTAGGGATGCCGTTGGCACTTGGTATAGCGGTGACTTCTTATCCCGGAAGTCCATCGGTCGATATGTCAAAATGACATATGGTTATGCAACTGTCAAATCCTGTATAAATTTCAGCGACTTGCAGTAGACCTTTTTACAGTTAGTTAAGCGCATGCGCGTCCGCCATGTTTTAAACATGGCGAGAATTTGAAAGTTTCGGGCACATTTTGTTATTTTGACTAGTTATACGTCAAAAAGTGCCCGAAAAACTTGGCGGAAATTGACACATGCGCACAAAAAAAATGGAACTATGGAAAGGTCTATTAACACAAAATTTAGTCTTTCCGCAAAATATTCTCTTTTCAAAATGATTATCAAAATTTTCCAATTATCTGCCTAGTTTAATGTTAATAAACTATTTTTGTATTGTTGCAGACTAATACGTTAGGTGTGCCAGGCAACCGGATAGAGAAGCTGTCGTTTTACAATCACACGGAGTGCGGTTGTCTGAAGATAGGCAGCCAGCCCACAGATGTCGAGGCTCCGGAGAGCCTCAGGGCTCCGCGAAACGGCGTCAGCCTCAGGCACGCCATGTCCTTCAGAGAAAACGACTTCAGGTAAAATCAATCTAACCTAGACTGCTCTAGTTTTGGTTTGTCTAGATGTAATACTTGCTTCTGTTCCAGGTGTAACTGTCCGGAGGAGTTTGTGGCGAAGCGGCATTACGCGAGCAAGTGCATATGCGACTGCTCTAATTCGAACATAGATTGCCTCAACATGAAGAAGGGGAAGGAACATTTGTCACTCAAAGACAGAAAGTTAGTAAATAGACTCGACTAGATAGACTAAACTAGACCGGATTAGTCTACACTAGATTAGAATAGAAAAGAATAAATATAAATATAGACTAGACTATATTAGACTAGACTCGACTGGACTAGATTAGACTAGACTGGAGTAGACTAGACAAGATTAGACTAGACTAGATTAGACTAGACTAGATTAGACTAGACTAGATTAGACTAGACTAGATTAGACTAGACTAGATTAGATTAGATTAGACTAGACTAGATTAGACTAGACTAAACTAGATTAGACTAGACTAGATTAGACAAGACTAGATTAGACTAGACTAGACTAGACTAGATTAGACTAGACTCGACTGAACTAGACTAAACTAGAGTAGACTAGACTAGACAAGTCTAGACTAGACAGATAGAAAGACTAAACTAGACTAGACTAGCGAGACTTTACAGATTAGAGGAACTAAACAGACTAGGCAGACTAGACAAGGCAGACTAGCCTAGACAGACTTGACTAGATTGGCAGAAAGACTAAATCAGATAGTCTAGACTAGACCGGATTAGTCTAGACTAGATTAGGATAGAAAAGACTAGAAAAGACTATGAAAAACTAGAAAAGACTATATAAATATAGACTAGTCTAGATTAGACTAGACTCGACTGGACTAGATTAGACTAGCCTGGAGTAGACTACATTAGACTAGATTAGACTAGACTCGACTGAACTAGACTAAACTAGAGTACACTAGACTAGACAAGTCTAGACTAGACAGACAGAAAGACTAAACTAGACTAGACTAGATTTCTACGCAGTAGGCCTAGACAAAACATCTAAGTAGTAAGACTAGACTAGACTAGACTAGATTAACGATTTCTACGCAGTAGGCCCTACGGCGTAGGGTAATGTTAGCCCTGTCTATTAACTCGTCCCCTGTCCTTCCAGTCGCAACAATGGCTAAATCATCGGCGAAAACAACGATTTGAGACCGACAAGATTAGACAGACAAGACTAGACAGACAAGACTAGACAGACAAGACTAGACAGACAAGACTAGACAGACAAGACTAGACAGACAAGACTAGACAGACAAGACTAGACAGACAAGACTAGACAGACAAGACTAGACAGACAAGACTAGACAGACAAGACTAGACAGACAAGACTAGACAGACAAGACTAGACAGACAAGACTAGACAGACAAGACTAGACAGACAAGACTAGACAGACAAGACTAGACAGACAAGACTAGACAGACAAGACTAGACAGACAAGACTAGACAGACAAGACTAGACAGACAAGACTAGACAGACAAGACTAGACAGACAAGACTAGACAGACAAGACTAGACAGACAAGACTAGACAGACAAGACTAGACAGACAAGACTAGACAGACAAGACTAGACAGACAAGACTAGACAGACAAGACTAGACAGACAAGACTAGACAGACAAGACTAGACAGACAAGACTAGACAGACAAGACTAGACAGACAAGACTAGACAGACAAGACTAGACAGACAAGACTAGACAGACAAGACTAGACAGACAAGACTAGACAGACAAGACTAGACAGACAAGACTAGACAGACAAGACTAGACAGACAAGACTAGACAGACAAGACTAGACAGACAAGACTAGACAGACAAGACTAGACAGACAAGACTAGACAGACAAGACTAGACAGACAAGACTAGACAGACAAGACTAGACAGACAAGACTAGACAGACAAGACTAGACAGACAAGACTAGACAGACAAGACTAGACAGACAAGACTAGACAGACAAGACTAGACAGACAAGACTAGACAGACAAGACTAGACAGACAAGACTAGACAGACAAGACTAGACAGACAAGACTAGACAGACAAGACTAGACAGACAAGACTAGACAGACAAGACTAGACACACAAGACTAGACAGACAAGACTAGACAGACAAGAGTAGACAGACAAGACTAGACAGACAAGACTAGACAGACAAGACTAGACAGACAAGACTAGACAGACAAGACTAGACAGACAAGACTATATAATATAGACTAGACTATATTAGACTAGACTCGACTGGACTAGATTAGACTAGACTGGAGTTGACTAGACAAGATTAGACTAGACTAGATTAGACTAGACTAGATTAGACTAGACTAGATTAGACTAGACTAGACTAGACTAGACTAGATTAGACTAGACTAGATTAGACTAGATTAGACTAGACTAGATTAGACTAGACTCGACTGAACTAGACTAAAGTAGAGTAGACTAGACTAGACAAGTCTAGACTAGACAGATAGAAAGACTAAACAAGACTAGACTAGCGAGACTGGACAGATTAGAGGAACTAAACAGACTAGGCAGACTAGCCTAGACAGACTAGACTAGATTGGCAGAAAGACTAAATTAGATAGTCTAGACTAGACCGGATTAGTCTAGACTAGATTAGGATAGAAAAGACTAAGTATAAATATAGACTAGTCTAGATTAGACTAGACTCGACTGGACTAGATTAGACTAGCCTGGAGTTAGACTACATTAGACTAGATTAGACTAGACTCGACTGAACTAGACTAAACTAGAGTACACTAGATTAGACAAGTCTAGACTAGACAGACAGAAAGACTAGACTAGACTAGCGAGACTGGACAGACTAGAGGGACTAGACGCACTAGACAAGGCAGATTAGACTAGACAGACTAGACTAGACTGACAGAAAGACTATACTAGGCTGGACTAAACTAGACTAGACTAGCGAGACTAGACTAGACAAGTCAAGTCTTGACTAAACTAGATTAGCGAGACTGGACAGACTAGTGGGACTAGACGGACTACATAGACTAGACGGGCTAGTCATACTAGGCAGACTAGACTAGACAAACTACATTAGATTAAACTAGACTAGACAGGCTAGATTAGACAGACTAGACTAGATAAACTAGACTATACTAGACAAGTCTAGACTAGACTAGACTAGACTATACTAAACTAGACTAAACTACACAAGTCTATACTAGACTAGACGAGACAGACAGAAAGACTAGAATACTTCACTAAACTAGACTAGACAGACTAGAGGGACTAGACGGATTATACAGACTAGAGACACACTACGCAGACTAGGTAAACTAGACTAAACAGACTAGACTAGACAGATTAGTCTAGACAGTCTAGACTAGTCAAACTAGACTAGACAGACTATAATAGACAAAGTAGACTAGACGGACTAGACTATACAGACTGCACAGACTATACTTGTTAGACTAGACTAGACCAGTCAGGTAAGGCTAGACTAGACTAGACAGACAAAACTCGTCTAGACTGTAATTCTAGCCCGTTTCATATGTACTGTGTTGGAGGAGTCTAGAATGTCGAATTGAATTGAGAAATTAGATAACTGTGTTATCTAACCTTGTGAGTTATCTAGTCTAGAATACGAAATCTAGTCTGTTTAAGATCTATTTTTGGGTTGAACTAGCTATCTTAACTAATTTATTTTTGTTAATTAGTTGCGTTATTAGTCTTGATAGTTATTTAGTCTATCTCTAGAATGATAATCGTTTGTTGTAGATGTATATTAGAGGATAAGTGCGGGATGCCGAGCTGCGAGTACGGGGCGTACATTCGGAGCAAGGGGCGATGTCCGAAGAAGCAGGACAAGCTGGAGCACTACGCCAGCATTCCGAGCAGGAACCAGAACTGATTAGTCTACTACTTAGCCTAATTGTAAACGCAAGGGAACTAGTGATAGATCTGTCTTCGAACGAACAAAGCCGCGAAGGAGTTGAGGATTAATATAAGGTGGTTTTGTCTAAATATACTCTGGCGTTTGTCTAAATATTCGAGTTTTGGTTAGGCAAAGGAAACCAAATGTTTAGACAAAAGCGATTTCCCCTAGACTTTCTTCTCCCTGTTTTAATATTAACTTTGTCTAAATATTCGAGTTTTGTGTGGAATATTTTCAGACAAAAGCAAATGTTTAGACAAAACGACTTCACCAACATTTTCTTCTGTCCGTTTTAATGTCATATTTGTCTAAAAATTCCAGTTTTGTTTAGTCTATTTTCAGACAAAACCAAATTTTAGACAAAACCGACCACTAACAATAGATCTTTTCATGGTTGATTTTTTTTTGCGCGCATGCGTCAATTTCCGCCATGTTATACGTCAAAATTGCCCGAACTTTTTGACGTATAACCTTAATATTGGCCCGAAACTTTCATATTCCCGCCTTTCAAACTTGACAGATGCGCATGCGCTTAACTAACCGTAAAAAGGTCTATTGCCTCCCATTTTTAACATTACCTTTGTCTAAATGTTAGGGTTTTGTTTGGTCTGTTTCCAGACAAAACCAAATGTTTAGACAAAACCGACTTTACCAATATTTTCTTCTTCCCGTTTTAATATCACCTTTGTCTAAATGTTAGAGTTTTGTTTGGTCTATTTACAGACAAAACCAAATATTTAGACAAAAACGTCTTCACCAACACTTGCTTCTCCCCATTTTAATATTACCTTTGTCTAAATGTTAGGGTTTTGTTTGGTCTATTCACAGACAAAACCGACTTCATCTACAGTTTTAATATTACCTTTGTCTAAATGTTACAGTTTTGTGTAGTTTATTTTCAGACAGAACCAAATATTTAGACCAAACCGTCTTTATTTAAATATTTTAACATTGTCTAAATATAAACCATTCAGGAAAACTGCCATTGTCGAAACTTACATTGCCTAATTTAATTTAGACAATTAATGTCCCAGGATAAAGATAATCTACGAACCAACAAGCTTGCATTGTCTAAATATCTTTACACAAAAACTAGAGCATTGTCTAAAAATTGCCATTACCTGATCAACTTTGTATTGTCTAAATAAGTTTATTCAAAAATCTAGATCTAGTCGTCTAAAAATTGTCAGGAAACTCACATTGCCTAATTTAATTTAGACAATTAATGTCCCAGGATAAAGATAATCTACGGACCAACAAGCTCGCATTGTCTAAATATGTTTACTCAAAAACTAGAGCATTGTCTCAAAATTGCCATTACCTGATCAACTTTGTATTGTCTAAATAAGTTTATTGAAAAATCTAGATCTAGTTGTCCAAAAATTGTCAGGTATTGTCTAAATATGTGTTGTCTCAAAATTTAGATCGTTTGCTAACAATTAGACAATTGTCATTATTCAAACAACCTTATATTGTCTAAATAAGACCACTAAATATGTTTAGTTAAAAACTAGACCATTGTCTAAAAACCTAGATCTAGGTGTCTAAAAATTAGACAATTATCATGGGTATTGTCTAAATATGGTGACTCAAAATTTACACCGTTTCCTAATAATTAGACAATTGTCATTATTTAAACAACCTTATGTTGTCTAAATAAGTTCACTCAAAATCTAGTTGTCTAAAGAAAATTGCCATGTGCCAGACAAAATCAAATATTTAGACAAAACCGACTTTGTTTAAATATTTTAACTTTGTCTAAATATAGACCATTCAGACAATCTACCCTGGTCGAAACCCACATTGCCTGTTTTAATTTAGACAATTAATGTTTGAGGATATAGATAAAAGAAGTTCCCATTGCCTATATGCGATTACTCAAAAACTCCACCATTGTCTAAAAATTAGACAGATTCAGTCATTGATGAACAACGGTGTATTGTCTAAATAAGTTCATTAAAAAATGTAGATCTAGTTGTCTAAAAATTAGACAATTATCATATGTATTGTCTAAATAGGTTAGGTTAGATTATAATCTGAACCTCAAATGACTTTGAGATTAAAAATCTGGACCTTTTTCTAACAATTAGACGATTTCCATTATTTACCAACAATCTGATATTGTCTAAATATGTTCACTCAAAATCTAATTGTCTAAACTATAGAAAATTACCATGTGTATTGTCTAAATATCTTTACTAAAAAAACTAGAGTATTGTCCAAGAAATAGACAATTGTGACTACCTTGTCCCTTTTATTGTCTAAATAAGTTTACTAAAGAATCTAGATCTAGCTATCTAAAAATTAGACAATTGTGTAAATGTTTATTCGACATCTAGACCATTGTCTACAAATTAGACATTTGTTAATCCTAAACAATCTTGTATTGTCTAAATAAGTTTACTAAACAATCTAGAATTGGACAATTGCCATCCGTATTGTCTAAAAATATGCACCCAAAATCTAGATTATTGTCCAAAAATTAGACATTATTAGAGGTTATCGGTCATAACCTGAACAGCCTTGTATTGTCTAAATAAATTTACTACAAAATTTAGACCTACTTGCCTAAAAAAAGGCAATTGTCATTAGCTAAACCACTTTGTATTGTCGAAATAAATTTACAAAAAATTTAGATGTAAATCTGTCTAAATATTAGACAATTATCATATGTATTGTATACATATATTTGCTCAAAATGTAGATCATTGTCTAAAAATTCTCAAAAATTGTCTAAAAAATCTAGAATTAGACAATTGTCTAAAAATTAGAAGTTGTATTTACCTAAACAACCTCGTATTGTCTAAATAAGTTCAATAAAAAAATCTAGTTGTCTAAAAAATAGGCAATTGTCATTACCTGAACAACTTTGTATCTAAATAAGTTTACTCAAAAACCTAGATCTAGATGTCTAAAAATTAGACAATTGTCATGGGTATTGTCTAAATATGTTAACTCACCTTTACAAACTTGTATTGCCTATCAACATCAAAATCTGTATACGTATAAGACAGTTGTCACTTGTAAGGTCTACAAATATTTGCTAAAATTTTTCTAACTTTGACAATTGTCATTACATGAACAACCTAGTATTGTCTAAACAAGTTTACTCAAGAATCTAGACCTAGTTGTCTAAAAATTAGACAATTGTGATTGCTTGACTAAACATGAATTTAGATTGTTTTTTTCAGTTAGATTGAAACGTTAAATAAAGTTTTTCTCAATTAAATTTGGCGTTAATTTACGTTAGATTAGATGTTAATTGAAGTTTGTCTAAATTAGATTTGGTGACAATTGAAGCCATAAGTAAATTTGGCCTTAATTGAAGTTGGATTATACGTTAATTGAAGTTAATCTAAGTTAAAATTTTCGTCAATTGAAGTTAGATTAGGCATTAATTGAAGTTTGTCTAAATTTCATTTGGCGCCAGTTGAAGTTAGATCAGGCATTAATTGAAGTTTGTCTATATTTAATTTGACGCCAATTGAAGTTAGATTATACGTTAATGGAAGTTTGTCTAAATTAAAGTTGGTGCTTGTCTAAATTAAATTTGGCGCCAATTGAAGTTAAATTAGCCATTAATTGAAGTTTGTCTAAATAAAATTTGACGCCAATTGAAGTTAGATTAGACTTTAATTGAAGTTTGTCTAAATTAAAGTTGGTGTTTGTCTAAATTAAATTTGGCGCCAATTGAAGTTAAATTAGCCATTAATTGAAGTCAAATTAAATTTGGCGTTAATTAAAATCAGATTAGACGATAAATGTAGTTTATTTAAAATACATTTGACGCCAATAGAAGTTTGATTAGTCATTAATTGCATTTTGCCTAAATTAAATTAGGCGCTAATTGAAGTCAGATTAGAGGTTAAATGGAATTTGTCTAGATTAGCCATTGATTAAAGTTTGTCTAAATTAAATTTGATGTTAACTGAAGTCATATTAGAGGTTAAATAACATTTGTCTAAATTAAATTTGATGCTTATTGAAGTTAAAGTATACATTAATTGAAGTTTGTCTAAATTAAATTTGTCGCTAATTGAAGTCAGTTTAGAGATTAAATGAAGCTTGTCCAGTTTGGCTCCCATTCAAATTAGATTAGACATTAAGTAAAGTTTGTCTAAATTGTGTTAGAAATGTCTCTAAATTTAGACATTCTATGCAAAACTTTAATTAGACAAGCCTTGAACTGGACAAATCCTAATTTAGACAAATGGACAAATATAATGATAGAAATGTGTCTAAATTTCATTCGCCCATTCAAGTTAGATTAAACATTGAGTAAAGTTTGTCCAAATTAAATTTGGTGTTAATTACAAGTCACATTGTCTAAATTATATTTAAATTATATTTATTAGAATTAGATTAGACATTGATTAATGTTTGTCTAAAATTAATTTGGTATTGAAGTCAGATCAGAAGTTAATCGAAGTTTGTCTAAATTAAATTTGGCAGTGTGTCCGTTTAAACAAAGAGTCGTAACCTGTAGATTTGTCTAAGGTTGCAAGTTATACAATGATTTGAGAGTGTGTGGGTGTGCGAAGATATTTATTTTTTATATTGCCGAACAAGAATGTTTTTTTTTAATTGTCTATTTCGATGTTTTGTCTCTTTAGACTCATCTAATTATTACTATATTGTCTATTTTGTCCACTAGTCTTAACGTATGTGTCTAATTTTAATCCGAGTTTTAGAGTATTATCAAGTTTAGTTTCTAGACAACGATTTTTTTTGTAATTTAGACAATTTTTGTTTTTGTTTTATTTTCAGGCTGTAAATATAATTTTGCTTAAAATCATTGTCTGACCCCACAATGATAGAAATGTGTCTACATGTAGACATTCTATGTGAAACTTGAACTATACTCCTACATTGAACTACACTCCAGACTTGAACTACACAAATCCTAATTTAGACAAATAAACTGATAGTAATGTGTCTAAAATTAGACATTCTATGCGAAACTTTAATTAGACACGACTTGAACTGGACAAATCCTAATTTAGACAAATGGACAAATATAATGATATAAATGTGTCTAGATTTAGACATTCCATGTGAAACTTTAATTAGACACGGCTTGAATTGGTCAAATCCTAATTTGGAATAATATAATGATAGAAATGTGTCTAAATTTAGACATTCTAGGTGAAACTTTAATTAGACAAGACTTCTACTAGACAAATCCTAATTTAGACAAATGGACAAATATGATAGAAATGTGTCTAAATTTTTAGAAATTGTATGTGAAACTTTAATTAGAACAGGACTTGCTCTAGACAAATTCTATTTAGACAAATAGACCAATATAATGATGGTAATGTGTCTAAATTTAGACATTCCATGTGAAACTTTAATTAGACAGGACTTGAACTGGACAAATCCTAAATTAAACAAATGGTCAAATTTAATCATAGAAACGTGTCTAATTTTAGACACTCCATGTGAAACTTTAATTAGACAAGACTTGAACTAGAAAAAAACTATAGACAAATGAACAAATATAAAGATAGAAATGTGTCTAAATTTAGACATTTTTTGTGTAACTTTAATTAGACTAGACTTGAACTAGACAAATCCTATTTCAGTCAAATGGACAAATATAATTATATAAATGTGTCTAAATTTAGACATTTCATGTGAAACTTTAATTAGATACGACTAGAACTGGACAAATCCTAATTTAGACAAATAAACAAATTTAATCATAGAAAAGTGTCTAATTTTAGACCCTCCATGTGAAACTTTAATTAGACAAGACTTGAACTAGACAAATCTTGTTTACGCAAATGGACAAATATAATGATAGTAATGTGTCTAAACTTAGACATTTTATGTAAAATTTTAATTAGACACGACTTGAACTAGACAAATCCTAATTTAGACAAATGGACAAATTTATTCATAGAAAAGTGTCCAATTTAGACACTCCATGTGAAACGTTAATTAGACAAGACTTGAACTAGACAAATCCTATTTTAGTCAAATGGACAAATATAATTATATAAATGTGCCTAAATTTAGACATTCCATGTGAAACTTTAATTAGACACGACTTGAACTGGACAAAAATTAATTTAGACAAATAGACACATAAGGATATAGATGTGTCTAAATTTAGACATTTATGTGAAGCTTTAATTAGACAAGACTTGAACTAGACAAAACCTATTTTAGTCAAATGGACAAATGTAATTATATAAATTTGTCTAAATTTAGACATTCCATGTTAAACTTTAATTAGACACAACTTGAACTGGACAAATTCTAATTTAGACAAATAGACACATATATATATATATATAAAAGTGTCTAAATTTAGACATTTTATGTGAAACTTTAATTAGACAAGACTTGAACTAGACAAATCCTATTTTAGTCAAATGGACAAATATAATTATATAAATGTGTCTAAATTTAGACATTTATGTGAAACTTTAATTAGACACGACTTGAACTGGACAAATCCTAATTTAGACAAATGGACACATATAAAAAATAGAAATGTGTCTAAATTTAGACATTTTATGTGAAACTTTAATTAGACAAGACTAGACAAATCCTATTTTAGACAAATGGACTAATTTAATCATAGAAACGTGTCTAATTTTAGACACTCCATGTGAAACTTTAATTAGATAAGACTTGAACTGGACAAATCCTAATTTAGACAAATGCACAAATTTAATAATAGAAGTGTGTCTAAATTTAGTCATTCTAGTTGAAACTTTAATTAGACAAGACTTGAACTAGACAAATCCTAATTTAGACAAATGGACAAATATAATGATAGAAATGTGTCTAAACTTAGACCTTCCATGTGAAACTTTAAATAGACAAGACTTGAACTGGACAAATCCCAATTTAGACACATGGACAAATATAATGATAGAAATGTGTCTAAACCTAGACATTCCATGTGAAACTTTAAATCTTGACTTGTACTGGACAAGTGTCTAAGTTTAGATATTCTATGTGAAACTTAAATTAGACAATACTAGAAGTAGACAAATCCCCATTCAGACAAATCAAACTTCATCAAAACTTTTATTAACAAATCACTTAATCCTAGTTTACACTTGAACTGCGGACACCTCGTTGGCCACCCCGCACAGATTCGACCCGATTGCAATGTACAAGTACCCCTGATCCCCGAAATCCTCACCCCACGAGTTCCTGACTATGTAATGGGGCGTCTCCGAGTCCAGATTGTACCCGACAATTTGCACCGCGTGGTTCAACAGCAACGGATGCGAGCTGCAGTGGTACTGGATCACCCCACCCAGGTAGTTCTGCCATGACAGCGCATTGATCGCCGCAGCCACTGGCCCTTGAAACGCCAAAGTCGCCAGAATGTAGTCTTCGTTGCCTATCAAACTAAAACAGAAGGTATTAGATTAGGTTAAACGCACTAGACAAAGCAAAATACTCACTCGCTACAAATGAATTTTGTAACTTGAACCCCTTCCGTGGAATTCAAATCTTTGCACCTTCCATTTTCCAGCCTCAATGGGTACTGTTCCTCGGGAACTACCTTCACCTTGTTATCCACCAGCCAATCCAACAGGTCGCACATATCTCCGCCTTTACACCCTTTGTTGTTGTATCCTGCACAGTCGATCATCTGCTGGGTGCTCAACTGGGTCAAATGCCCTGTCTTGATGGCAAGCATCGTCTCGAGGTTTTCGACGGTGCTGAAGGCCCAGCATGCGCCACAAGACCGCTGGTTGTTCACAGGGGAAACAAAGCCTTTCAACCGCCAATCGACCACCTTTGGCAAACCACGAACTTTCTGTAGAAATGAGGGATTTAATACAGAATTCGTTTTCACTTTGACTTCTCTTCCTGAGCGTCCTAAACCTTTGCTTCCAGTTGCTTCATCTTCTTCACTGCTCTCCAAGCTGTTTGCTTCCTCTTTGATTAAATTCCTCGTCTTCCCGTCTTCTTCTTCATTGGAGTTTTCGCTGGAAGATTTCCGGTCATGTTGGTGCCTCTGCAGGTGTTTCTTAAGAAACTCATGCTCGAACAAATCAGAGAATGGTGTCAGACCGTAGGTAGCACTCAAGTTTGTATTACGGAGGGAGTTCAGCTTCTGGATTTTCTCCAGTGATGCCTGAAATTTTAATTAATAGAATTAGGATTAGACAAAATTCAGTTGTCTCGATCTCCATTGTCTCTGAGACGTCGTCGAGTCTCCATTTGAATTAGTCGAGACTTATGTATCAGCTATATAAGCCCATTAAACTTTTTACCTTGAAGGCTTGGAACCTGATCTGGTACTCAGTCTCATTGTCATAGCTTTTGTTGAAGCTGGTCATGTAGTTGTTAAAGTCGGTCTCCACCTGGTCCTGGATCCTAATTGGGATCCCGAAGAACAGCAGGAAGATGAAGCCAGCCAGCAGGAGGAAGCGCTTGAAGGTGATCATCCTGATCCGGTCGCGCAATCACCATCGTATATCCCCGTCTCTGTCGCGCTGATAACAGACTC
Organism: Phosphuga atrata; assembly: GCA_944588485.1. Taxonomy (NCBI): domain Eukaryota; kingdom Metazoa; phylum Arthropoda; class Insecta; order Coleoptera; family Silphidae; genus Phosphuga; species Phosphuga atrata. Next base: position 12,112,238 of record OX155908.1, on the reverse strand, counting down.
GCCTTATCTGTTTTGCTCTTTTTTTTTAACGCTGGAAACGTCTGGACGCGATTTCGACTCAAAAAGTTGATCTTTGACACGTCTATGCTTGTCAACAATCTTTGGTTATGTTTTGGTACAGTCAGCACTACCAACTGCTTTTTGGGAACATGACAGATCTAGGGCTACACACCATGTGGTCAAACAAATCGTACTAATATTTAGACAAAATGTTTTGATGAATTTTGGTAAAGAGTAGTCAAGTTTAGACAATACTCGACTACACAAAACTAATCAATAAACAACAAAATTTGATTAAGTCTAGAAAAGACGACAATATTAGACAAGTCTAGATGACTAGACGAGACTAGACGAGACTAGACGAGACTAGACGAGACTAGACGAGACTAGACGAGACTAGACGAGACTAGACGAGACTAGACGAGACTAGACGAGACTAGACGAGACTAGACGAGACTAGACGAGACTAGACGAGACTAGACGAGACTAGACGAGACTAGACGAGACTAGACGAGACTAGACGAGACTAGAAGAGACTAGACGAGACTAGACGAGACTAGACGAGACTAGACGAAACTAGACAAGACTAGACAAGACTAGACAAGACTAGACAAGACTAGACAAGACTAGACAAGACTAGACAAGACTATACAAGACTAGACAAGACAAGATCTTTGACTCGTCTCTGCTTCTCAACAATCTATGTTTATGTTTTGACAGTCAGCACTACCAACAGCTTTTTGGGAACATGACAATTCTGGGGATATACACCGGGTGGTCAAACAAATCCTACTAGACATTATTTAGACAAAATGTTTTGATGAATTTTGATAAAGACTAGACAAGTTTAGACAATACTCGACCACACAAAACTTGTCAATAAACAACATGATTTTATTAAGTCAAGACAAGACTGGACAAGATTAGACTAGACTAGACTAGACAAGGTCTGACTCTTCTCTGCTTGTCAACTATCTTTGGTCATGTTTTGACAGTCAGCGCTACCAACAGCTTCTTGGGAACATAACAATTCTGGGGATATACACCGGGTGGTCAAATAAATCCTACTAGACAAATATTTAGACAAAATGTTTTGATGAATTTTGATAAAGACTAGACAAGTTTAGACAATAGTCGACCACACCAAACTAGTCAATAAACAACAAGATTTGATTAAGTCGAGACAAGACTGGTTAAGATTAAACAAGCAAGATCTTTGGTTCGCCACTGTTTGTCAACAATCTACGGTTATGTTTTGACAGTCAGCACTACCAACAGCTTTTTGGGAACATGACAATTCTGGGGATTTACACCGGGTGGTTAAACAAATCCTACTAGAAAATATTTAGACAAAATGTTTTGATGAATTTTGATAATGACTAGACAAGTTTAGACAATACTCGACCAAACAAAACTAGTCAAAAAACAATAAGATTTGATTAAGTCGAGACAAGACTGGACAAGATTAGAAAAGACTAGACAAGAAACAAAACTAGTCAAAAAACAATAAGATTTGATTAAGTCGAGACAAGACTGGACAAGATTAGAAAAGACTAGACAAGAAACAAAACTAGTCAAAAAACAATAAGATTTGATTAAGTCGAGACAAGACTGGACAAGATTAGACAAGACTAGACAAGACAAGATCTTTGAATAGTCTCTGTCAATCTTTGGTTATGTTTTGACAGTCAGCACTACCAACAGCTTTTTGCGAACATGACAATTCTAGGGATATACACCGGGTGGTCAAATAAATCCTACTAGACAAATATTTATACAAAATGTTTAGATGAATTTTGATACAGACTAGACAAGTTTCGACAATACTCAACCAAACAAAACTAGTCAATAAACAACAAGATTTGATTAAGTCGAGACAAAACTCGACAAGATTAGACAAGACTAGACAAGACTAGACAAGACTAGACAAGACTAGACAAGACTAGACAAGACTAGACAAGACTAGACAAGACTAGACAAGACTAGACAAGACTAGACAAGACTAGACAAGACTAGACAAGACTAGACAAGACTAGACAAGACTAGACAAGACTAGACAAGACTAGACAAGACTAGACAAGACTAGACAAGACTAGACAAGACTAGACAAGACTAGACAAGACTAGACAAGACTAGACAAGACTAGACAAGACTAGACAAGACTAGACAAGACTAGACAAGACTAGACAAGACTAGACAAGACTAGACAAGACTAGACAAGACTAGACAAGACTAGACAAGACTAGACAAGACTAGACAAGACTAGACAAGACTAGACAAGACTAGACAAGACTAGACAAGACTAGACAAGACTAGACAAGACTAGACAAGACTAGACAAGACTAGACAAGACTAGACAAGACTAGACAAGACTAGACAAGACTAGACAAGACTAGACAAGACTAGACAAGACTAGACAAGACTAGACAAGACTAGACAAGACTAGACAAGACTAGACAAGACTAGACAAGACTAGACAAGACTAGACAAGACTAGACAAGACTAGACAAGACTAGACAAGACTAGACAAGACTAGACAAGACTAGACAAGACTAGACAAGACTAGACAAGACTAGACAAGACTAGACAAGACTAGACAAGACTAGACAAGACTAGACAAGACTAGACAAGACTAGACAAGACTAGACAAGACTAGACAAGACTAGACAAGACTAGACAAGACTAGACAAGACTAGACAAGACTAGACAAGACTAGACAAGACTAGACAAGACTAGACAAGACTAGACAAGACTAGACAAGACTAGACAAGACTAGACAAGACTAGACAAGACTAGACAAGACTAGACAAGACTAGACAAGACTAGACAAGACTAGACAAGACTAGACAAGACTAGACAAGACTAGACAAGACTAGACAAGACTAGACAAGACTAGACAAGACTAGACAAGACTAGACAAGACTAGACAAGACTAGACAAGACTAGACAAGACTAGACAAGACTAGACAAGACTAGACAAGACTAGACAAGACTAGACAAGACTAGACAAGATCTTTGACTCGTCTCTGTCAACAATCTTTGGTTATGTTCTGACAGTCAGCACTACAAACAGCTTTTTGGGAACATGACAATTCTGGGGATATACACTGGGTGGTCAAACAAATCCTACTAGACAAATATTTAGACAAAATGTTTTGATGAATTTTGATAAAGACGACAAATTTAGACAATACTCGACCACACAAAACTAGTCAATAAACAAGTTTTGATTAAGTCGAGACAAGACTGGACAAGATTACACAATAATAGACAAGACAATAATAGACAAGATCTGCCCTCGTCTCTGTCAACAATCTTTGGTTATGTTTTGACAGTCAGCACTACCAACAGCTTTTTGGGAACGACAATTCTGGGGATATACACCGGGCCGTCAAACAAATCCTGCTAGACAAATATTTAGACAAAATGTTTTGATGAATTTTGATAAAGACTAGACAAGTTTGGACAATAGTCGACCACACCAAACTAGTCAATAAACAACAAGATTTGTTTAAGTCGAGACAAGACTGGACAAGATTAGACAAGACTAGATAAGATCTTTGGTTCGCCTCTGTTTGTCAACAATCTTTGCTTATGTTTTGACAGTCAGCACTACCAACAGTTTTTTGGGAACCTGACAATTCTGGGGATATACACCGGGTGGTTAAACAAATCCTACTAGAAAAATATTTAGACAAAATGTTTTGATGAATTTTGATAAAGACTAGACAAGTTTGGACAATAGTCGACCACACCAAACTAGTCAATAAACAACAAGATTTGATTAAGTCGAGACAAGACTGGACAAGATTAGACAAGACTAGATAAGATTTTTGGTTCGCCTCTGTTTGTCAACAATCTTTGCTTATGTTTTGACAGTCAGCACTACCAACAGTTTTTTGGGAACCTGACAATTCTGGGGATATACACCGGGTGGTTAAACAAATCCTACTAGAAAAATATATAGACAAAATGTTTTGATGAATTTTGATAAAGACTAGACAAGTTTGGACAATACTCGACCACACAAAACTAGTCAATAAACAACAAGATTTGATTAAGTCAAGACAAGACTGAACAAGATTAGACAAGACTAGACTAGACTAGACAAGATCTTTGACTCGTCTCTGCTTGTCAAAAATCTTTGGTTATGTTTTGACAGTCAGCACTACCAACAGCTTTTTGGGAACGACAATTCTGGGGATATACACCGGGCCGTCAAACAAATCCTGCTAGACAAATATTTAGACAAAATGTTTTGATGAATTTTGATAAAGACTAGACAAGTTTGGACAATAGTCGACCACACCAAACTAGTCAATAAACAACAAGATTTGTTTAAGTCGAGACAAGACTGGACAAGATTAGACAAGACTAGATAAGATCTTTGGTTCGCCTCTGTTTGTCAACAATCTTTGCTTATGTTTTGACAGTCAGCACTACCAACAGTTTTTTGGGAACCTGACAATTCTGGGGATATACACCGGGTGGTTAAACAAATCCTACTAGAAAAATATTTAGACAAAATGTTTTGATGAATTTTGATAAAGACTAGACAAGTTTGGACAATAGTCGACCACACCAAACTAGTCAATAAACAACAAGATTTGATTAAGTCGAGACAAGACTGGACAAGATTAGACAAGACTAGATAAGATTTTTGGTTCGCCTCTGTTTGTCAACAATCTTTGCTTATGTTTTGACAGTCAGCACTACCAACAGTTTTTTGGGAACCTGACAATTCTGGGGATATACACCGGGTGGTTAAATAAATCCTACTAGAAAAATATATAGACAAAATGTTTTGATGAATTTTGATAAAGACTAGACAAGTTTGGACAATACTCGACCACACAAAACTAGTCAATAAACAACAAGATTTGATTAAGTCAAGACAAGACTGAACAAGATTAGACAAGACTAGACTAGACTAGACAAGATCTTTGACTCGTCTCTGCTTGTCAAAAATCTTTGGTTATGTTTTGACAGTCAGCACTACCAACAGCTTTTTGGGAAATGACAATTCTGGGGATATACACCGGGTGGTCAAACAAATCCTACTAGACAAATATTTAGACAAAATATTTTGATGAATTTTGATAAAGACTATACAACGTTAGACAATACTTGACCACACAAAACTAGTCAATAAACAACAAGTTTTGATTAAGTCTAGACAAGACTGGACATGATAAACAAGATTAGACAAGACTAGAAAGACTGACTAAGACTGGACAAGACTGGACAGGACTGGACAAGACTGGACAAGACTGGACAAGACAGGACAAGACTCTACAAAACTAGACAAGATTAGACAAGACTGGACAAAACTAGACAAGACTGGAGAAGACAGGACAAGATTGGACAAAACTGCACAAGACTGGACAAGACTGGACAAGATTGGACAATACTGGACTAGACTGGACAAGACTGCACAAGGCTGGTTAAGACTGGACAAGACTGGACACGACTGGACAGGATTGGACAAGACTGGACAAGACTGGACAAGACTGGACAAGACTAGACAAAACTAGACAAAATTAGAGAAGACTAGACAAGACAACAATCCAAGCAACCAGACAACAATCACAGACAACTGTCTAGTCTCGTCTAGTCTCGCCTAATCTCGTCTAGTCTCGTCTAGTTTCGTCTAGTCTCGTCTAGTCTCCTCTAGCCTCGTCTTGTCTCGTCTAGTCTCGTCTAGTCTCGTGTAGTCTCGTCTAGTGTCGTCTAGTTTCGTCTGGTCTCATCTAGTCTTGTCTAGTCTTGACAACTTCGTCTAGTCTTGTTTCGGCTTATCCTGGAATGGCTTATTTTGTCAACTCTTGTCAAGATTTATTTAGTTTTGCCTAGTCTTTTCTAGTCTTGTCTAGTCTTCTCTAGCCCTGACTAGTCTTGTGTAGTCTTGTCTATCTCTGTCTAGTCATAGCTAGTCTTGTCCAGTCTTGTCCAGTCTTGTCAACTCCTGTCCAGTATTGTCCAGTCTTGTCCAATCTTGTCCAGTCTTGTCAGGTCTTATCCACCCTTGTCCAGTTTTGTCTATTCTTCTCTAGTCTTGTCTAGTCTGGTCTAGTCTTGTCTAGTTTTGTCTAGTCTTTAGTCTTGTCTAGACTTGTCTATTCTTGTTTAATTCTAACTACCATTGTCTAATCTTGTCTAGTCCGTTCTGCTCTTGCCTAATCTGGTTGTGCCTAGTCTTAATCATACTTGACTAATCTGATTGAGTCCTGTTTAGTCTAGTATCGTCGCCTATTGTCTAATCTTGTCTCTGCCTTACAAAAAAATTTCAGATTAGACAAGACTAGACAAAAAGTAACTAGATTTTAGACAAACATTTTCAAGAACGACGAATTTTTTAATTTAAAATAAGCTAAGATATTAAAAACAAGTCTAAAATACGAAACTTAAGTTTAGACAAAACCAATGTAGACAATAATCGCTTCATCATTACCCAAATAGGTAATTAGTAATTTCTGTTTTTTAGCGTTGGCTGCGCTGTTTAACTGCTTTAGGTTGGCATCTTGGACTGTCACCGTTTCTCTCTAATGTTTCTTTTCGTGTGAACGCTCCAAAATGGCAACCACGACGATTTCAAAGAAGCGCAAGGTAAGCCTTAAAAACCCAACAAAATACCCGTTTGCAGCCCCAAATACCAGCAGAAAACGATTCTGCGACGTCCCAAGCCCCGCGATGCCGCCCCACAGCTCCAAAAAGCGAAACGATGGACGAGATTTTCACGGATTGACAGATACATAACCTTACAATAACACCGTTTACATTTCACATTCAAACGTTTTAAACAAATTATTTATTTTGTTATTGGGCTTCTAAAACACTTTCATCACATTTGTTTATTTATTTACATTTTTAGAAGCGTAGATGATCATAAAGCAAATTATGACCTGTTGCTGTTATTTTTCTTGTTCTTCGAGAATTGTAACATTGTTTTCACAATCTCACTGTGCTTAGCTCGACGTTCATCTGTCCATTTTCCTCTTGGTATTTTGGGTTCGTTCTCTGATATTATTTCCTAGCTGTATATCTTATGTCTGAAGATTTTTCGTCTTTCGATGTCTCAAGATGTTTCGACTTCGATGTCAGTAGATGTTTCGACTTTCGATGTCTGTTGGTGAGATGCTGGCGTTTTTTAAATCAATTTAGACTTGTTGTCGTTTTCAATGTCTCTACGTATGTAAGTACATCAAAACTCACCTTGTTTTTTCAGTAGATCTTATATCTGAAGATCTTTCGATGTCTGCCATTGAGATGTTGACATTTTTTAGATCAATTTGGACCTGTTTTACCCAGACTGTTGTTGTTTTCAGTTTCTGTAATTACATCTAAAGTCTCTCTGTTTATTCAGTTGTCCACCTACCACCTTCATCACATTTATATTAATTCATAAATAAATATAAATGTTATAAAATCGCAATATGATATCCCATACTCAATAACAAAATAAATAAAGAATATTAGGGATGATGAGAACCAACATTTAAACAAAGTGTTTTCAGGATAGTTTCAATGCTAAAATGGTGTGGAAATTGTTTGTCTAACACAAGTGTTTGTTCAGTGTAAACATTGTAATCAGAGTGTTTTCTTCAGGTGGTTTTCATGAGGAAAATTTCAATTTGGTGTTTTTTTGCTCGTTTTAACACATTTTAAACTTTGTTATTGTTCCATAAAGAAAACTGAGGTTTAAGAATTTTCTCGTTTCTTTCAGAAAATGTTTAACAGGTTGACTGCCATGTGCGACACATGTGGTACACATCTTCTTTGATACTGACGCCACGCTTAATTGACGTAAAAAGTTCCATGTAGCCAGGTACTTTTTTTCCAGAACTCTTATTTTCGAGGTTCAGTATGTTATCTTTGTTCAGTATGTTACATTCAGTATGTTGTCTCCGAGGCCACTCAACTGATTTTTCCATATGATTCCTGCTTTGTGAGTAACTGCTGTGGAACACAATTCAATTGAAATTAAAATGTGCCGTGCACTAGTGGAGTGGCTCCCTTAGTTTGTTGTTGGTTTAGGGTGTGCCCCCCATCTGGTACTCAAAAAGTTTTTGCCAATGCTGTTAATCAATCTTATTTCCAATTTTGTAATCACTTTGTAAACCGTTTAAAATATTTTGTAAGCCCCCCATTATTATCCTAACAGTTTCTGTTTAGAAGGAGGAAAAGTTTGGGAAATTTTTTTGGTTTTTCTCATTGAATTTACTTCTGCTATAACTTCCCAACTGTCCATGGAAATGTGGATGTTTCAACTTTTGTAGTCCATCTTTTGATTTTGACTTGCACAGAATTATGGCCAATTATGGCCAATTTGTACATTATGGCCTGTGTTTCCAATTGGAATGTCATGGCATGTGATCCCAGGGACACAGATACCATACCTCAGGGATGGTTTGTAGATTCCTGCTCCAGTTCCTCTGTCCTTTTTGGAGTCATCTGTATACCAACCCAGCCCTCCATGTGTTTAGTCCTTCCATCCGACATAGTTGTCATTTCAAGGGTAGATCATACATACATTTTAATTTTTAAGAATCTTATTCTTTTCTTAGTTTGTTGGCGATGGGGTGTTTAAAGCGGAGCTGAACGAGTTCCTGACGCGAGAGCTGGCCGAGGACGGCTACTCGGGGGTGGAGGTGCGCGTCACGCCGACGAGGACCGAGATCATCATCATGGCGACACGGACGCAGAACGTGCTGGGCGAGAAGGGCCGCCGCATCCGCGAGCTCACGTCCGTCGTCCAGAAGCGGTTCAACTTCCCCGAACACACCGTCGAGCTATACGCCGAGAAGGTGGCCACGAGGGGACTCTGCGCCATCGCTCAAGCCGAGTCGCTGAGGTATAAGCTCATCGGCGGTCTGGCCGTCCGCCGCGCCTGCTACGGTGTCTTGAGGTTCATCATGGAATCCGGAGCCAAAGGTAATAATAAATACTTACTACTTATATTATCATGGATAAAACTATTTATTAAGACTTTGTTCGTATAAGACTACATAAGTAATTGCAACATTGAAAATCAGGATTACGCTGCTATAACTGGAATGCACTAGACAGACAAAACTACACTGACAAGACTAGACAGACTAGACAGCCAAGAATAGGCAGACAGACAAGACTTGACAGACTAAATTGACAGACTAAACTGACAAGACTAGACAAACAAGTTAAGACAGACAAGACTTGACAGGCAAGACTAGACAGACAAGACTAGACAGATAAGACTTGACAGGCAAGACTAGACAGACAAGACTTGACAGACAAGACTTGATAGACAAGACTAGACAGGCAAGACTTTTTTTTCTTTAAAAGTGGTTCAGGGTAAGCTCTCACCAAATCCCCTATTCCACCTTGGCTTTTAGTATGCGCCACCCCGGTATCGCATATATTGCATTCATTCAGGGTGGGCAGCCCGGACGGTTAATGAAAACCGCCCTAGTTGTCGCCTCCCCGACCAGGATTCGAACCCGGGTCTCCCGCATTGAAAGGCGGGTATGTTGTCAACTACACCATCGAGGAGGACAGACAGGCAAGACTAGACAGACAAGACTAGACAGACAAGACTAGACAGACAAGACTAGACAGACAAGACTAGACAGACAAGACTAGACAGACAAGACTAGACAGACAAGACTAGACAGACAAGACTAGATAGATAAGACTTGACAGACAAGGCTTGACAGATAAGACTAGACAGATCGACAAGACTTGACAGAGAAGACAGATTAGACAGACAAGACTAGACAGATGAGACTAGACAGATAAGACTTGACAGGCAAGACTAGACATACAAGACTTGACAGACAAGACTAGACACACAAGACTAGACAGATAGACAAGACTTGACAGAGAAGACAGATTAGACAGACAAGACTAGACAGACAAGACTAGATAGACAAGACTTGACAGACAAGACTTGACAGACAAGACTTGACAGACAAGACTAGACAGACAAGACTAGAAAGATGAGACTAGACAGATAAGACTTGACAGGCAAGACTAGACAGACAAGACTAGACAGACAAGACTAGACAGACAAGACTATACAGACAAGACTAGACAGACAAGACTAGATAGATAAGACTTGACAGACAAGGCTTGACAGATAAGACTAGACAGATAGACAAGACTTGACAGAGAAGACAGATTAGACAGACAAGACTAGACAGATGAGACTAGACAGATAAGACTTGACAGGCAAGACTAGACATACAAGACTTGACAGACAAGACTAGACACACAAGACTAGACAGACAAGACTAGACAGAAGAGACTAGACAGACAAGACTAGACAGACAAGATTTGACAGACAAAACTAGACAGACAAGACTAGACACACAAGACAGGCAAGATTAGACAGACAAGGTTAGACAGGCGAGACTAGACAGACAAGACTTGACTTGACAAGACTATCTACGTCTTGTTTCGTTCTTTCGTCCTTCTCTTTACCGCTGATTATGTTTTGTAACATCTCCTCGGAGTACGCCCAGTCGGTAGGCGATCTGAGCATTAACAACTAGTCAACTAATGTCACTTCTAGTTCGGATGGTTTCTGGTTTGTCCATATATCTCTTTCTGGGGTCCATCGATCGCACTCAAAAATAGTGTGCTGGACACTATCTGTGCAGCCACAGTATATGCACAGATTGTCTGCTGTGCTGCCGATGTGGCAGGTGTATTCTTTAAAAGAACCATGGCCGCTGAGTGCCTGGGTTATATAATAGCTAACCTCCCTGTGTTGTCTTGTAGCCCATGGTTCTATCTGTGGGATAAGAAGCCTGGTTCACGACCCGAATTTATCATTGCTCCACATTCGTTGCCATTTTTCAAACGTTTGCGCCCTTGCGGTTTTTCGTCTTTCCTTCTTGTTTGTCACTGTTAGGTCGTTTCTTGCTTTATGAAGCAGGACTCTTTCTTCGATGGTATACTCCAGGGCTGTCCAACTTTTTTGTAGTGGCGATCTACTTTTTTGTATATATTGTTTCCAAGATCGACTAAAACGCGACAAATCATCATTTGTCCAATCTACAAGAAAGGGGACAAACTGTTATGAGCGAACTACAGTGGTATCTCACTGCTAAACTGCCCACACAAAATCTTGACCACCATCATAAACAACAGAAAGAAACTGCTGTGCAAATAACTGATTGGGGAATATCAAGCTGGGTTCAGACCAGGCAGGTCCAACTGATCAGCTATTCACAAAGTTGTACACGACGCTTAAAGAACTCGGCATACCAGGGAAACTGACAAGACTTGTACGCATGACCATGGCAAAAGTGCGCGTACAGGGACAACTAACCGAAGAATTCACATACGCGCAGGGACTGTAGCATGGAGATGGATTTGCACCGACTCTTTTCAACCCTGGTCCTAGAACGGGTAGTCAGAAAAAACGGCATCAGCAGAAACCACTTACTTACTAACAAAACTCAGGTTTTAGTCGTCACCTGTTTATGTGCTCTTTGGAGGATAGTTGCCTGTCAATATTTATCCCTAGATATTTTACAAATTCTTTTGGGATTATTGTCTCCACTTTCACTTTAAATTTTATGTGTCCTATCTTCCTTAGGCCTGTAAGAAGAAGCTTCTGTTTTCTCCACTGCCAGCTTGAGCCTTTTGTCCTCCAGCCAGTTACCCACAATTTTAATGGCCATGTTAGCCCTATCCATTAACTCGTCCTCTGTCCTTCCGGTTGCCACAATGGCTAAGTAATCAGCGAAGCCAATAATTTCTATGGGTAGGGTAGTCTTAGCCTCAGGACGCCATCATATAAGATGTTCCAAAGCGTAGGGCCCATAACGGAACCCTGCGGCCCACCACTGGTTACCTCGCATTTTGAGGATTCTCCGCCTGTTTCTATTATTATTTTTCTGTTAGACAGGTGGCTGCCAATAAAGCGCAAAATGTATGGGGAAGTTTTTCTTTCTTAAAGCTCTGTCATAATATCTCTCCAGGCTGCCGAATTGAAGGCATTTTGGACATCTAATGTTATGAGCGCACTCATCTTCTTTGTTCTCTGTGTGCCAGCTGACAGTTTCTTGTTGGCTTCTAAGACCCTCAAAACAGCATCCACGTTAGACCGTCCCTCTCGAAACCCATGCTGCCTATCTGAAAGATTTTTACATTGTTTAGTTCTTCCTTTAGTCTTCAGAGCAGTAACCCAGAAGTTTCCCTGTTACATCAAGTAAACATATTGGACGGAATGAGGAAGGTAGGTCTGTGGGTTTATTCCCTTTTCTAAGTAGAACCAGCTTTGCCTTTCTCCAACTTTCTGGAAATTTGCCGTCTGCCATAATTTTGTTCACAGTTTCCAGGACGACTTCTGGCTGCATATTTGATGAAATTTTTATGGCTTCTGGTGGGAGGTTATCTAGTCCTGGCGCTCTACCATTTTTTAGGCGTTTACTGGCCCTATTTAGTTCTTCTGCTGTGAATTCTGGTATTTCTTTAACGGCTGATAGTTTCCACGGAAGTTGCTCGTGTGCTGGGAATAGCACGTCCATAACTTCTAATGCTTTCTCCATTGTTCAATGGACATTCGGATGCCTCAGTTTTAGATCCCTGGTGACAATTGCATAAGCATCACCCCAGACATTTTCGTCTATTTTGTCGCCTATTTTGTCGAGTTCCCGCCAGTGGTCTCTTTTTGCCCTGTTAATTTCTATTCGCAGTTCTTTTATTGCGGCAGCGTACGTGTTTCTATATACTCATCTTTGTCTCCCATTATTTTTCTCACGCTGATAAGTTCGCCTTGCTGAAATGCAAGTAGCTCTAAGTTTGTCAATGTTCTCATTCCACCAATATACTGTTTTCTTTTCCCCTGTTTCTTTTTTGGTCTGAGTATAGCATCGCAGGTTTTTTGCAGGCTTAATATGAGTCTTTCTGGTGTACACTCTTTTGTTTTTCCAATTTCCTCTTCAAACCTGTTTCTACTGTCATGTCCTCTACTGTCATGTTTTTGGTATGCCATCCCTTGTAGACTTTATATTTTCGCAGGGGATCAGGATATCTTTTTTTATGTGGTAGTACAGATATCTGTGGTCGCTCAAACTTTCCCTGTTTAGGACTTGTCAGTATAATATAATTTTTCCCACGAGTTCTCCGGTAGTGAAGGTAATGTCCAGGATAGAAGAACTGCTTCCATGCTCAGTGGATGCAGATCCTTCATTTGCCACGAACAGATCCAGTTCAGCTACCCAATCCATCACCAGATCGCCGCGTTTGTCCATTGCTGGGCATCCCCAGTAAGGTGACTGCATTAAAATTCCCCCCAACCACTTTAGTCTTTCATTGCCTCTTTAAGTCTTGACTGGGCGCTGTGAGTGATGCCTCAAGCTGTCGTTGGCAGACAGACAAGACTACACAGACAAGACTAGACACACAAGACTTGACAGGCAAGATTAGACAGATAAGACTATACAGATGAGACTAGACAGACAAGACTAGTTTTAGGGCTGTTTCTATGTGTTTACTAAATTGTAGGTATGTTAGTTTACTTTTAGGAACAGTTTACTGTACTAGTCCAAGTCAAAAAACCTAAATTCAAATTTTTCTTGAATCGTAAATTAGTCTTGTTGTAGTTTGAATGTATTTTACAGCTAATTGTAGGTAATGCAGTCAATGTAATGTAAGAAAATCTGTCTTTGTATAAAGATCCGTCTTGTCTATTGAGTCTTGTCTGTCTAGTCTGGTCTGTCTAGTTTCATTTATCTAGTCTCGTCTGTCTAGTCTCGTCTATCTAGTCTGGTCTGCCTAGTTAGCTCTCTTTAGTCTGGCCTGTCTAGTCTCGCCTGTCTTGTTTGGTCTGTCTAGTCTTGTTTATCTAGTCTTGTCTGTCTGTCTAGTCTTATATGTCTAGTTTTGTCAATCTAGTCTTCTCCTTCTAGTCTGTCTAGTCTTGTTTGTCTAGTCTTGTCTGTTCAATCTTGTCTATCTAGTCTAATATGTTTAGTTTTGCCTATCTAGTCTTGTCTGTCTAGTCTTGTCCATCTAGTCTGTCGAGTCATGTCTGTCTAGTCTTGTCTGTCTTGTGTGTTCATGTCCGTCTTGTGTGTTCTTCTCTGTCTTGTATGTCTAGTCTGTCTTGTATGTCTTGTCTGTTTTGTATGTCTTGTCTATCTTGTCCGCTTTGTCTGTCTTGTCTGTCTAGTTTATCTTGTATTATCTGTCTAGTTTATCGTGTTTTGTCTGTCTAGTCTTGTTTGTCTAGTCTTATCCGTCTAGTCTGTCTAGTTTTGTCTGTCTAGTCTTATCTGTCTAGTCTTGTCTGTCCAGTCTTGTCTGTCTAGTCTTGTCGAGGCCAAAAAGTTTTGGAATTCATCGTTACGTAAATTTTAGTCGGCCTCGTAATCTACAAAGTTTGAGCGATAGTTAACAAATCTGGTCTGGAGTTGTCGGTGGCATTTGTACCAGAAGACTAATATGTAATTTATTAACGACAATTAAAACATCAGCTAGTTTTCTGAGCCCATGTACTGAAAAATGTGGGCAAAATACGATAGGTCACAGTGTTTGAGGGGTTTTGTTTGGTGCAATGTCCATAGCGGGTTATATTTTGCACCAAGCTCGGAAAAAAGTAAAAAATTCATATATTTTTTCATTCTTTTCCGGCTTGAACGTCAGCAGCGCGCCCGAGATGCGATAACGAACGGTGACATCACGTCCCGAAAAAAGTTTCGATCTAGAAAACCGCCGCTCTTCCCTCTCCGCTTCCTTCCTCCGACCCACGCAGCACTTTCTCTAATCTTATCGCCGCAGCCCCGAGGTTATCTCTGTCCAACAACCTTTCCCTCCAATCACACAGCTCATTGCGACAGTCTTCGAAAAAAATCCACACCAGAAACGTTTCTCGAAAAGCAAAACTCCAAAATAGCCTCAATGAAATCAAAAAAATTCGATGTTGAGGTTTGAGACGTGTAGTAAAGTGTAGTAAAGACGTGTGATGTAAGAAAGAGAAAAACTGTAAACTGACAAGGTGAAACGCGTTGGTGAAACTTAGTGGATGGAACTTAGTTTGAGTGGATGAGACTTGTCGATTTTTCGTAATCCAAATGAAATAAACATTAATTGGTTCGATAAAGCAGAAACTGTGTGAATTAACCATTGTTTGAGTCGACTATTAACTGGGTGGTTAAACCAACAATTGTATGAATGGAGGGTTTAAAACGATAAATTGAAGAGTAAACAGCAACTCGGTTAATCCGCAAGGTAAAACTGTTGATCAAGAGTGAAACTCCAGTCTACCATTGATCAGTTAACCTTAAAGGTAAAACCAACTATCAATCGTTTCAGAAGAACAGTTAGTCAAAAGGTAAAGGACAAACTATCAATCGTCATTAAAGAACAGATCATCGAGTGAAAAGAACAAAGTATCGATCGTAAAAAATTGACTAGCAATCGTAACGAACAAACCATCAATCGTGAAGGACAAATGATTAATTGTGAAGGACAAAGTATCAATCGTAAAGGGCAAGTGATTAGTCGTAAAGGACAAATCATCAATTGAGAAGGAAAAGGCGTAAGTCGTGAAGAACAATCCATTAATTGTTACGAACAATGTATCAATTGTAAAGAACAAATCATCAATCATAAAGACCAAGGTATCAATTGTAAGGAACAAATTATCAATTGTAAAGCAACAATCATCAATTGAGGAAGACTGACCATCAATCACAAAGAGTAAACCATCAATCATAAAAGACAAAGCATCAATCGTAAGGAACAAAGCATCAATTGTAAGGAATTAATCATCAATTGAGGAGGACAAACCAGCAATTGTGAAGGATTAACCATCGATCATAAGGAACCCAGCATCAATTCTTACTACCAAATCATCAATTGAGGACAGACCATCAATCATAAAGGTCAAACCATCAATTGTGAAGGACAAACCATCAATCATAAGGAACAAAGTAAATTGTAAAGAAACAATCAGCAATTGAGAAGGACACACCATCAATTGTGAAGAACAAACCATCAATCATAAGGAACCCAGTATCAATTGTGGAGGACATATCAACAATTGTGGAGGACAAACCATCAATCGTAAGGAACCGAATATTAGTTGTTACGACCAAATCATCAATTCAGGACAGACCATCAATTGTAAAGGACAAACCATCAATTGTGAAGAACAAACCATCAATCGTAAAGGACAAACCATCAATTGTGAAGAACAGACTGAGTTAAAACCGTTTACTGTGCAAGAAAAGAGATTCAATCATAATTCGGCGATACTGAAGCTAAAACCGTTGTCAATTCAACATTGTTTAGTGAGGGAAAACCTTAGGGAAGGCTCTTGAAAACCCAGAAAGTATTAAGGAAAGCCATTAAACCTTGCATTAGTGGTTTATACAAGCCTAAACCGGTTGGAAAAGTGAAGAACAAGAAGCCATCGGAAGCTACTACGGTTCTAAAACCATAAAGACCTTCTGAAATAAGGGCATAGAACCATTAAGGGGGTAGTTTGAAGAACCATAAAACCTCAAAAATAAGGTAAAGCAGCATAAAATATTTTAGGAAGACGGTTAAAAAACCATAAAACCTTTAAGGAAGAACGTTAAAGAGCCATTAAATCTTAAAAATAAGGTAAAGAAGCACAAAACCTTTAAGGAGAAGGTTAAAAAAACAAAACCTTTAAGGAAGAAGGTTAAAGAACCATAAAACCTTCAAAATAAGGTAAAGCAGCATAAAACCTTTAAGGAAGAAGGTTAAAGAACCATAAAACTTTTAAGGAAGAAGGTTAAAGAACCATAAAACCTTCAAAATAAGGTAAAGCAGCATAAAACCTTTAAGGAAGAAGGTTAAAGAACCATAAAACTTTTAAGGAAGAAGGTTAAAGAACCATAAAACCTTAAGAAATAAGGTAAATAACCATAAAAACTTTAAGGAAGAAGCTTAAAGAACCATAAAACCTTTTGGGAGGAAGGTTATAGAACCACAAAACCTGAAAAATAAGGCAAGGAA
This sequence comes from Phosphuga atrata, assembly GCA_944588485.1. Lineage (NCBI taxonomy): Eukaryota > Metazoa > Arthropoda > Insecta > Coleoptera > Silphidae > Phosphuga > Phosphuga atrata. The sequence goes on along the minus strand of OX155908.1, from coordinate 12,095,261 downwards.
GCATAAAACCTTTAAGGAAGAAGCTTAAAGATCCATAAAACCTTTAAGGAAGAAGGTTAAAGAACCGTAAAACCTTAAAAAGAAGGTAGAGAAGCTAAAATCCTTTAAGGAAGAAGCTTAAAGATCCATAAAACCTTTAAGGAAGAAGGTTAAAGAACCATTAAACCTTCAAGAAAAGAGGTTAAAGAACCATTAAAGGTTTTGAAGATTAAAAGTTAAAAAACTTCTCGAAAATCATGGAAAAACTATTAATTTTCGTATTGTTATCAATTTCTGCGATCCTTGCATGTGATTATCCAACGTTTAAGAACGCAAGCGTGACGGTTCTGGGTGTGCGCGGCGTGGACAAGATATCCGGTTGCTTGGAACCGGACGGCGTCTTGGAAAAAGCCTCCTACGTGCAGATCATCAACGAGACCATCCCAGTCCTGTACCAAGGCTCCATCCGCAACCTCCCAAACCTAGCGGACGTGATCCTGGACAACAACGGAATCATCGAGATCAACTCCGGCGCCTTCTACAACCTGCCCAAGCTACGGCTGCTGCGGCTGAAGGACAACAGAGTCGAGGTTGTGAAAACCGGGGTGTTCACCAACTTGACCATCTCCGAGCTGAATCTGATGAACAACTCGATATCCGTCATCGAGCTGGGGGCTTTCAACGACATGCCCAAGCTCGGGATCTTGAATTTAGACAACAACAAGCTGACAATCTGGCAACCCGACTGGTTCTTAAACAGCCCGCAGATCAACACCCTGAGCTTCAAACACAACCAAATCAAGTCCGTGCCGAAATCCGCCTTCAAGCACATCCGAGGGCTCCACACCGTCAACGGAAGGAACGTCACCACCAACATTTACTTGGAAGAAAACGAGATCGAAACCGTTGATCCGGAAGCCCTGCTCGGATTGGATCTCGTCGGGTGGTTGTTCTTGAGCCGGAACCGGATCGAGGTGATCGATGAAGGGCTGCTCGAGCCGCTGGGGCAGATCGACTGGCTGAAGCTCAGCCACAATCGGCTGAGCTGTGTGCCGGATAAAGTCGTCGAGAAGATCCCCACCGTGGTCAATTATCTCGATGGGAATCCGCTCAGCGAAGGCTGCCGCGACCGGATAACCAAAAAAGTTTGACGGAGATATTTATTTGTTAATATTTTGTTTGTAATTTGTTAATTTTGTTTCGGTTAAGACTTTTTGTTTTGAACTCTTTGGTGTTTTTCGAGTGTTTTCTGGTAGTAAGTTTTAGGTAAGTCTCTCGACTAATTAGACTAATTTAGAAAATAAGTCTTGTCGGTTTGTGATTCCAAATTGGGACTAATTAGACGTTTAATTCCAAAGTATTTTACATCAAATTCTTGGTGTTTTAGTTTAGTTTCAAGAACATTTTAGTAGACTACTCCAAGTTGTCTAGATTTTTGTATCTTGGCAGTAATTGGCATCTTTTGTTTTAGGATGTGAGGTGGTAGTATCTGGTAAACTTCGTGGGCAACGTGCGAAGTCGATGAAGTTCGTGGACGGTTTGATGATCCATTCTGGAGATCCGTGCAACGACTACGTGGACACTGCCACTCGGCACGTGTTGCTGAGACAGGGAGTGCTTGGAATCAAGGTGAAGATCATGTTGCCGTGGGATCCTAATGGCAAGGTGGGGCCCAAACGCCCCTTGCCGGACAACGTGTCGGTCGTGGAGCCCAAGGAGGAGATCATGCCGCAGGGCCCCACTAGTGAACTTAAGCCCATCAAACCGGATGCTCCGCCTGTAGCTGTGCCGGTCGCATAACTCTAATTATTCAGTTTTCAATAAAGTTTTTTTTTGAAAAATTCTTTGTATTCCTTATTTACACTGAATTGTTAAATTCACAGTGAATTTTTCAATTCAGTGTAAGTATGGATTACCACGTAATGGTCACAACTATCCTATTCATATTCCTTGTTATTTAAAGTTTGGATAACTTTGGACCATTTCGGATAAATTTAAGATAGGTTTATGCAACATGTCAAGCATATCTGTGCCTATAATGGAACGAGGGCCTAAAATGGATCATTTCTGGCAACTTTGGACCTAATTTATGGACATCGTTTCAGCCATTTTGTCTGAAAATGGTTTCAAAATCAACATTGGACCATTTTCAGACAATCCAGGCCGATTTTCGCACAATATTGAACCATTTTTAGACAATATTGGACAATTTTCTGACAATCTAGGACTAATACTTTCAGACAATATTGGACCATTTTCAGACATTCTAGGACTATTTTTAGCCAATATTGGATCATTTTCAGACTAATGTGACCATTTTCAGACAATCTAGGACTATTTTTAGACAAACTTGGACCATTTTTAGGCAATATTGGACAATTTTCTACCATCTAGGGCTACATTCAGACAATATGCGACTATTTTCAAACTAATGTGACCATTTTCATACAATCTAGGACTATTTTCAGACAATATTGGACCATTTTTAGTAAATTTTTGACCATTTTCAGACAATAATGGACCATGTTCAGACTAACGGGACCATTTTCAGACAATGTTGACTCATTTTTAGGCAATATTGAATAATTTCTTAACAATCTGGGACTACATTCACACAATATGGGACCATTTCAGACTATTGTGACCATTTTCAGACAATATTGGACCATTTTTAGGCAATATTTAACCAATTTCAGACAATATTGGACCATCTTCTATCTAACGAATATATTTTAACCTAACGAATATGTAATGTCTAATCTATTTTCAGACAATATTGGACCATTTTTAGACAATATTGGACCAGTATTAGACAATATTGGACAAGTTTCAAAGTATCTAGGACTACATTCAGACAATATGGGACCATTTTCAGAATATTGTGACCATTTTCAGACAATCTAGGACTACGTTCAGCAATTTTTAGGCAATATTGGACAATTTTCAGACATTCTATGACTACTTTCAGACAATATTGGACCATTTTCAGGCTGACAATTTTCAGACAATCTAGTACTATTTTTAGACAATCTTGGACCATTTTTAGGCAATATTGCACAGTTTTCTGACAATCTATTACTACATTCAGACAATATCGGACTATTTTCAGCCAATAATGGACCATTTTCAGACAAATGTGACTATTTTCAGACAATCGGGCCATTTCCAGATAATTTTGGACCCTTTTTTAGGCAATATTGGAAAATTTCTTCCCAATCTACATTCACGCGACTACATTCACACAATATTTCAGACTATTGTGACCATTTTCAGACATACTAGGGGCTAGTTTCAGACAATAGTGGACCATTTTTATCCAATATTTATCCATTTTCAGACAATATTGGACCATTTTCAGACTAATATTATCATTTTCAGACAATTTAGGACCGTTTTTAGACTATTGGAGCATTTTTAGACAATATTGGACCATTATTTGACAATATTGGACAATTTTTTAAGAATCTAGGGCTACATTCAGACAATATGGGACCATTTTCAGACAATCTAGGACTATTTTCAGACCATATTGGGCCATATTTAGGCAATATCTGACCATTTTCAGACTATCGTGACCATTTTCAGGCAATCTAGGACTTTTTAGACAGCATCGGACAATTTGTAGGCAATTTTGGACAGTTTTCAGACAACCTAGGACTACTTTCAGGCAATATTGGACAATTTTTAGACAACATAGTACTATATTCAGACATGGGGTCATTTTTTTAGGCAATTTTAGACCATTTTCAGACAATAATGGACTATTTTCAAACTAATGTGACCATTTTCAGACTGTTGGATCATTTTTAGGCAATATTGGAAAATTTCTTGATAATCTAGGACTACATTCACATAATATGGGACCATTTTTAGGCTATATATTTCAGGTACTATATGGCTCTTTTCAGAGAATTGCCACTATTTTCATACAATCTTGGACCACCTTCAGTCTATATCGGACCTTTTTTTAGGCGATATTTAACCATTGTTGGACCATTTTCAGACAATATTGGACCATTTTCAGACTAATGTGACCATTTTCAGACAATCTAGGACTATTTTCAGACAATATTGAATCATTTTTATACAATATTGGAGAATTTTCTAAGAATGTAGGGCTACATTCAGACAATATGGGACCATTTTCAGACTATTGTGACCATTTTTAGACAATTTAGAACCATTTTCAGACAATATTGGACCATTTTTAGACAATATTTGACAATTTTATAACAGACGGACTACATTCTGATAATATTGGACCATTTTCAAACTATTGTGACCATTTTTGTACAATCTAGGACTAATTTCAGACTATCGGACAATTTTTAGGCAATATTGGACAATTTTCAGACAATCAGACTGCTTTCCAATTATTGGATCATTTTCAGACAATCTAGGGACTATTTTCTGACAATATTGGACCATTTTCAGACTAATGTGACCATTTTCCGATATTCTAGGACCATTTTCAGACTAATGTGATTATTTTCAGATATTCTAGGACTATTTTCTGACAATATTGGACAATTTTCAGACTATTTTTATAATTTTCAGACAATCTAGGACTACATTCAGACAATATTGGATCTTTTTCAGACTATTGTGACCATTTTCAGACAATCTAGGACTATTTTCAGACAATATTGAACCATTTTCAGACTAATGTGACCATTTTCAGATATTCTATGTCTATTTTCTGACAATATTGGACCATTTTCAGTCTACTTTCACAATTTTCAAATTCTTGGACTAACTTCAGACAATATTGGACAATGTTGGAACATTTTCAGATTGTTTTGACCATTTTCAGACAATCATTTTCAGACACTTTCCGACAGTATTTCACCATTTTCAAACTGCTTTGACCATTTTGAGACAATCTAGGACTACCTTCAGACAATATTGGACCATTTTCAGACAATCTGGGATTATTTTCAGACAATCTAGCATTATTTTCAGACTTCAGTGGACTATTTTCAGGCTGTATTGGAGCATTTTCAGATAATATTAGACTATTTTCAGTCAATATCGGACCATTTTCAGAAAATTTTGGACCATTTTCAGACAATATTGGACTATTTCAGACATCATTAGATGATTTTAAGACAATATTGGACCATTTTCAGATAAAATTTGACATTTTTTGGCCTCTTTTTAGACAATTAGGACCATTGTGGACAATTTTGGACCCATTTTAGACTACTTTGAGCACTTTTGGTCAACTTAATACCATTGTGAACAACTTTTGTCAACAACTTAAAACAGATTTTGACCAACTTTAGACTATATTTGTCAACAACTTAAAACAGATTTTGACCTTAACTTTAGACAATATTTCATAGGCTTTTAAGACAATTTTTTACAAATTTTAGAGCATTGCTGTGAAAAATTCTTTAAAACATCCCTTAGGATTAGCTTCCCTGGACAAGCTGTATCGCTCTTTTATTTACATAAGAAATAAATTCGTTAAACTGATTACGTAATAACTTCATTGAAACCTTTTTTACACGTTTTCAGGATTTTTTTTTTGAGTTGTGTAAGTGCATCAAGACTTCAAAAAAAAATCAAAGGTAAGCAAATTATTTTTTGTTACTATATCATTATCGCATCTTAAAAATAATCGCTTCTGTGCTCCTGATACGTAATCGTGTTGGGATAGTGTTAGATTCTACCAAGGCATTTTCAATATTCATTGCAAAGAAACTCGCATGCTACGCCTGTTGCATTTTCTTGCTCCTGATAACATTTGATGCTGCGTTTAATGTGATTTAGAAATACCTCCTTGTAAAGATAATCTCCTGGTATTTTTTGGTAGCTAAAAATTTTATCTTTGCAAGGAGATATTTTACCGGGAGATTTACCGCTAAAATATCTCTTTGCAAAGATAGTCTCCTGATACCTCTTGGTTAAAATTTCGATGTAATTTTTCGTCAAAATTTTGAAGATGAGGTATTAGGAGACTATCTTTACGAAGAGATTTAGTGGTAAATTTCCCGGTAAAATATCTCTACGCAAAGATAGTCTCCTGATACCTTATGGCTAAAATTTCGATCCAATTTTTCGTCAATATTTTGAGGAATAATATCAGGAGACTATCTTTGCAAAGAGATATTTTTGCGAAAATTTCCCGGCAAAATATCGCTTCGCTAAGATAGTCTCCTGATATCTTTTGTTACAAGCTTCCATCCATCTAATTTTTCATTAAAATTTTGAGGAAGAGGTATCAGGAGGCAAAGAGATATTTGACGGTAAATTTTTTTAAATACCTCCTTGCAAAGATAATCTGGTATTGTTCCTTCTAAATTTTAAAGAGGAAGAAATTTTAAGCAAGAGTATCAGGACACTATCTCTGCAAGGTTGATCAATGTTGATCTCTGAAGGAGGAAAAGTTTTTCACGGAGCAAGTAGAAGTATTATAATCTTACCTTTAACTTATCACTAACAATAAGCTGAAAACGAGTAAAAAGGCTTTCAAATGAGATATTTCATAATCAGTGAAAAGAGTTAATTTTATTTTTTACTTCAGATAGTAACTAAGATACAAGCTAAACAAAACTAAGTGAAACTGTGGGAATCCATCCGGTCTTGTCGAAATCCTGCAACTCCCTAAAAAGGGCCTAGGGGATGAAAAAAACCAGTAAGACTATTATTAAAATTTTATTTAATAAAACCTTTTAATGAAGAACACCTTAATAATAAACACCAAAAATCAAGTGTAAAAAGTAAAACAATACAAGAATAACAAAAATAAACATTTTGGTTTTGCACAAGTGAATAAGACCAGCCCGACAGGAAGAATTAAACATCAATTAATCAATAAAAACTAAAACTAGTTACAAAAAAAAAACATGTGAACATATTTAAAAAACAATAATTCAGTCTTCAAAAAGCTCAAAAATTTTGAAAAAAATGAAACAACCAATCCTCATTCAAACTTTTGGGACCAGTGGGCGGCAACACATCGGCTAAGCTCCTCCCATTCAACTAACAAGATCAAAACTTTCAAACCTGTGCGTGTCAACACATTCAATATGTCGTCTCACTATCAAATCGATTAAGCTCCGCCTACAAACCCATCTGTATAGAAAACATTCATACAAAGCTCATCCCATTCAACTAAGATCAAAACTTTCAGGACCTGTGCAATAAGCTCTTCCCACAAACAAATCCGCTATCAAATCGATTAAGCTTCTCCCACAAACAGATCTGTAGAGAAAATATGCATACAAAGCTCCTCACACAAATAGATCTATACAGAAAACCTGTCTATATAGCTCCACCCACTCAATACAAGCAACTCCGCTCATAAAAACTTTCGAAATCTATGAATGTCAGCGCATTCAATAAGCTTCTCTAACAAACAAATTCATTATCAAATTGTTTAAGCTCTTCCCAGAAACAAATATGTGTAGAAAACCTGTTCACAAAATGGCTCTCACAGACAGAACAGTACAGAAAATCTGTCTACATAGCTCCTCCCACTCAATAGAACCAACTGCTCCTACGAGACCAACAAAAACTTGCGAAATATATCGATTATACGCTCCTCCGACAAACAGATCTGTGGAAAAATCTGTCAATAAAACACCTCCCACATGGTACAAGTAACTCCTCCCACACGGTACAAGTAACTCCTCCCACAAGATCAATTCAAACTTTCGAAATCTATGTTCGTCAAGATATTACAGTTATACAAAAATTGATTAAGGTCCTCCCTCAAACCGAACTGAGCAAATAACTATCTCTTGATCCCCCACTATATTACAGAGTTATAATCGATTAAGGTCTTCCCTCCAATAGAATTGAGCAAAAATCTGTTTCCTATAACGCGATCAATCTAAATTATTAGGAGCTACACGCAACACAGTGTATGAGGTCTGTTTGTGGTATGAGCTTAACAACACCTTCCAAATATTCGGGGCTTTTGGGCGTCAACATACAAACTAGATCTACGCAAACCTTGAAACTCCTCCCACATGCTCGTCGATTCTTCGCAACTTACGATATGCTTTTACAGCTACAACTAGTTGGTGCAGACTTGGATTGGTTGAGACAAACCAACTTTGTTTCTCATCGGCATCGGATTGATCGCAGCAATTTAAATATGTTCACACAATCAGACGGAATAACATATGCCCAGAAAAAAAAACTTAACTAAATTGAGAAAAAGACCACTTAAAATTGTCTATTGGGGCGCAAGTTTGCACGTGAAGGCTACCACGGTGAGGAGGCCCTTGCGGGCGATGCCCGGCATCGAGGGCTTGTTGGCGGTCGACTCGAACAGCACCCGCAGCTCGTGGAACATGTTCCTCGTGTACGGGTTGCGTCTGGAGGTGTAACGCTGCACCAGGAAGTGATAGTAGATGAACGGAGTCAACAATCCTGCTTTACCCCTGCAACAAAAACAAATTTAGGTTTTTGCAAATAATTCTAAAACTAACTTGGATAAGACTAGTACACTATTCATGAAACTAGACTATACTAGACTTGTCTGCCTAGTTTTGTTTGTCTAGTCTTGTTTGCCTAATCCTGTCTGTTTAGTCTTGTCTGTCTAGTCACAGCTGTTTAATCTTGTCTACATATTCTTGTATGTCTAGTATAGCCTGTCTAGTCTAGTATGTCTGGTCTAATCTGTCAAGACTGCTCTGCCTAATCTTGTCTGTCTAGTCTTGTCTATCTATTATGTCTGTCTAGTCTGCTCTCTCTCGTCTTGTCTGTCGTCTTGTCTGTCTAGTCTTGTCTATCTAGTCCTGTCTGTCTATTCTTGTCTGTCTAGTCTTGTCTATCTAGTTTTGTCTGTTTAGTCTTGTCTGTCTAGTCTAGTCTGACCTGTCTGTCTAGTCTAGTCTGACCTGTCTGTCTAGTCTTGTCTATCTAGTCTTGTCTGTCTAGTTTTGTCTATCTACTCTTGTCTGTCAAGTCTTGTCTTTCTAGTCTAGTATGTCCAGTTTAGTTTGTCTAGTCTGTCTAGAATAGTCTGACTTGTCTGTATAGTCTTGTACATCTAGTCTTATCTATCTATTCTTGTCTGATTTGTCTGCTCTGCCTAGTCTTGCCTGTCTAGTCTTGTCTACCTAGTATTGTCTGTCTAGCTTGATCTGTCTAGTCTTGTCTGTCTAGTCCTGTCTGTCTAGTTTTGTCTATCTAGTCATGTCTGTCTATTCTTGTCTGTCTAGTCTTGTCTATCTAGTCTTGTCTGTCTAGTCTGCTCTGTATAGTCTTGTCTATCTAGTCTTGTCTGTTTAGTCTTGTCTGTCTAGTCTAGTATGTCCAGTTTAGTTTGTCTAGTCTAGTCTGACTTGTCTATCTAGTCTTGTCTATTTAATCTGATCTGTCAAGTCTTGTGTGTCTAGTCTGCTCTGTCTAGTCTTGTCAGTCAATAATTACTCGAAAACTATTGGACTTGGACTAGTCAAGTTTTTGTTTGAACTAGACAAAATCTGAGTTAATCTAGTCCTGACTTACATGAGTATTAAGATGACTGTGAGGGGCATCAAGACGATTTCTGTGAAGGCGGCCAAACGGAGGATGTTCTTCGACTGGAACTCCACCAATGAGATCAGCAACCTCGCTCCCCACCAAGAATTCTGGCCCAAAGTCTAAAAAACAACAGAAAATGCAAATTAGACTTATAAGTAAAGCATGAAGATAGTTTGAGTACACAAAGAGGTTCAGGCTTAAGTCTAGAAAATATCAAAGATTAAGTCTAAATCTTTGATGTTTTCTGGACTTAAGTCTGAACCTCGTTGTGTATTCTAGACTTGACTCAATCTATTAAATACGAATCTTCAATATTTTCTATACTTAAGTCTGACTTTCGTTGTGTATTCTAGACTTGACCCAAACTTTTCTAGTTGCTTGCTAGTCTTGTAAACAGAAGCAATTTAGACTTAGGCCTAGAAATAAAAGGGTTTTAGAGTTAAGTCTAGTAAACAAAGAATCAGACTGATGTCCAGAAAACAGATTAAACTCTGACTTAAGTCTCATAAACTGAAGACATTCAGCCTCCTCAACCGCGAAATGATGTCTAGTTCTAATACCTAAGTCTAGAAAGAGATTTGACCTTAAATCTAATAAACAAAGATTTAGACTTAAGTATATAAAACAGATAAAAGTCAGACTTAAGTCTCATAAACTGAAGACTTCTCTCTGATTCTCTAGCCTTGTCCGTCTAGACTGCTCTATCTAATCTTATCTGTCCAGTCTGTCTAGCCTGCCCAACCGGGAATTCATGCCTAGTTCTAATATCTAAGTCTAGAAAATAAAAGAGATTTGGACTTAAATATAATAAAAAAATATTTAGACTTTATTACTAAATATTTAGTATATAAAAAAGATGAAACTCTGACTTAAGTCTTGTAACTCAAAGAGGTTCAGTCTAGAAAACAAAAGAGACTCTGACTTAAGACTTGTAAACAGAAGAAATTCAGACCAAGTCTAGAAAACAAAACAGGTTCGTAGTTAAGTTTAGTAAACAAAGATTCAGACTTAAGTCCTGAAAAAAGGGTAGATTGTCTTGAAGGTAGATAATACAGGAACTAATTGTGGCTAATTAGACTAATATACCTAGTCTAGTTCTCAAGTTATCACTAATTAATCACAAGCACTTAACGTGGTAAATCAATTTTAAATTTTTCGGAGCAGTTTCACTAATTCGTCTAATAGAGACAAACTAGTAGAGTCCTGTTTTACGCGGTGAGTAATGTGAGGATAAAATTGGAGAAAAACGAAAAAAAGCTTAAGGGAGAGGTAAAAAGAGAGAAAAGGCAAGGGGGAGAAAAATAAACAAGAGAAGAGAAAATATAGCAACAAAGACAGGCAGACAGAGAGTAAAGACATTTAGAGGCAACGGGAAAAATAATGCACAAGGGAGATAAAAAAATCAGTATAGAACCCGTTCACGGAGACAACCGAGTCTGGACTAGTATATTGTGCAACTAGTGCGGCAAGTTGTCAATTGATCACGAGAACGAAGTTCTCGTGGGCAATCTCGCTCATTCGGGTACACCAATTCTCGCTCATTCGCATGACTGGAAAATTTACAATACCGCACGAGCAGTGCCGGCACATGCGCCTGGTCGGACAGGCCTTGCGGCGCCATATTTTTGTAGCAGCGAATTTTTCGTGCGGTATTCTTCTTTTTAAAAATGATTATTTGTGACCTATGACTAATAACCTATTTGTTCGAGAAATGAAATGAATGAAATTTTAAATTTAATCAAAATTTATTAGTGAGAGTTAAAAAAAACCAATTGTTCTCATTATTTGAGCAAAGAAATTCAAAATAAGATAATAAATTTAATTTGAGAAAAAGTACGTGCTACTATTATTTCCAAAATGAGGCTAAATATTAAATCATTATTTTGGATTACACTCCAGATGTTGTAGAAATGAACAAATGTCTCTTGTTATTCGCGTTCTAAACAAAGATAGTGAGGAATTTGTTCCAAAAAAATATTTCATCAAATTTTTACCTGTAGAAGCATCTACTGTGGAGAGCTTAACTGATTTAATTTTTCAAGTTCTAGATAAATTACATATAAATTTCGTATAAATAGTTTTGAGCAAATGATATGTAAAGCTAAAGAAATAGCTAATGAAATGGAAATAAATTCAAATTTTGAAAGCAGTCTTTCAATTAGAATTAGACGTAAAAGCAAATTATTTATTTACGGAGAAAGAGATAAACCAATAGAAAATCTGTCTTAAAAATTTGATAACCTTAATAAAGTCATAACACAGCCTGAATATATAAATATATCCAACCTTTCCGGAGCTCTATAATACTAATGAGACTTTTTAGTTAAGTACCAAAAACAAATCTCATGTGAAATTTGTCAGTTATTTTATAGCTTTCAGTCTACCTTTGGGGAACTCAACAACATCCAAAAACATGACATTGTTTTTTAAGATCATGTCTTTCCGATACCTTAAGTGGATAGCAATGTGTAGACGCGTTTCGAGATTTATCTCTCATCAGTACAGCTTTGCTATTTATGAACAACGATATGTGTTCCGACTTTATGAAGTTTATATGATTATCTAAAACGCAATATGGTTTTACCAATTCTAAAACAATTAAAGTTAAAGTTTTTAATTATCTCTTAAATATTTGTACTAATTCTGTTACAAAAAGGTTTACACAATTAGTAAATCATAATATTTTTTCTAAATTTTTATGATATTCCATCATTAGCGCAAAAAAATTCAGACGAAATTCTTAAAAATTGTCAGGATTTGCACATGTACTTATGCAGTGATTTATATAGAAAGAAATAATTAATCTGAAAATTTTCCTAATATTATTGTTACTGCTTAAGAAAATTACTTAAGTTACTGCTTAAGTATATTACTCATTTTACCTGTTACCGTTCCCAGTGGAGAACGTTCGTTCTCTAAATTAAAAAAAGTTGTATTCGCCTTAGGCGGCATATTTTGACGCGCCGGCCCTTCTCACGAGTTGCAGATAGTATTTTTTATTACCCATGCGAGAGGACGTACCTTACAAATTTGGGGTCCAGGGGCCATCCAAAAATAATAATCCAAAATAGAGGATTTTTTGTCGCACGCAAATAATTGAACTGATAAACAGTCATTTGTCGCACTAAAAAACGGGCGCCAAAATAGTACTTACCCCGCATGAGTAATAAAGAAATATTTGAACGACAGACCAGCAAGATCAGACGAGGGAAAGGAAACGGGAGAAATAGATTGGATAATAAGGATGTTTGAAGAACTGAAAGAGGAAATGAGAGGAGTAAGAAGAGAGAACGAAGAATTGAAAAACGAAATTAAACAACAGAGGGAAGAATTTAGAATGAAAGAAAAGAAGTGGGAGGAAGAGAATAGACTGTGTGAGAGAATTTCAAAACTTGAAGAAAAGGCAGAGTACGATGAGAGGAGAAGGAACAACATTATTATATCGGGCTGGATTGGAGGAAGTGAAAACAAGAAATGTTTAAAAACAGTTTATTCTGCAGAATAGACCTTTTTACGGTTAGTTAAGCGCATGCGCAATGTTTAAAAGGCGGGAATATTAAAGTTTCGGGCACATTGTTATTTTCACTGGTTATACGTAATTTCGAGCACTTTTTTTTACGTACATTTTCCCCATTGACGCATGCGCACAAAAAAATTCAACTATGAAAAGATCTATTGAAATCTATGAAAGAAACCGAAAAGATATTCGTGGACAACGATCTTACAAAGAGAAATACAGAAGCAGATAAGAGAAATGGCAACGGAAAAAAAGAGATGAAGGAAAGAAAGTAAAAATAAGATTGAGGAAACTTACGATAGAGGAGGCGCTCTAAATGGGTAAGTATACCAACGTTTAGAGGAACAGGGTACACTATCGGAACTACGAATTACGGGATCTGGGCAAATGGTCGTCCAACCAACGAATATCGATGATGCGATGACATTATACTACTGGAAGCAGGCGTTGGCTTCAGGATTGCTCGTGTAGCAGCCAGCAGCATCATCGCCTTTCAACCAATATCAGAGCGGTTGCCAAGCATCAGAATCAAGGGGACGATCACCACGCACGTCATATCCATTTACGCCCCGACTGAAACGAGCGCCGATGTGATAAAGGATGCTTTCTACAATCAATTACAACTCGCACTGGACACTATTCCCCAACTTGAACCGATCATACTAGCGGGTGACTTCAATCCGCATACGGGCGCAGATCGAGCAGGTTGGGAGAAAACGTTGGGCAGATTCGGATACGGTGACATCATAAATGACAACGGACTGCGCCTTTTATCATTCGCAGTGTCGAACAATCTACTCATTGGCAACAACGTCTTCCAGCATTCGCGCAAACATTAACTTACGTGGCGAAATATATCCCCGCTCGGGGATAGCTTCGGCGATGTTGGACTACGTTTCGCTCAATTCGCGATTTCGATCGACGCTCAAAGATGTACGTGCGATGCGGGGACCAGATTGTGGATCCGACCATTATCTCGTACGAGCCACATTACAGTTACGATTACAACGAGCAAAGACGAAAACACCACCCGTGGTCAAGCGAAACTGGGCGTGTTTGCGAGATCCTATCATCGGTCAAAAATTCCAAATCGAGTTACGCAATAAATTTGCAGTGCTTGAGCAATCGGACGATATTGATGAGGAAGAAAAGCAAATGTCGGGTTCAATCATGGAGTGTACCGCTATGCTATGTCCGCCTATTAGTTTCGGCGGATTACGGACGAGTGTTTGGACTTGGTGGATCAACGGAAACGAGTCAAGCACATCGATTTTGAACAATACCACCGATTGAATAAACAAGTACGACATCGGATGAAATGGAGGAAGCAGCATCGAGACACGAATACCGAACTTTATATCAAACCATCAGAAAGTTGAGCGGGAATACAAAATCAACAAACGATGATATCAAGAAAGCGGACGGAACTTTCGTTAGTTCTCCATCCGAGCGCTTGCACCGGTGGAGGGAATTCTTTAATGAACTGTATAATCACGATCCGCCACAGGGACCAGTGCCGATACCGCTGATCAACAATAAACCAGTGATCTCGTTCCCCGATGGCGACCCAACGATTGTTGAAGTCAAGAATAACATCGCTGAAAAATGGGAAAGCGCCAGGCATTGATCAAGTTACCGCTGAGATGATCAAAGCCGGAGGCAACATTTTACTTCAAATTTGGCATTTGGAACAAATACCGTCAACGTGGAAGAAAGCAATCGTAGTCCCTATATTGAAGAAAAGCGATAGCCGGGAATGCAATAATTACCGTGGCATCAGCCTCCTATCAATTGTCGAGAATGATCCTCATAAATGGATCATTCAATCATGACTGCAGAAACATCGAGAGGAAACAAGTCGAGAGGAGCACGCAAGATTTAGGTCAAATCGTGGCTGTATCGATCAAATATTCGTACTTCGCCAGTTGATGGAAGAACGTATTCGGTGTGGAAAACGAACTATTATCGTCTATAAATCTGCCTTCGACTACATCCACTGGCCTTCTTTATGGTCAGTATTGGAAACAGAGCATGTGCTTTTAAGTCCTTCCATTTTCCCTTTAAACTCATTTCGCCGTACTTGTTTGTTTCTTTGACAAAAGAGAAAAAGGTATAATCAAATAAAAACCTCCGTTAACTAAGGTAACTTTTGGACACCTGGTTTACCCACAAAAGGAATTTTTGCAAGAGAACCATCCATCACCTTCCCACGTTCTGTATCTTCAGTAAACTCACTTTGATGCTGTTCAGTTTCACTTTCAATGTCAGTACAATCGCCCCAATCATTTTCTTCAAAAACCTCATCCTGTGTATCATCTAATAGTTCAATATTCACATTCATGTTTTCTTCATTTTCTAAATCACTATACATGATAACAAAGTTTCGATTCTTTTTCTATTTCTTGTAAACATGAAATCATCACTTTCATTATCACTGGTTGTTTCCTGCATTATTGATGTTCCTGCCTTAGGTCTGCGCTGCATGCGTATTCATAGTATTTTACATGTTGAGATAACTTTTTAGATTTTTTGGTACATAGTAAAACCAATGCCAAATTTTACAGATTTCATTTGTACAAGAAAAATCTTATTTCGACGACTATTTTACTTAAAATAATTAAAAATTGCAAATTACTGTTATTGCACACACGGTGTACAGTCTTATAGTCTCGGAAATCAATTGCACACACGGTGTGCAATCGGTCTCGAATGGGTGTTTACACTAATAATCACTTCATCCATATTTTTATTTGCTACTGCTAGAGTATTATCTAAGGCTAGGGGTAAATCATTCAGATAAATTAAAAACAATAGTGAGCCTAATATACTTCCCTGCGGTATCCCTACTCTTGTACTTCTCACATTCGATTTTAAATATCCACATTCTGTATTTAATTTTGTTTGTTGGGTTCTACCAGACAACGAATTAAAACGAAATTACGTACGTACGAATTGAACCAGTCAAGAGCAATACCTCTTATGTCATACTTTTCAAGTTTACTGACCAAAATTTTATGGTTTACAGTGCCGTACGCCTTTGATCGGTTAGGATTCCACAGGGAATTTCATGGCTATCTTGTCTTATAGCTAGATAATACAAGAATTAATTGCAACTAATTAGACTAATATACAGCGGCGCTTTTAGGCATAGGCGCACTAGGCGCGCGCCTAGGGCCTCCGATTTTAGAGGGCCACAAATTGCCAACTAAGCAAGGTCAAACCAACTTGTGGCGGTTGACGACAATAAGCTGCAAAATTTGACAAAGTGTGGTGAATAAATTGGCACTTTGCGGTGATTAATAGTGAAAAAAATATTCAGAAAAAAAAACGAAAGAAGTATCATTGCATTGTTGTTATTTTTTGTATTGTTATTGAAATTTAATCGCATTACTATTTTTACTAAAGAACACACACAGAATCTTACAGAGGATTCAAATCCAAAGAATGTAGTTCATGTCCCTTCCACCACATCGTCCAAATTTAGAAAACGACGAGAGTAGCGAGAAGTTTTCTAATGGACAAGAGATATTCAATGTCACTATAAACGTTTTTAATGATAGTACCATTGTTGGACAGAATTTAAATTAGATATGTGATATCGTTTATTACCATTAATTAATTAATTAATTTCCACACATCACATAACCTCAAAACTTTTTCGTAGAAAATTTGACACTGACAGCTCTGAATTTCAGTGCCAACCTTGAAAAAATTAACTCATAACAACACTCTGCGAGCCATAACCGCAGGCATATGAGTGTTGTTATGAGTTCATTACAGATGCAAAATAGAAAAAATGTCATAACGATTCGCGATTGAAATGTTTACGTTTCATTGATTAATTTATTAATGTCATGCTTGACATTTATCAAATTATTACTTTTTTTTATAAATCTAAGTAAATTATTAATTTATTTTGTAGGTAAAACTTTGTACGATACACGTATCGTAAAATACTCTTACGTACCTAATAGATATTTTTTAATGTGGTTTTACTATAATCTCGCATATTGAGAATTGGAACTCCCTAGACTTGGGCCACAAGTAATGTAAACGCGCCCCTGCTAATATATCTAGTCTAATTCACAAGTTATCATTAATTAACCTCAAGCACTCAAGTTTAAATATTTCGGAGTAGTTTTACTATTTCGACCATTACAGATAAACTAGTAGACTTAGCCCAGAGCAGTTTATCTTGACTTAAAGCTAGATAATACAAGAATTAATTGCGACTAATTAGACTAATATATCTAGTCTAGTTCTCAAGTTGTCATTAATTAATCACAAGCACTTAACCTGGTAAATCAAGTTAGGTTTTTTAGTTATTAGTGATTTAGTAACACAAAAATTAACTACGATTAATTAGACTAATATATCTAATCTAGTTCTCAAGTTATTTGTCTAGTCTTGTCTGCAGGAATGGGGTCAGGAACATTTGCAAGAAATGGATCTGCAGGAGCGGCAAAATAGAAAGCAGTAAATTCCATAAGGGGTGTGAGTGAGGAGCGTTGAAGGAGATACTGGATGAATGAGGAGCATAGAAAGTGCAGTGTTTATGGAACATCAGAAGATATGTGGGAGCATTGGATGGAAGTGTGTTTGTACACATGAACATGGGGTGAATGGAATGAAGGAGAGAGGACGGAAGGGAAGAAGTGGAAGGAATGTATGGATGAAAGGGGAAATGGTTTGGAATTGCTGAAACGGATGAAAGTAACAGGAAACAGTGTATGGAGATTAGTCTTTTCTGTCTAGTCTTGTCGGTTTCACCTTCATATCTGGACTAGTTAATAATTGGATTAATGAATGGAATAAGAGTAAAGTGTAAGTCAGACTTAAGTCTATTTCTAAACTACTTTCCATCCCTCAACTCGACTGGAGATACTCTTTTGACTAACTAACACTTGCATTATTGAATAGATTTAGACTAAAGTGGAATAAAGTCAGACTTAAAACTATTTCTAGACTAATTTTCATACTGAAATAGTTAATACTTGGATTAAGCTATGGATTTACCCTAAGTTGTAAGTAAGCAAGTAAGACTTATAAACAAGGTAGTAAGACTTAAGTCAGTAAGATTTATGTTAGTCTTGACTTAATTTATTTCTAGGACAATCTGAGTCAGTTAATACTTACGTCGAGCAGCGTCAGGGAGTAGCTGGCACAATGCAGGATGGCGAACAGCACAACGGGCATTAACGCCACTGTTAATCTAGTATTAAGGAAAATTATCTACAAAATTACGTACTAGACTAAGACTAGACTTGGTCTACACTAAATAATTATATGGACCCACATAGCATGTCTGGATTGATCAAGACTAGACAACGCAAAACACGAAAGAATCGGTAGACACGATATGCAGTAGTAGACAGGATTCGAACCCGGGTCTCTCGCATTGAAAGGCGGGTATGTTGTCAACTACACCACCGAGGAGAGACGGATAAGACTAGATAGACATGACTAGACAGAGAAGACTATAAAGACAAGACAAGACAGACGAGACAAGACAAGACAAACGTGACTAGACAGGCGAGATTTGACAAACGTGACTAGACAGGCGAGATTAGACAGACGAGACTAGACAGGCGAGACTAGACATACGAGACTAGACAAACGAGACTAGATAGACGAGACTATTAGACAGGTACAGTTCATGTTTGATATCTCTTTGTAGACTTGATATGCTCGTCTAATCTGTATTATCTGTTTTAGCCTACGTTAGGAGATCGGAGTTGAGGTGTTTTCGTGTTTTAGATGTTCACATTGTGAATTTAGTTTCCTTGAAATATGCAAATTTGCAGCGCGTATTTCTCATTTCTAATCGTTCTCGAAACGAAAATAAGCAAATTAACGTCAACAAGACATATCGCCGCAATTGCAAAAAAGCGGTTTCGCGAGATATCTGGACAAACTAGGCGACCTTGCTGACTAAACTCCAAATTACAAAACTATTTCGTTTCCCTGTTTCCGCGCAAAACTATTTAGAGACTAAATATGGCCAAATTGAATAAACTGTCTTGTCTCATCTTGTATCAGACTAGTCTTGTCTGTCCAGTCTTGTCCGTCTTAGTCTTGTCTGTATAATCTTGTCTGTCTAGTCCTGTCTATCTAGTATTGTCTGTCTAGTCTTGACTATCTAGTCTTGTCTGTCAAGTCTTGTCTGTCTAATGTTGTCTGTCTAATCTTGTCTGCCTAGTCTTGTCCTGTCTATCTAATATTGACTGTCTAGTATTATCTGTCTAGTCTTTTCTGTCTAATCTTGTCGTCTAATCTTGTCTGTAGTCTGGTCTATCTAATCTTGTCTGTCTAGTTTCGTCTCTCTAGTCTTGTCCGTCTAATCTTGTCTGTCTAGTCTCGACTGTCTAATCTTGTCTGTCTAGTCTTGTCTCTCTAGTCTTGTCTGTGTAATCTTGTGTATCTAGTCTTGTCTTTCTAATCTTGTCTGTCAAGTCTTGTCTGTCTAGTCTTGTCTGTATTGTCTGTCTAGTCTTGTCTGTCTAGTCTTGTCTGTCTAGTCTTGTCTGTCTAGTCTTGTCTTGTCTGTCTAGTCTTGTCTGTCTAGTCTTGTCTGTCTAGTCTTGTCTGTCTAGTCTTGTCTGTCTAGTCTAGTCTTGTCTGTCTAGTCTTGTCTGTCTAGTCTTGTCTGTCTAGTCTTGTCTGTCTAGTCTTGTCTGTCTAGTCTTGTCTGTCTAGTCTTGTCTGTCTAGTCTTGTCTGTCTAGTCTTGTCTGTCTAGTCTTGTCTGTCTAGTCTTGTCTGTCTAGTCTTGTCTGTCTAGTCTTGTCTGTCTAGTCTTGTCTGTCTAGTCTTGTCTGTCTAGTCTTGTCTGTCTAGTCTTGTCTGTCTAGTCTTGTCTGTCTAGTCTTGTCTCTCTAGTATTGTCTGTCTAGTCTTGTCTCTCTAGTCTCGTCTTTAACTTTCTAATAACTTTTGATATTGTGAACGACATTCTAAACAACTTTCGATGCGGCTTTGCAAAATTTCTAGACAACTTTTAATGTTGTGAACGACTTTCAGAACAACTTTCGATGCTGTGATCAACTTTCTAAACAACTTTTGACGCTGTGAACAACTTTCCAAATAACTTTCGATATTGTGAACGACTTTCTGAACAACTTTCGTGGCTGTGACCAACTTTGTAAACAACTTTTGCTGCACAACATTTTAACTAAACTTTACATGCAATGACTTGCAACATCAACTAATTGTTGTTGTTGTGAAAAGGATACGTGTGACGGGCGTGACGTAGTAGAAGATGAGCGAGTAGAAGAGGTAGTGGCAGCTGTCCTCGGTCAGTAGCTGGACGAGGAACTCCCGGCTGAAGCGCACCGCCCCCAGCCGCTGGTGCAGCCGCAGCGCGCTCGCCGCCGCGTTCGCCAGCAGCACTCGATTATACGCACTCTGTGACGTACTGAAACAAACAAAACATTATCTATCTATCTATCTATATATATACATATATATATATATATATATATATATATATATATATATATATATATATATATATATATATATATATATATATATATATATATATACATATACAGTCGAACTTCACTAAGTCGAATAAAGTTCACGAAACAAAAATTCGAGTTATAGAAAATTTGAGTTATAGAAACACATAACTACATACAGTAAAATACACTTTACATAATTTATTCAATGTAAATATGTATATATGGACTTATTTATAAAAAAACAAATATACATTATTTATATAATGTTATATAATTATAATTAATTAAAATAATTATAATTAATAAATTATTTTTGAAAAAATTAATTTTTAATTGTTTTCCATTAAAAAATTCTCTATCTACAAAGTTCTCCAAAGTAGATTATGCGCGGTACACTTCGTCTGGAAGATTGCCTTTAGAACACAGATATTCGCTACACTTATTTAAATAATTACGCATGCCTTTGTACGTAGCTGGAATTTTCATTTTCATCCTTGCGTTTTGTAATCTTGTTTAAAATATCGGCATCTGTTGGATAGTCTGCTATAACAACATCTTCATCTGCAGATAAATAATCATTAAGAGACACTGTATTATCCAGGTTATGCTGATTATATGTGTCATACGCGGACTTTTCTGACAGATGAGTATCATCTTCTTCACTCCAGTTTGTTTCGCCTTGTTTTTTAAAGTCAGCTTTTCTATAACAATTTTTTATAGTTGCTTGCCGAACATCGATGTCCCACGCTTTAGTTAAGTTTGTAACAGCATCCCATAATGTAATATGTTCGGGTTGATTCTCCTCTAGTTTTTCTTGGAATCCTCTTCTATAGTGCAATTTTATATTGTTAATAATTCCTTGGTCTATAGGTTGTAACTTTGAAGTCATGTTTGGCTGGAGTAAAACAACACGAATCGATTTAAGGTGCTTGGTAATTTTTGGGTGTGACTGAGAGTTGTCCACAAACAGCAGGATTTTACGTTTTTCGGCATTGACTTTCTTGTCTAAACTAGCAAGCCATTCTTCATACATTGCGCTTGTCATCCAAGATTTGTGTTGCTTGTATATGTCACTGGTAAAAAAGGTTAACCTTTAAAGCATATCGCGGATTTTTTGATTTTCCAATCACCAACGGTTTCAGTTTTTCAATATCACACAAATTGTTTATCCCCACCCATGGCGGTGAATCTTTCTTTGCTGTGTTTGCCAAGAAGCACTTTTCGTCTTTAAATGTTAACATTTTATGAGGCAAAAATTTAAAAAATAAACTCGTCTCGTCCGCGTTAAAAATGTATTTTTCGTGACAAGATGCTAAAAGTTCCGGCAAGATTTTGTTGCACCACTCTTCACATTCATGTTCATTAACGTCTGCTCTTTCACCATACATAACTTTTCGAGTAATATTATGCCTTTTCTTAAACTTATCTAGTCAACCTACACTAGCGATGAAATCAATGTGTCCCAGACTCTCAGCAAAATGGATCCCTGGACCACTTATGAGAGAAAAGGCTCTTTGCCTTTTCTCTAATAAGTGGTCCAGACCTCGGCATATTTTTATCCCGCGCAATTTTAAACCATTCCAAAGTAGCTTTATCAATGTCTTCGTAGGTACACTTTTCCAAACGTTTGCGATCATTAGTTGCACCATTTTCGGCTTTGTTCAGAATTTCTTCGCGATTTCTTATAATTGAAGGAAGTGTACTTGGAGGAATCCCAAAGTCTTCGTATTGAGTGTTCTTTTCTCGCCATTCATACATATTTGCAATTGTAACGCCAGAGGTAAAAAGACATAATTAATTTAAACTCTCAAATTTCATTAACATATAGCACCTTTACTATAACAAACTGGATACGATTTATGATAGGCAATATCCGGCACCATAAATTTTGGCAAATACGCAGAGGTTGAAAATTGGAGGTGAAAAAAAATTGGAGTTATAGAGATTATTTTGTATGTAAAATTTTACCGTTGCACACATTTTTACTACGAGCTATGGAAAAATTCGAGTTATGGAAGTTAATTTGTATGTCAAATGCTATCTAAACGTATGAATTTCTAAAAAAAATCGGGTTCTAGAAAAATTGGAGTTATAGAAGTTTGACTATATATATATATATATATATATATATATATATATATATATATATATATATATATATATATATATATAATCTTACAGTAGTAACTATAATCCTTCCGTCTTATATCTTATCTTATCGTCGATGAATAAACAGAATGTTATCTCGGTCAGCGCTTCTCAAACAATGGGACACGACCCAGGATCGGGACGCGAAACAGAACCGTTTTGATAAAAGTACTGGGAAAATGTTTCGTGGCTGCTGGAACGTGTTCAATCGACATTTAAAAGGTAAGTCCCGTTTTCCATGTGAATCTATGGGTCGTACTCTCATTACTTGAACATCATTTGGATCGCTTGTATAACAGTTTGAGAAACGCTGGTCTAGATAACTATATTGATCAATTGGACAACACATTGCTGCTGCATCTATATCAAGATAAATACTTGACCATTAATGTGTCTATAACTACATAGGAGGAATAGTTATGTAGACTAGACAGACAAGACTAGATGGACAAGACTAGATGGACAAGACTAGATGGACAAGACTAGATGGACAAGACTTGATGGACAAGACTAGATGGACAAGACTAGATGGACAAGACTAGATGGACAAGACTAGATGGACAAGACTAGATGGACAAGACTAGATGGACAAGACTAGATGGACAAGACTAGATGGACAAGACTAGATGGACAAGACTAGATGGACAAGACTAGATGGACAAGACTAGATGGACAAGACTAGATGGACAAGACTAGACAGACAAGACTAGACAGACAAGACTAGACAGACAAGACTAGACAGACAAGACTAGACAGACAAGACTAGACAGACAAGACTAGACAGACAAGACTAGACAGACAAGACTAGACAGACAAGACTAGACAGACAAGACTAGACAGACAAGACTAGACAGACAAGACTAGACAGACAAGACTAGACAGACAAGACTAGACAGACAAGACTAGACAGACAAGACTAGACAGACAAGACTAGACAGACAAGACTAGACAGACAAGACTAGACAGACAAGACTAGACAGACAAGACTAGACAGACAAGACTAGACAGACAAGACGAGACAGACAAGACTAGACAGACAAGACTAGACAGACAAGACTAGACAGACAAGACTAGACAGACAAGGCTAGACAGACAAGACTAGACAGACAAGACTAGACAGACAAGACTAGACAGACAAGACTAGACAGACAAGACTAGACAGACAAGACTAGACAGACAAGACTAGACAGACAAGACTAGACAGACAAGACTAGACAGACAAGACTAGACAGACAAGACTAGACAGACAAGACAGACAAGACTAGACAGACAAGACTAGACAGACAAGACTAGACAGACAAGACTAGACAGACAAGACTAGACAGACAAGACTAGACAGACAAGACTAGACAGACAAGACTAGACAGACAAGACAGACAAGACTAGACAGACAAGACAGACAAGACTAGACAGACAAGACTAGACAGACAAGACTAGACAGACAAGACTAGACAGACAAGACTAGACAGACAAGACTAGACAGACAAGACTAGACAGACAAGACTAGACAGACAAGACTAGACAGACAAGACAGACAAGACTAGACAGACAAGACTAGACAGACAAGACTAGACAGACAAGACTAGACAGACAAGACTAGACAGACAAGACTAGACAGACAAGACTAGACAGACAAGACTAGACAGACAAGACAGACAAGACTAGACAGACAAGACTAGACAGACAAGACTAGACAGACAAGACTAGACAGACAAGACTAGACAGACAAGACTAGACAGACAAGACTAGACAGACAAGACTAGACAGACAAGACTAGACAGACAAGACGAGACAGACAAGACTAGACAGACAAGGCTAGACAGACAAGACTAGACAGACAAGACTAGACAGACAAGACTAGACAGACAAGACTAGACAGACAAGACTAGACAGACAAGACTAGACAGACAAGACTAGACAGACAAGACTAGACAGACAAGACTAGACAGACAAGACTAGACAGACAAGACTAGACAGACAAGACTAGACAGACAAGACTAGACAGACAAGACTAGACAGACAAGACTAGACAGACAAGACAGACAAGACTAGACAGACAAGACTAGACAGACAAGACTAGACAGACAAGACTAGACAGACAAGACTAGACAGACAAGACTAGACAGACAAGACTAGACAGACAAGACTAGACAGACAAGACAGACAAGACTAGACAGACAAGACTAGACAGACAAGACTAGACAGACAAGACTAGACAGACAAGACTAGACAGACAAGACTAGACAGACAAGACTAGACAGACAAGACTAGACAGACAAGACTAGACAGACAAGACTAGACAGACAAGACTAGACAGACAAGACTAGACAGACAAGACTAGACAGACAAGACTAGACAGACAAGACTAGACAGACAAGACTAGACAGACAAGACTAGACAGACAAGACTAGACAGACAAGACTAGACAGACAAGACTAGACAGACAAGACAGACAAGACAGACAAGACAGACAAGACTAGACAGACAAGACTAGACAGACAAGACTAGACAGACAAGACTAGACAGACAAGACTAGACAGACAAGACTAGACAGACAAGACTAGACAGACAAGACTAGACAGACAAGACTAGACAGACAAGACTAGACAGACAAGACTAGACAGACAAGACTAGACAGACAAGACTAGACAGACAAGACTAGACAGACAAGACTAGACAGACAAGACTAGACAGACAAGACTAGACAGACAAGACTAGACAGACAAGACTAGACAGACAAGACTAGACAGACAAGACTAGACAGACAAGACTAGACAGACAAGACTAGACAGACAAGACTAGACAGACAAGACTAGACAGACAAGACTAGACAGACAAGACTAGACAGACAAGACTAGACAGACAAGACTAGACAGACAAGACTAGACAGACAAGACTAGACAGACAAGACTAGACAGACAAGACTAGACAGACAAGACTAGACAGACAAGACTAGACAGACAAGACTAGACAGACAAGACTAGACAGACAAGACTAGACAGACAAGACTAGACAGACAAGACTAGACAGACAAGACTAGACAGACAAGACTAGACAGACAAGACTAGACAGACAAGACTAGACAGACAAGACTAGACAGACAAGACTAGACAGACAGACAAGACTAGACAGACAAGACTAGACAGACAAGACTAGACAGACAAGACTAGACAGACAAGACTAGACAGACAAGACTAGACAGACAAGACTAGACAGACAAGACTAGACAGACAAGACTAGACAGACAAGACTAGACAGACAAGACTAGACAGACAAGACTAGACAGACAAGACTAGACAGACAAGACTAGACAGACAAGACTAGACAGACAAGACTAGACAGACAAGACTAGACAGACAAGACTAGACAGACAAGACTAGACAGACAAGACTAGACAGACAAGACTAGACAGACAAGACTAGACAGACAAGACTAGACAGACAAGACTAGACAGACAAGACTAGACAGACAAGACTAGACAGACAAGACTAGACAGACAAGACTAGACAGACAAGACTAGACAGACAAGACTAGACAGACAAGACTAGACAGACAAGACTAGACAGACAAGACTAGACAGACAAGACTAGACAGACAAGACTAGACAGACAAGACTAGACAGACAAGACTAGACAGACAAGACTAGACAGACAAGACTAGACAGACAAGACTAGACAGACAAGACTAGACAGACAAGACTAGACAGACAAGACTAGACAGACAAGACTAGACAGACAAGACTAGACAGACAAGACTAGACAGACAAGACTAGACAGACAAGACTAGACAGACAAGACTAGACAGACAAGACTAGACAGACAAGACTAGACAGACAAGACTAGACAGACAAGACTAGACAGACAAGACTAGACAGACAAGACTAGACAGACAAGACTAGACAGACAAGACTAGACAGACAAGACTAGACAGACAAGACTAGACAGACAAGACTAGACAGACAAGACTAGACAGACAAGACTAGACAGACAAGACTAGACAGACAAGACTAGACAGACAAGACTAGACAGACAAGACTAGACAGACAAGACTAGACAGACAAGACTAGACAGACAAGACTAGACAGACAAGACTAGACAGACAAGACTAGACAGACAAGACTAGACAGACAAGACTAGACAGACAAGACTAGACAGACAAGACTAGACAGACAAGACTAGACAGACAAGACTAGACAGACAAGACTAGACAGACAAGACTAGACAGACAAGACTAGACTGACAAGACTAGACAGACAAGACTAGACAGACAAGACTAGACTGACAAGACTAGACAGACAAGACTAGACAGACAAGACTAGACAGACAAGACTAGACAGACAAGACTAGACAGACAAGACTAGACAGACAAGACTAGACAGACAAGACTAGACAGACAAGACTAGACAGACAAGACTAGACAGACAAGACTAGACAGACAAGACTAGACAGACAAGACTAGACAGACAAGACTAGACAGACAAGACTAGACAGACAAGACTAGACAGACAAGACTAGACAGACAAGACTAGACAGACAAGACTAGACAGACAAGACTAGACAGACAAGACTAGACAGACAAGACTAGACATACAAGACTAGACAGACAAGACTAGACAAACAAAACTAGACAGACAAGACTAGACAGACAAGACTAGACAGACAAGACTAGATGGACAAAACTAGACAGACAAGTTGAAATTGTGAAGCGATTTTAGAATTTCTATGGGATTTCTTAATTGGTGTGTGATGAAAGTGAGGTGAAAGTCTTGACCCGGTTCCTTACCCAGTTAAACCAGTTTGATTAGTCGACCTTGACTCAGGGAGAAAAACAAATTTCAATGCGTGGACAATTAAATCGGATGAGTTGCCTCGCGGACACACTTGTAAATATATCAATTATCTAGCAATACACAGCAGTGAGGAAATTGCAAATTAGTCTAGACTAGTTACGAGACAAAAAATTATTGGAATTCATTCGTATTGCAATTCGTATTTTAGAGCATTATCTCTTCGACAGAGCATTATCTATAATTATCCTGCTGGTACTATCTATCTAGATTACTCA
Source organism: Phosphuga atrata (assembly GCA_944588485.1). Taxonomy (NCBI): domain Eukaryota; kingdom Metazoa; phylum Arthropoda; class Insecta; order Coleoptera; family Silphidae; genus Phosphuga; species Phosphuga atrata. The sequence continues at coordinate 12,067,608 of OX155908.1, read as the reverse complement.
AAACTAAATCACATTCTTATCTAGATCTATAAGTCACTTATCTGCACAAACAATTATCCAGTCGTTCTTACCAAGACTTATCTATCTAGACTACTCAAAACTCAAACAAATTCTTCTCCAAATCGATAATTCACTTATCTAGATCAGTGGTGCGCAAACCATGGGTCGCGACCCCCCAGCGGGGTCGAATGAGATTTTTTTGGGTCGTCAAATTCATAAAAAATTTGAAAGGCTTTTCGTGTAAGTGTCAGGGTAGCAGTAAAGTAGTGAAACGTCAATATTTAACAAATTTAAATAAACGTATGCTTTCTGTCCAGGAGTAGCGATAAAATATTACCCAAAATGTTGTGTCTCAATTGAAAACAATTTGCAACCGTTCAGATCACGAAATATACTTCTAATAGACTTCGAAAAGAAATATAGAAGTCGAAATTCTGTAAAATTTTAATTCAGAATTTCTGAATAAAAATTGAATCTTTCCAAACAATTTGCTCATCTTGTCGCCTAGTTTCAGTGTGCCGAAAATTATTTCGCTGGGAGTTGTAGTTTCGGAAAAGATCGTAGAAAACCGGAAACGCACTTTTTTTCCTGACCAAAACGATTGGTTTTTTTTTTGCGATTTTTCGGCCAAATTTTAGGGCATCGTCAGTTTATTCTAAGGAAATGGACGAAAACACGATTTCTCACAATTTTTTTAGTTTATTTCGTTCAAAAGCTCATTTTCCATTTTTTAATATTTCCTCTCACTTACTCTACATTTTTCCTGCTGAATAATTTAGCCGAATTGCTTATGGATCTTTTAAGATTAAATTTGTGAAAATCGGTTGAAAATTGCACGAGAAATGAATCAAAATGCAAGAGTCCTACAGAGCAGTGGTCCGCAACGCGTAAGCCGGGAGACCCATAGGGTTGGATACAGATTTGAGAAATTTAAAGCTTTTCGTGCGTGAGTATCAGGTAGCAGCAAAATAGCGAAATGTCAATATAAACAAGTTTAAAAACGTCTATTTTCTATGCCGGGGGTCGCGATAAAATTTTAGGCAAAATAATGGGTCGCAAATGAAAATAGTTTGCGCACCACTGATCTAGATCAACAATTATCTTGTTGTTCTTATCAAAACTTATCTAGACTACCCACAATTAAGCCACAGTCTAATCTAGATCAATAATTCACTTATCTAGAACAATAATTATCCTGTTGTTCCTATCAAGACTTATATATCCAGACTACGCGTACCTCAACCAAATTCTTATCTAGAGCAATAATTCACTTATCTAGATTATTCTGTCGTTCTTACCAAGACTTATCTATCTAGACTACTCGAAACTCAACCAAATTCTTATCCACATCAATAATTCACTTATCTAGATCAACTCTAGTTTACCCAAAATTAAACCACATTCTTATCTAGATCAATAATTCAGTTATCTAGAACAATAATTATCCTGTTCTCATCAAGACTTATCTAGATTATACGAAGATAAACCAAATTCTTTCAAATTCACTTATCTAGATAAACAATTATCACGTCGTTCTTACCAAAAGTTATCTATCTAGACTACTTGAAACTTAACTAAATTCTTATCTAGATCAATAAATCACTTATCTAGATCAACAATTATCCTGTTGTTCTCATCAACACTTATCTATCCAGATTACCCAAAATTAAACCGCAGTCTTATCTAGATCAATAATTCACTTATCTATAACAATAATTGAGCCGTTTACTTTGAAAGTGACCTAACTCCATTTATGTTCGAATCGAGATATTGAAGGGTTTGCATTGGGTAAAGTTTAAAAATAAATAGATAACATAGTAGAATAATGTTTTGGTGTTTCTAAGGGTGTCAAATTTATCACCCCAATTAGCATATTTAACGTTATTTAAGAAATTATATGTTTTTTATGGCTATTAATGGACTTGGGCCACTTTCAAAGTAAACGGCTCAATTATTGTTATAGATAAGTGAATTATTGATCTAGATAAGACTGCGGTTTAATGTTGGGTAATGTAGAATAAATCAATGAAATCACGTTTAAAATTCTTAAGAAAGCACAAGTCCATCTACACATAAAATAAATGTTCCTTGAAATAAAGATAAATGTATACCACTTTTATGTTATAAAATCAAGAATGATAAATAAGTTGTTAAATATTTTTTACATTAATGTATAAATTAAAGTATAAATACGTTTATGTCAAAGTGACATAAACGTATTTTTTGCTCTCCCTCCTTTTTCGACCTAATACACCGTCTTCTCCGCCGTCGTCTGGTCCCAAGCTCAGGGTGTGAAAGGAGGAGGGTGGTCGGCCTGCCGCGCCGACCAGAATCGGGAAACCGAAGAAACTAGGCAAGAAACCGCATGGATACACGACTTAACCACTTACGAATTAAAGCTACCGCATCCGGGGCAGCCGATGCGCCAGCTTTGGGAACCAGGGATGCTGGTGAGAAGTGGACTACTGGCCAAAGACTCACACCGAAATCAGAAATACGAATCGCCGCATGGAATGTGCGAACGGGACATCACGTTGGTCAAAAGGAAATTATCGCCAAGGAATTATTGAAATGCAAAATATCGATCTGTGCATTATCAGAACTGCGGCTCACAGGATCTGGGACAATGAAGGTTGACCCACCATCAATCGACGAGACGATGACGCTATTCTATTCTGGTGGCGACAAACGAGAAGCGGGCGTTGGCTTTATGGTTGATCGACGAGCCTCTGCCAGTTTTATCGCATTCCAACCGATATCCGAGCGTCTGGCGGTTATCACTATTGATGGAACGATTAAGACCTATATCGTATCCGTCTACGCCCCAACTGAGACCAGCCCGGACACAAACAAGGATGAATTTTATGCCCAGTTTCAACACACACTGGATACAATACCCCAAACCGAATTAATCGTACTTATGGGCGACTTTAATGCACATACGGGTGCAGATCGAACCGGTTGGGAAGAAACGATGGGAAAATTCGGATACGGGGAAATAAATGACAACGGATTACGCCTCTTATCATTTGCAGCGTCAAACAACTTGATCATCGGCAACAGCATCTTTCGTCACCCCCTCAAACATCAACTCACGTGGCGAAATCCATCCGGCAACGATTCGGCGATGTTGGACTACATTTTGGTCAACACCAGATTCCGATCGACACTCAAAGATGTACGTGCGATGCGTGGACCCGACTGTGGATCAGACCATTATCTTGTCCGAGTGAAACTACAATTGAAATTACAAAGAGCAAAGAAAAAGGCACCACCATCAGCCAAGAGGAACTGTCTGCGAGACCCTGAAACCAGCCGAAAATTTCAAATCGCATTATCCAACAAATTTGCAGCACTTACGATACCAGTCGATATCAACATAGAAGAAACTTTCTGAGTCTATTGTGGGGTGTGCAACGGAGCTGTGTCCGCCCATCCGTCGACGGAGGCAGCAATGGATCTCGGACGACTGTCTCAATCTAGTCGACCAGCGGAAGCAAATGAAACACGTCGATTTCAAACAATACCGACGATTGAACAAAGAAGTTCGACAGAAAATGAAATTGGAACGGGAAGCTTACTGGAATAACATCGCGGCTGACATGGAAGAAGCAGCGTCAAGGCATGAGTACCGGACGCTGTACCAGACAATCCGACGGTTAAGTGGCAAAACAACATCAACAAATGACAATATCAAAAAATTGGATGGAACTTTCGTGACCTCTCCTCAGGAACGTCTACAGCGGTGGAGAGAATTCTTTCATCAGCTGTACAACCACAATCCGCCAGTAGGTCCAGCACCCGAACTGCCGATTATTGAGCAGCCGATAAATCAGTTTCCCGATACTGAACCAACAATCAATGAGGTGAAGACGACAATAAAATCCCTGAAAAATGGTAAAGCGCCGGGAGGAGATCAAGTAACTGCCGAAATGATCAAAGCCGGGGGAGACGGCTTATTACATCAACTTCACGTTCTCACAGTGCATATATGGCATTCAGATTGTGTTCCATCCGTGTGGAAGAAAGCGATTGTTGTGCCTATTTTGAAGAAAGGCGACAGTCGGGAATGCAAGAATTACCGTGGTATTAGCCTCCTCTTGATCGTCGGCAAAGTATTTATGAAAATCATACAATCAAGACTACAGAAACATCGAGAGCAAACAAGCCGGGAAGAACAAGCTGGATTTCGACCACATCGAGGATGCATCGATCAGATATTTGCTCTCCGTCAGCTAATGGAAGAAAGAATTCGATGTGGCAAACGAACTGTCATCGTCTTCATCGATTTCAAATCTGCTTTTGATTGCATCGATTGGACAAGCTTGTGGGAAGCCCTGAAGATCGAACACGTGCCACTGAAAATCATTCAAGTTCTTCAAGCATCGTACGACGGCTCAACCAGCAATGTTCGTATCCGAAACGACATGTCTGAGGAATTCCCGATTCGAACCGGAGTCCGGCAAGGAGACGTGGCCTCGCCGCTCCTTTTTAACATTGTGATCGACACGATTATGCGAAAAGCGTTTGATGGGCGACGCGGAGTTCGATATGATGACAAAAACTTCCTAACCGATCTGATGTTCGCCGATGACAGTGCGGTTTTCGCCAACACAGATGCCGAAGCAGCAGACACCTTGTATAACATTTCCCGCATTGTCCAGTCATACGGACTGAGAATCAATGCGGATAAGACCAAAGTGCTTACAACGGATGGATCTGAAGCCAGAGTTTACCACGATGGAACCACAATCGAGCAGGTACCACAGTTCAAATATTTGGGATCACTGGTTGTGGAGAAGAAAGTAGCTTCGACAGCCGAAGTTCACAGCCGGATAGGCCAGGCAACAGCAACGTTTGCTTCACTCAAGTGGTGCATATGGAAGCGGACGAATATTACCATCAAAATCAAAATACGCCTATACCGGACGCTGATCCTCCCAATTCTTCTTTATGGATCGGAAACATGGACATTACTCAAACCAGACCTTAACAAGCTCGAGGCCTTCCAAATGCGATGCCTGAGACAGATTCTCTGCGTCTCACTCCTCAACCACCTCCGAAATGAGACAATCAGAGAAAGGTGCGACCAACAGACACCGATTGTTGAGGAAATTCAAAAACGCCGATTACGATGGTTCGGCCACATCTGTAGGATGGGCGACAATCGAGTACCGCACAAACTCCTATGGAAAAAACGACCTCTTGATTGGAGAACACAAAAACAAGCACCGAAGACCACATGGTTGAAACACGTAGAGAACGATTTAAAAAACCAGCGAATAACAACAGCTGAGGCAAGAACCGTTGCAAATGATCGATTAGCATGGAAGCGTATAGTGAATGGAGCACGGAATCTAGCGGCACCAACAGCAGCGTACTGGCTACGAGGTCGACCACCTCTCCATGCGCCGGCTATGGATTAAAGAAGAAGAAGAAGACATTAATGTTAATATTGTTTTATTTATTATTATTCAGTCTTCTCCATTTAGTGTATGCGGGAGGGATATAAAATAATTATTGTGGGCAGGTGGTATACAATGTGTTATACAAAGGTGGTATACCAAAATTCCTTATATTTGAGGTTCGTTGAGTGGTTTCGTATTTTTTCGTAGTTTTTTTTTACATTGAAATTCATATTCGAAGATTCATAAGTTTTCTCTTGGGAAATTTTAATTTAATCATATTCTCATACAGTTTATTGCAATTTAATTTGTTATAAACAAATTATTAACGAATTACTGAAAATTACAATGGTATATCAGGAGACCTATCCATTAGCAAATCGAAACTGAAATTTGAAATTAAATTGTTTATAATAAATTCATTGCACATTGTTAATTCAACTGCTACATTAAACCAAATTAAACAAATTAAACCAAAAGCTTACGAGATCACATAAACTTTAATTGCATATTTTCCATACCGGTTTGAAACTCTCTCATTGTCAGTGGGACTTACGCCACTTTCAAAATAAACTTTTTCCTTACTTCATTATCCCGGCACATTTTGGTGTTACAAAATCTTAATGATTTTAAATATATTAGTAACAAGTTACTTTAGTATAAATAGATTAAGTAAAAATCTAACTATTAAGATGACTAACTCAATATTTTTTAAAAATGGACTTAGGCCACTTTCAAAATAAACGGCTCAATTATCCTGTTGTTCCTATAAGACTTATCTATCTAGATCACTCTAAACTAAACCAAATTCTTATCTAAAGCAATAATTCACTTATCTACACAAACAAATATCCTGCCGACCTTAACAAGACTTATCTATCTAGATTACTCGAAACTCAAACAAACTCTTATCTAGATCAATAACTCACTTATCTAGATCAACAATTATCCTGTTTTTTCTCAACATTAGACTTATTTATCTAGATTACCCAAAATTAACCCACAGTCTTATCTTACTTAGCTTTATCTAACAGTCTTATCTAGATCAATAATTCACTTATCTAACAATACAAAAAAAAGCGGTTTCACGAGATATCTGGACAAACTAGGCGACCTTGTTGACTGAATTCCAAATTACTATTTCGTTTCCCTGTTTCCGTCCAAAAACATTTCCAAATTAAATAGAGCCCAGATTGAATAAACAAGACAAAACTAGAAAGATCAGGCTAGTCTTGTCTGTCTAGTCTTGCCTGTATGTATAGCCTTGTCTGCCTAGTCTTGTCTGTATAGTCTAGTCTGTCTAGACTTGTCTGTCTAATCTTGTCTGTCTAATCTTGTCTATCTAGTCTTGTCTGCCTAGTCTTGTCTGCCTAGTCTTGCCTGTCTAGTATTTCCTGTCTCAAGGTGGCACATACTAAAAGCCAAAGTGGAATAGGGAATTTAATGTCTTGCCTGTCTGTCTAATCTTGTCTGTCTAGACTTGTCTGCCTAGTCTTGTCTGTCTAATCTTGTCTATCTAGTAATGCCTGTCTAGTCTTGTCTGTTTAGTCTTGCCTGTCTAGTCTTGTGTCTTGTCTCTTGTTTTTGCATGTCAAGTAAAGCATAGGACGACTTGTTGCTATGCTTGAAGTGGGAAACAATCTAGCGGCACATTTTTAATACTTGTAAAATTTGACTGTTATCCAGATTCTTTTCTAAATCAACCCTTTCTTTATCTATACAGTCTTTGACAGCAAGGTTAAGTGTATGAGCAACACATAAATGGTTTCGTTTTTTAAGAATCTCACTAATTGCCTTTTTCATAGGTGCAGCGTTATCAGTGACTATGCAGACTATTTTTGAATCTATTTTCCTATCATCCAATACTAGTTGTATAGCATTTGCTATGTTTTCAGCCGTATGATTTTCTAGTATTTCTAAAGTGGAAATAACAAATGAATGTAATTTTACATTTTGTATAAAATGAGCTGTCACAGTTATAAAACTTTTATTGCTATCTGAGGACCAAATATCAGATGTTATTGCAATGTATTCAATATCCTCCAATCTCTTTTTGTAAGCTCTGGACTCTAAGTCACATTTTTCTACAATCATTTTTGTAAGTTTTTTTCTAGATGGAATTTCGTACTCGGAGTTTACTAATGTACTTTTCTAATGTTTTGGTAAATTTGCGAAAACCTTCATTTTCAACGATTTGTAATGGCTGGTAATCTTTGACTATCATATGCATTAGGGCATCGTCCCCAGATTTCTGCACAGATTTATTGTATTTAAACGGCTTTGTTTTATTTTTTTTGTTGCAGGTTCTTGATAGGAACAACAGTGTTGTTCCTATCAAGACTTATCTATCTACATTACTTAAAATTTAACCAAATTTGCATCTAGATCAACAATTCACTTATCTAGATCAACAATTATCCTGTCGTTCTTACCACGACTTATCTATCTAGACTACGTGAAACTCAACCCAATTCTTATCTAGATCAATAATTCACTTATCTAGATCAATAATTATCCTGTTGTTCCTATCAAGACTTATCTATCTAGATTACTCGAAACTAAACCTAATTCTTATCTAAAGCAATAATTCACTTATCCTGTCTTTCTTACCAAGACTTACCTATCTAGACCTATCTAAATTTTTAACTAATTTAACTTGTTTTTACTCTTTGCAATAGCAACAATTTCAAGTCAGATTTACGCAAGAACCGGTGAAAACTTGCGAAAACTTTTCGGACGAATCCTGTAGGAAATTTCCTTGCGAATCCAAAACAGGCATTGCAATTTTCCTGCGGCTTCCGATCTTCTAGATATAACTAATTTAGCTTGTTTTCTCTCTTTGCAATATCATCAATTTCAAGTCAAATTTACGCAAAAACCGGTGAAAATTTGCGAAAACTTTGTGAACGAATCTCGTAGGAAATTTCCTCGCGAACCCAAAACTGGCGTTGCAATTTCTCTGCGACTTTCGGTCTTCCAAATATATCTAATTTAACTTGTTTTCTCTTTTTGCAATCTCAACAACTTCAAGTCAAATTTACGCAAAAACCGGTGAAAACTTGCGAAATATTTGCGGAGGATTCCCGTAGGAAATTCCCTGGCGAATCCAAAACTGGCGTTGGAATTTCCCTACAACATCCGGTCTTCGAAATATAACTAATTTAACTTGTTTTTTCTCTTTGCAATCCCAACAATTTCAAGTCAAATTTACGCAAGAACCGGTGAAAACTTGCGAAAACTTTGCGGACGAATGTCGTAGGAAATTTCTATGCGAAGCCAAAACTGGTGTTGGAATTTCCCTGCGACTTTCGATCTTCCAAATATAACTAATTTAGCTTGTTTTCTCTCTTTGCAATATCATCAACTTCAAGTCAAATTTACGCAAAAACCGGTGAAAACTTGCGAAAACTTTGCGAACGAATCTTGTAGGAAATTTCCTTGCGAATCCAAAACTAGCATTGCAATTTTTCTGCGATTTCCGGTCTTCCAAATATAACTAATTTAACTTATTTTCTCTTTCTGGAATGCCATCTACTTCAAGTCAAATTTACGCAAAAACCGCTGAAAACTGCGAAAACTTTGCAAAAGAAATCCGTAGGAAATTTCCTTGTGAATCCAAAACTGGCGTTACAATTTCACTACGACATCCGGTCTTCCAAATATAACTAATTTAATTTGTTTTCTCTTTTTGGAATATCAACAACTTCAAGTCAAATTTACGCAAAAATCGGCGAAAACTTGCGAAAACTTTGCGGACGAATCCCGTAAGAAATTTTCTTGCGAATCCAAAGCTGTCGATGTAATTTCCCTGCGACTTCCGGTCTTCCAAATATAACTAATTTAACTTGTTTTCTCTCTTTGCAATATCAACAAGTTGAAGTCAAATTTACGCAAAAACCGTTGAAAACTTGCGAAAACTTTGCGGACGAATCCCATAGGAAATTTCCTCGAAATTCCAAAACTGATGTTGCAATTTCCCTGTGACTTCCAGTCTTCCAAATATAACTAATTTAACTTGTTTTCTCTCTTTGGAATATCACCAGCTTCAAGTCAAATTTACGCAAAAACCGGTGGAAACTTGAGAAAACTTTGCGAACGAATCCCATAGAAAATTTCCTTGCGAATCCAAAGCTGGCGTTGCAATTTCCCTGCGACTTCCGGTCTTCAAAATATAACTAATTTAACTTGTTTTCTCTCTTTGGAATATCATTAGCTTCAAGTCAAATTAACGCAAAAACCGGTGAAAACTTTGCAAACGAATTACGTAGGAAATTTCCACGCGAATCCAAATCTGGCATTACAATTTCGCTGCCGCTTCCGGTCCTCCAAATAAAAATAATTAAACTTATTTTCTCTTTTTGGAATATCATCAACTCCAAGTCAAATTTACACAAAAACCGGCGAAAACTTGCGAAAACTTTGCGAACGAATCTTGTAGGAAATTTCCTTGCGAATCCAAAAGTAGCATTGCAATTTTCCTGCGATTTCCGGTCTTCCAAATATAACTAATTTAACTTATTTTCTCTTTTTGGAATATCAACAACTTCAAGTCAAATTTACGCAAAAACCGGTGAAAACTTGCAAAAACTTTGCGGCCGAATCCCGTAGGAAACTTCCTTGCGAATCCAAAACTGGCGTTGCAATTTCCCTGCGGCTTCCGGTCTTCTAGATATAACTAATTAAACTTGTTTTCTCTCTTTGCAATATCATCAACTTCAAGTCAAATTTACGCAAAAACCGGTGTAAACTTGCGAAAACTTTGCGAACGAATCCTGTAGGAAATTTCCTTGCGAATCCAAAACTGGCGTTGCAATTTCGCTTCGACTTTGGGTCTTCTAAATATAACTAATTTAACTTGTTTTCTCTTTTTGAAATATCATCAACTTCAAGTCAAATTTACACAAAAACCGGCGAAAACTTGCGAAAACTTTGCGAACGAATCCTGTAGGAAATTTCCTTGCGAATCCAAAAGTAGCATTGCAATTTTCCTGCGATTTCCGGTCTTCCAAATATAACTAATTTAACTTATTTTCTCTTTTTGGAATATCAACAACTTCAAGTCAAATTTACGCAAAAACCGGTGAAAACTTGCAAAAACTTTGCGGCCGAATCCCGTAGGAAACTTCCTTGCGAATCCAAAACTGGCGTTGCAATTTCCCTGCGGCTTCCGGTCTTCTAGATATAACTAATTAAACTTGTTTTCTCTCTTTGCAATATCATCAACTTCAAGTCAAATTTACGCAAAAACCGGTGAAAACTTGCGAAAACTTTGCGAACGAATCTTGTAGGAAATTTCCTTGCGAATCGAAAACTAGCATTGCAATTTCCCTGCGAGTTCCGGTTTTCCAAATATAACTAATTTTACTTATTTTCCCTCTTTGCAATATCATCAACTTCAAGTCAAATTTACGCAAAAACCGGTGTAAACTTGCGAAAACTTTGCGGCCGAATCCCGTAGGAAACTTCCTTGCGAATCCAAAACTGGCGTTGCAATTTCGCTTCGGCTTTGGGTCTTCTAAATATAACTAATTTAACTTGTTTTCTCTTTTTGGAATATCATCAACTTCAAGTCAAATTTACGCAAAAACTTGCGAAAACTTTGCAAACGAATCCCGTAGGAATCTTCCTGGCGAATCCAAAACTGGTGTTGCAATTTCCGTTTTGAAATGCTGACGTACTTTTACAATGTGATAGTGATACCGTATTAGCGTGTTTTGTGCGCCTTTTGAAATTACGGACAAACAAATCGACGGATTTTGATAAAACGTGGTATCATTTGATATTCTTACGAGATCTCACAAATTTAAAATACGGTTAAACGGAGGTAAATACGGCTTTTGTGAATTTCTGAAATTTTTGTGCGCTTTTTGAAATTACGGACAAACCTTTCGACGGATTTTGATGAAACTTGGTATGATTTGATTTTCTTGCGAGATCTCAAAAATTCCCAAATTTCAAAATTGTAGCTTTGTAAATACGGCTTTGGTGAATTTTTTAAATTTGAAAATTTGTGCGCCTTTTGAAATTACGGAACCGCAAACCAATCGACGGATTTTGAACTCGTCTTATATTTTACACCATTGATGGTTGCACAAAAGTAGATTGAGAAACTTAAAAATTTATTTTAGAAAAGATAATTTAACAATTTTAAAAGGCATGCGTGGGTAATAGTTCGCGTGCCAATAACATTTTCCTACGTGTCAGCTGTGGCATGCGTGCCATAGGTTCGCCACCACTGATCTAGACTATTCGAAACTCAACCAAATCCTTATCTAGATCAATAACTCACTTATCTAGAACAATAATTATCCTGTCGTTACTACCAAGAATTATCTATCTAGATTACTTGAAACTAAAGCAAATCCTTATCTAGATCAATAATTCACTTATCTAGATCAATAATTCACTTATCTACATCAATAATTATCCTGTTGCTCCTACCAAGACTTATCTACCTAGATTACTCAAAACTAAACCAAATTCTTATCTAGATCAATAATTCACTTATCTAGATCAATAATTCACTTATCTTGATCAATAATTCCCTTATCTAGATCAATAATTCACTTATCTAGAACAATAATTATCCTGTTGCTCCTACCAAGACTTATCTACCTAGATTACTCAAAACTAAACCAAATTCTTATCTAGAGCAATAATTCACTTATCGAGACAAAGAATTATGATGTTGTTCCCACCAAGACTTATCTATCCAGACTACTCGAAACTTAACCAAATTCTTATCTAGATCATCACTCACCTGAATATTGGCAGGAAATATCCAAGGGTGAAGAAGATGATGAGCACCCGGATGGCCCACATCCCACAGTCGATCTTATGCGCTGCCATGTGCAGCTTCAGTCCGGCCACATTCAGCCCCCGTTGTGGCCTCGTCTCTGTGTTCTCCGTCTCACTCATCACAAACTAATCTATAAAACAAAAGAAACAAAAATAATTATTAGACAGACAAGACTCCACAGACTATGATAGATTGACAAGACTAGATGGAGAAGATTGTATAATCTTGTATGTCTTGTCCCTCTCGGAAAACCAAAAAGCAGATGGGAGGATCAGGATTGTCAAGACTAGACGGAGAAGATTATTTAATCTTGTATGTCTTGTCCCTCTCGGAAAACCAAAAAGCAGATGGGAGGATCAGGATTGACAAGACTAGACGGAGAAGATTATTTAATCTTGTATGTCTTGTCCCTCTCGGAAAACCAAAAAGCAGATGGGAGGATCAGGATTGTCAAGACTAGACGGAGAAGATTATTTAATCTTGTATGTCTTGTCCCTCTCGGAAAACCAAAAAGCAGATGGGAGGATCAGGATTGTCAAGACTAGACGGAGAAGATTATTTAATCTTGTATGTCTTGTCCCTCTCGGAAAACCAAAAAGCAGATGGGAGGATCAGGATTGACAAGACTAGACGGAGAAGATTATTTAATCTTGTATGTCTTGTCCCTCTCGGAAAACCAAAAAGCAGATGGGAGGATCAGGATTGTCAAGACTAGACGGAGAAGATTATTTAATCTTGTATGTCTTGTCCCTCTCGGAAAACCAAAAAGCAGATGGGAGGATCAGGATTGACAAGACTAGACGGAGAAGATTATTTAATCTTGTATGTCTTGTCCCTCTCGGAAAACCAAAAAGCAGATGGGAGGATCAGGATTGTCAAGACTAGACGGAGAAGATTATTTAATCTTGTATGTCTTGTCCCTCTCGGAAAACCAAAAAGCAGATGGGAGGATCAGGATTGACAAGACTAGACGGAGAAGATTATTTAATCTTGTATGTCTTGTCCCTCTCGGAAAACCAAAAAGCAGATGGGAGGATCAGGATTGTCAAGACTAGACGGAGAAGATTATTTAATCTTGTATGTCTTGTCCCTCTCGGAAAACCAAAAAGCAGATGGGAGGATCAGGATTGACAAGACTAGACGGAGAAGATTATTTAATCTTGTATGTCTTGTCCCTCTCGGAAAACCAAAAAGCAGATGGGAGGATCAGGATTGTCAAGACTAAACGGAGAAGATTATTTAATCTTGTATGTCTTGTCCCTCTCGGAAAACCAAAAAGCAGATGGGAGGATCAGGATTGACAAGACTAGACTGAGAAGATTATTTAATCTTGTATGTCTTGTCCCTCTCGGAAAACCAAAAAGCAGATGGGAGGATCAGGATTGACAAGACTAGACGGAGAAGATTATTTAATCTTGTATGTCTTGTCCCTCTCGGAAGACCGAAAGGCAGATGGAAGGATCAGGTACTAGAGGACATTAAGAACCTAAAGATAGGGGCATGGAGGAGCAAAATTTTAGACCAAGCCATGTGGAGGAAATAAACAGAAGAAGCAAAGACAAGCGATCAGACAGAGTAAGAACAGGACAGAGGAACATTGAGTAACTCACCACACAAAATGAGTTTCAAGAGCTCGTTGGGGTAACGAGCGGTTGCAACAACCCTGCATATATACGAGGGTTGGGGCAAAAGTCATTGCAACTATTTTTTGCTTGAAGATACCAGTCCGGTTGGAAAATGTGACATATACAGATGAAAGGACAAGGTCTTAACCTCTTGACATACGAATAAAATGTGCGTTGACGTGTCCATATACATGTGATCTTATCAGTTATAGTCTTAGAGACGTCATTGTATGTGAAGGTGTTAACTACATGTGTGGACAATGAATAGCATTGAAATATCGTAACACACTAATTTATTACGGTAGTATACAGGGCAATATGGACTTCACCGTGCAAAAGTACGGTGGGTGCTCCAATTCTTCCCATCCCCAACGTCGGAGTAGCTGCTGTACACACCCTGCTTTCTGTGGTCTTGCATTGTCATGCAGGATTATTGCACTGTCCACAGGACTCGGATGTTTATCTCGAACGCCACGTCGTAACTGTCGCACCAGGAAGTCCCTGTAGTACTGTGTGGTCATTGTTCTGCCATGAGGAAACTTAGGTGGTTTGCAACACGAGAGGACATTGCTAATGCTGTGCACCAACACATGACCCGATTCACACATGGTGCAGCAAATGCTGAGGGTATTCAATGCCTCCCACATCATGTGTGAATCGGGTCATGTGTTGGTGCACAGCATTAGCAATGTCCTCTCGTGTTGCAAACCACCTAAGTTTCCTCATGGCAGAACAATGAATGCCTAAAGACCCTCAATGTAGTCTCCTGCTAGTGAGCTGGGGACTACATTGAGGGTCTTTAGGCCCAGGTTTGTCATGTCAACTTTATGTGTACTGTGTTATCATTCTTTTGCACGGTGAAGTCTCTGTATACTACTTTAATAAATTAGTGTTTTAATGCTATTCATTGTCCACACATGTAATTAAGACTTTGTCCTTTCGTCTGTATATGTCACATTTTCCAACCGGACTGGTATTTTCAATAAAAAAAAATTGTTGCCATGACTTTTGCCCCAACCCTCGTATATATGTCTTGTGACTTAGAACAGATGAACCGAGTTGATGATGATCGTTTCAGCAGCAAAGACATAGTAAAATCGAGTTGTTTCCGTCACAAATGGTGGACAAAAGCTGGTCATTGTAGATGGAGGTAAATGGATTGTTTACGATAACATTGAACAATGGATTGAATCAATCACTGGATCCTTCCGATCATTGCTTCTTTCAGTGTTTATGGAACACATAGGGAAACAACCAAGCAACAGTCGGAAATCTCTTGGCTCGGTGTTTAACAAGTTTGGAAGTTATTAGGAGATTTTTTTTTCCTCAAATCAATATGGGTCCAGGGGGGTTAGCCCTTAAAATAATGCGGCCCATTGTATTTCCCCACATTGTTTCGTTCATGCAAATAGATCCAGTCCCTCTATTAGGTCCAGGATTCTATGTGCCATGTTTTTCACGGGGACTCTCTCAGCTGTAATATCAAGCTTGTGTCTCCTACGTGCAATTGCTTCACAGTGGAAGATTATATGGGCGGCGGTTTCGTCCTCCTCATAGCATAACCTGCATAAAGGTTCATCCCTCCAGATACCCATTTTATGCAGGTGTTCTCGTAGTGGGCAGTGCCTACCCCAATTGTGATCTGCTTCCTTGGCAGTTGCAGGATTTTAGAGTTTCCGATAGGTTTGCTAACATTTGTTTGCTGTGTGTCAGACCATTCAAATTGACCCACTGTAGATGGTGTTTGGTTGCTACCCATTTACAGATTTTATTTCGGGTCGTGGTCTTGGTAATGTAGGGTCCACTTTCAGCAATGATGTTTGCCTTGCAGGCTCCATTTTTTGCTAGCTTATCCCCCATTTCGTTACCCACCAGTCCCGTGTGGCTAGGCACCCAAGCGAGTGTGACCTTGTTGTGCTTTGCCAGGACTTTTAGGTCCTGAAGACAGTCCCAAACTGTCTTCGATTTGATTTCATGACACGCTACAGCATTAATCGCAGCCTGACTGTCCGTGAAAATGCGGATGTTTCTACTTTTGTAGTCCAATCTCAAATTTTCACAGGCACAGACCATGATAGCGTGTATTTCTGCTTGGAATACTGTGGCATGTGTCCCCAGGGGTACAGATAGGCTGCACCCCAGGATTTCTTGCACCAGTACCACTGTCCTTCTTGGAGCTGTCTCTATACCAATCCAGTCCTCCTTGGCAAGTGGTTATTTGATTGTCTTCTGTCCATCGTAGATGTGTTTTGAAGGGTAGATCGAATGACAGTGTTTTGGGCATCGAATCCCCCTCTATATTGAGGTACGATTCTGATATGACATTCGTTATCATGGTGTGTACTGACCTGGCCAGAGATTCCCATGTGCCATTGCATATGCATCTGAAAGCTCCCATACTTGCCTCGCCCATGATAAAGATATCCAGGGGAGGAAGGCCTAGGATCACCTCCAGAGCTGCAGTTGGGGCAGTTTTCATCGCTCCCGTAATTGCTAAACAGGCCAGTCTTTGAACATAGGAGAGTTCTCTGATGGCCTGATTTTGCTTCACTTTGGTCCATCATACTGTGGAGCCATATGTCAGAATGGATCTAACTACCATAGTGTATAATAGCCAGTATACCATGCTTGATGATTTTCCTGAATGAAAAGTGTTCTTTTGTTCATCATCAGTGCCATTTTACACTTGTTGATAGCTTTCTTTAGGTGTTGATTCCAAGTCAGTTTGGCATCCAGTATTACACCTAGATACTTGACTTCATCACTCACCTTTAGATGTTCGTTATAGAAAATTGGGGGCTTTAGCCCATCCGTTTTTCCCATTCTAGTGAATGGTACTAGAGTGGATTTTTGGGAATTGACCTAAAGGTCGACCCCCCTGCACCAACTCTCCACCTCGTTGCTTCTTGCATAAGCGCTGCTATTATAGAGGGAAATTTGCCCCTGATGAGGATGACTATGTCATCCGCATAGCCTTGGGTGTAAAATCCTTTATTATTTAGTGACACAAGCAGGCTATCAACAACCATGTCCCAAAGGAGTGGAGATAGAACCCCACCCTGAGGACACCCCTTGATGACAGCTACCTGCATTGTGTCACCCGCTACTGTAGCCTCAACATTTGTACCCTGTAGCATGGACTTAATCCATCTGATTGATGTTTGCACCATGACTGCGGGCTGCATTGGCTATACTGTCGAAGGAGGTGTTGTCAAACGCACCTTCGATATCAAGGAAGGCACCAAGCGCCAATTCCTTGTTTTCTAGTGTGTTATCTATTCTAACCACTAATTGGTGTAGAGCAGGTTCACATGATTTTCCTGGTTGATAGGCATGCTGATTAGAGTGTAGGGGTCTGTCTAAACAAGCAGGTCTCCCTCAGATGCTTTTCAACCAGTTTTCCTAACGTTTTCAATAGAAGAAGGTTAGGCTTATTGGTCTATACGCTTTAACCTGGATTGTAATCTAGACGCCCGGCTTTTTGTATAAATACCATTTTTACTTGCCTCCGGGGAGTTGGCACATAGCCTGATGCCAGATTTGCCCTGTATAGCTTGACCATTTTTTTTATTTTTTATTTTTTGGGGAGAGGTAGCAAGCACTTTCGTTAACTTGACAAGGTGGTCCCCTTAGAATTCTCCCTGTATCCCTCGGCATCGCAAAAGCATTTCTTCAAGGGAGGGTTGTTCTAATATTTCTTTCTCACTAGTTCCTTCCTTTTATTCCTTCTTCTTTCGTCCTCTTCCTTTTTATCAATAATTTTCTTCATACCCTTTTCTACAACCTTCCTGTCATGTTCGTGTTGGTTAAGGTCTCTCCTATGCGTACCTCCATCTCAAGTCTTTCGCTTATCCATCGGGGGCAGTAGAAAGCGGTATGTTCCGCTGGGGCTGCCTCCCCACAGTAGGTGTAGTCTTCCGATTCCTGTAGATGGAACCGTTTGAGGTAGGCTGCAAAACAGCCATGGCCACCCAGAATTGGTGTGATGTGGTATCCCACCTCTCCATGTTTCCTGTTTACTTTATTATATCCGGGATCAGTTTTTTGGTCCACTCGCCCTTATCTTGCAGTTCATTCCATTTCTTCTGCCATTTCCTTTTAGTTTCTTCTTTTATTTGTGCCGTGGTTTGTCCATTTTGTTTTTTACGCATACGACATCTTTCGTCCACCAGTAGTTCTATTGGCGGTACTCCGGCGATCACTTGAAGTGCTGCAGTTGACGTGGTGCGGTATGCGCTACATATTCTTATGAGTGTTTTCCTTTGAATACTTTCCATTATGTATTTCGCACCAGACTGGCGCCCGATACAGCATTATCGAGTACACTACCGATACAAGTATTTTCCTTTTACTGATTCTTGCACCCCCCACGTTAGGCATTATCCTATACAGTTTGGTCGATAACTCTTCCGCCTTTTTTGCGATGTTTTCGACATGTTTGGTCATTCTCATATTATGGTCAAAGTAGATTCCTAGATACTTGAGAACTTTAATGGTGCTAATCATTATTCCGTCGATCTGTATGGTTATCTCCTTTAATTTCCTCCGACCCACTAGCAGTACGCATTCCGTTTTCTGGAGGACTATCCGGAGCTTTTTCTTCTTCATTTACTTTTGGACTTCAAGGATTGCGGTATTTATTTTACCTTCTAGTGATGTCCCTGTTCGCCCGCAGGCAACTACAGCTAGCTCGTCTGCATATCCTACAAGGGTCACTCCCTGCGGCACTTCCACGTTTATTACGCTGTCGTAGTGAACGTTCCACAGCAGTGGATCGAGTATGGACCCCTGTGGTACACTGCATGTCACTTCAGTTGAGTGTTTATGTCCTATCAGCATTGTTCTGTTGGTGAAGTCGCTGCATATTAATTCTATTAGGTATGTGGAAATGTTTCTTGCTTTAAGGTCATCTATGATACCCTTCCAAGACGCGCTATTGAAGACATTTTGGACGTCTAACGTAACCATTGCGCAAAAATCCTTTTTTGTCTCTCTTGCCTTGTTTTTAATTATTTGCATTGCATCTATGGTGGAGCGACCCTTTCTAAAACCGAACTGCATGCCGGCTAAACCTCCTGTTTGCTCGAGCTCTTCATTGAGTCTTCGATAGATTAATTGTTCCAGCAGTTTGCCGGCAGTATTTAGAATGCTTAAGGGACGGTAGCTTTGCACCCCATTTTTTTTAGGTTTTTCCAGCAGGATTAGTCTCGATTCCTTCCATATTTTTGGAAACTCTCTTCTGTGCTCAATAGTCTGTTATATACGTCCGGCCAGTATTGCGGTTGTCTGAGAGCTGTTAACTTGATTAGTTCCGCCGGGATGCAATCCGGTCCGGGTGCCTTTCCCAATTTCAATTTGCTTGCTGCTACTTTTAGTTCATCCACGGTGAAATATGTGTACTGGGTTTTTCGGGAATAGTTTGTTGGCTTCCTCCACCATCTACTCTTCTGTAAGGAAGGTCTTTGATGCCACATTCATTTTTTTGCATACTATTCTATAGCCCTCTCCCCATATATTGTGATCTATCTCGTCGCAGACCTTCTTCCATGCTTTCTTCTTAGCATCTGGTATGGCCTTCTTAAGAGAGTTTCTGTGCTCATGGTATTCGCTTAGATATTTTTTCCTTTGTTCTATGGTTGCGTTTGAATTTACATTTGTTCTTGTGGTTTTCCTTCTTCTAGCTATACATTCCTTTCTTAGTTTTGCTATTTCAGTGTTCCACCAATACACTTGTTGTTTCTTTATATGCTGGCTTGACTTTTTTGGTAGTGTTCGGTCGCACGTAATTTTAATTTGTTTAATATATCCCTCTGGAGTTATGATTTCTTGTTTTCCCTTTTGGTCTTCAATATTTTGGTCTAGTTCTGTGCTAAAAAGTCGTAACGCGTCAGGTTTAATTTTCCAGCCTAGTGGTTTATGTTGCTGTTTTATTTCCATATTGGTCCTTCCTATCTTAACTTCGTAACTAATATACTGATGGTCGCTCAAGTTTTCAAGTTCCAATACTCTCCAGTTCGTTATTTTCCCGCTTATGTTTGCAGTGCTGAAGCTAATGTCTATATAAGACGTGCTGTTTCCTCTTACGAAAGTGGGAGCGTCTCCTGTATTCAGTAGCTGTAGGTCATCTGCGGCTAGCCATTCGGATAATATTTTTCCCCTTCTGTCCTCTGTTCCAGATCCCCATAGCCTAGATTTTGCGTTAAACTCGCCACCTACCAAAATTTTCTTGGTGTTTCCATTTAGGAACATGCTTTCGCGTATTCCGTTAAGTATTGCTACATACTCGTCGTCACTTATGTTTGGTGAGCAATAGCAACTGTATATTATGATACCTAGAGTCTCTACCCATACATATCCTTTTCCGTTTGCGCTTCTAGTGATCTTGGTGTCTCTGAAGCCTCTTATTGCGGCACTTTTTTCATTGCTATGGAACCAGGGTCCTTTATTGACATGCTTGATGTTAGGTTCAGATATTAGTACCAGATTCAGTTGGAGTGTCGTGGCGGTCTTATATAATAGGTCATGCGCCGGGCCACATCTATTCAGGTTGGTTTGCAGGATCTTAAGGGTCATTTTGGAGTGGTCGCATATCCTTCTGGTTTTCCGCATTTGACACCTTTTTTTTGGATCCTGTTCTCTCTTTTGGAGTTTGGTTTCCGAGTTTAATTACTTCATTTTTATATTTGCCGCATTCCATGGTGGCAGCTCGATGACCTTCTTCGTCACATTCGTAGCAGTATGGAGCGCGTTCTCACAGTTTACTGCCACATGTCCTTTCTTACTACATTTATAGCACCGGTCTCTCATATCCTTTTTTGCCGCTGTGCAGTCCTTCATTACGTGCCCATGTCCTAAGCATTTGTAACATTTGATTGGGGACAGGATTTCGCTTATTCTGGATCTTTGCCAGCCGATTTTAATTCTTCCAGTCTTAATGATCTCCTCGGCCTTCTTCTTGTATAGACTTACTGTCGCTACCATGGTGTTTCCTTTTTTTGTGGCTCTTAATATCATTCCTCTAGGTTTCTATTCCCGTTGTATCGACTATCGCTTCCTTGATTCTCTCTTCCCTCTTCTTCTGTAGTCTCCTCTAGTATATCCCTGATTATGATAACTTTCCTAGATGGCTCCATTTCTTTGGCTGTGGCTATGTCTTTTAGAGTTTCTAGAGCTTTTTCTTTAAACAGAGTTGCTGCTCCTTCTTTTTTCTCTTTGACCGTAATCCTGTAGTTTCCACTTTTAGTCTTCTTGATTTCTTGAACCTGCACTCCAACTTCCTCTACATCTATTTTTTGTCTCATCGTTTTCAAGACACTGGCGAAGGTGCCTCCGCTAGAAGTTGTTGGCATTATTTCTATCGTTTTTTTTTATTTGTTTGGCCCTTCTATGATTTTGTTTAATCCATCCTCCGTTTCCTCCTGCGTTTTCTGTATAGGGCTTGTTTTGATCATCTCCCGCTAGACCGTGCGTGTTTCTTGTGTATATATATATATATACTTTGGTTCTTGTGTTGTGAAAGATAGCTCTATCATTTTTTATAATCTTAGTATGGTCAGACTGGCGAGGTGGTGGATTGCAATCCCATCACAATCACCTGTTTCCTCCTTTAATTTTTTGAGCTTATCCCATAAGTCCTCTTCTGTTCCGTCGTGCGTCATTTTAATAATTTTCCTGTGTATCACTTCCTCGGGATCTTTTGACCTGATTTTCGTTACTTGTTCCAAGATTTCAAAGTCACCGTTTAGTTCCCCTATTTCAGGATATTTTTCTCGATAGATTCTTTGGATGCTCTTCTCCATCTTGCTGTCGTTTGGATCCACGATTACTATCTTTGCCGTCGTCCCTGTTGAGTGGATTCCCTACAATTACCTCGGTATTGGTGAACAGTTCCGCCCTCCATTCCTTCACATCTGCAGAGTGCCATTTTTCTAGAGTGTCTACGCCTTCCAGGGTTTCTAGAAAGTTTCCAGCAGGTACCATCCATGATGAGTGGGGGTCGTGTCTTTGTCTGGTCTCGTGGTCTGTGTACCTGCACAGCATTTCCGTGTAGGTTCCAGTTGGTCGCTGTCCACTTTTATGTCTACATCATAGGTAGGAATTTCAATATTTTCCCACCTATGGGCTTCAAACCATTCCAGTGCGGGGCCTTTGCTAATTTTTTCGGTTTGCCTTTTCACCTTTTCCACCAGAGTCTTAATCTCCATCTTCGTGCTAGGGCTTTAATCTACGAGTTTAGCGAGCTGAGCTGCGTGCAGTGTGATCATTTGAATAGTTTCAATAATGTTAAATGCAGTTGGGCACTCCTTCTTTTTTATGGTCTAATGAGTCGGTGGCATCGATAGAAGTGTCTGCTACTTTCCTTTTTTTCTTTAATGCGGTGCCCAATGAATTGCAGCGCTGTCTTTGACTACTGCTGGTATTCAGCCTGCTGTGCGGCAGTCTATTACTCTCCAGGAAACCGTCAAGAATTGTCGCTCGTTTGACGTTGTCTGCAGTTTGCCTTACTGTTCCAGTAGTGGTATCTTGCACTTCGGCCTGGTTCCCTACCAGAAGTGCTGGGCGGTCGTTGGATAACGGTCGGGGGGAGCCCGCTCGCACACTCCCTGTACCGACCGGCACTGAGGTATCCCTCCTCTGCACCGTAAACGAAATTTCCTTGACTGAGCTCATTTCATAATTAAGGGCCATCCGACCTAGGCCCGCGCCAATGGATCTAGGGAGATTTTTGTTTAAGAAGATTTTCCCCTCTGTGGGTACCTAGATCAGTATTGGCACCAGCGTTTCCCTCCCCTGCCACAGAAGGGCAGGGAAGACACCATCCGGGCCAGTTGCTTTGTATGGGCCAAAGGTATTTATGGCCCATTCAATTCTTTCATATGTGACAACCCTCTTGGACACCTGCCAGTGACACCTCGTCCCTCTTTTGTGAGAGCATACAGCACGACAGCCAGGATTATCCATTGTTAGGTCGATCACATAGGAACCTGGGAAGCGAGCTTGGAGTAAAACTTCCATAGTTTCCTTCCCATTGGTTGTGTGTTTTCCGTTAGGTTTTCTGATAGTACCAACCGGATTTAACGGGTTCTTTATCAAAGTCTTGCTGTTTCAGATGTACTTTCGACATGCTCACACGTTTTCCTCCAGGACTCCCTTTTAGCCCTCCATACATATTTGTTATAATCAGTGAGTGTAGCCAGTGAATTATAATCAGTATATTTGGTCTACATCCCTGCCTTTTTAGCTCTATTGTAGAGCTTTTTCGTTTTGTTTTTTTTCTGTTCAAGTTCCTTGCTTCACCAGGTAACTTCTCGTTCCCTGGTTCGCTTCACTTGAGGACAGCTGTCATGATAAGAATTTACTATAGCCACCTGAAGTAGAGTGGAGGTTTCTTCAATATCATGCGGACTGGTTATGTTCGAACTTAACACACTTGTATATCTTTAGCACATTATTAGGAGATTACATGAAACCTTGCAAAATATGATAAGTTGGATATGATTGTAACTCGTCACATTGCAACTGAAGATCATATTGCGATGGAATTTGCACGAGGATGGATTGTGTGAACAGGGGGAAGATGACAAGATATATTTGAGATATCATTGAAATCATCTACATCAGTGGTGCACAAATTATTATCAGTTGCAACCCCCTATTTCGTGTAAAAATTTAGTTACAAGCCCTGTATAACCAGCAGTCGTTTGTTTAGTAGACGTTGCAATATTCTACTATGGAACGTTATTTTGCATTTATTTATAAAAGTAGTTGGGGGCCCACATCAATTCTTTGTCGACCGATGGAGGGCTTGCGACTAGAGATGAGCATGGGATCCCATCGTCCGATCCCATCCCATTGTCCCATGGGATGGGATGAGTGATATGAACGTTGCGTGGGATGGGATCCGATGGGACAACAAATTTGTACGGGACGGTGTGGGACGACTTTTAATAATCGTGCCAATACGTACATTTTCCAGAAAATGTCCAGACCAGGAGATTTCGGTGATGATGATGTAGTTCCTGACGATGTCGACGAAGTCTTGCGATGAAAAAGGTTTACTCACTGTCAGGTCTGCTGTATGGGAAAAATGGGATGAATGGTATGGGACGGGCCACGCGACCGGGATGGGATGGGATGAATGGGATGGGATGGGACAAAAATTTTAGGTTTGTGGGATGGGAGAGTAGGACGAAAATATGATGGGATGGGACAGTGACCCGTCCCACGGGATGGGATCTGGAACGATAAACTCGTCCCATGCTCATCTCTACTTGTGACCACCAGATTGCACACCACTGGTCTACACAAATAGTTCCGCAGTTTGCAAGTGAAGATGCAATAAACTGTGAGATTATTTGCTGATTGAAATTGTCTCCACAAATAGTTCCGTAGTTTGCAAGTGAAGATCCAATAAACTGTGAGATTATTTGCCAACTGAAAATGTCTACACAAATAGTTCTATAGTTTGCAAGTGAAGATCAAATAAACTGTTGCGGGACGATCTTCCGATTGAAATTGTCTCCACAAATAGTTCTGTAGTTTGCAAGTGAAGATCCAATAAACTGTGAGATTATTTGCCGACTGAAAATGTCTACACAAATAGTTTTATAGTTTGCAAGTGAAGATCAAATAAACTGTGGGGGGATGATCTTCCGATTGAAATTGTCTCCACAAATAGTTCCATAGTTTGCAAGTGAAGATCCAATAAACTGTGAGATGATTTGCCGACTGAAAATGTCTATACAAATAGTTCTATAGTTTGCAAGTGAAGATCAAATAAACTGTTGGGGGACAATCTTCCGATTGAAATTGTCTCCACAAATAGGTCCGTAGTTTGCAAGTGAAGATCCAATAAACTGTGAGATTATTTGCTGATTGAAAATGTCTACACAAATAGTTCTATAGTTTGCAAGTGAAGATCAAATAAACTGTTGGGGGACAATCTTCCGATTGAAATTGTCTCCACAAATAGTTTCGTAGTTTGCAAGTGAAGATACAATAAACTGTGAGATTATTTGCCGACTGAAAATGTCTACACAAATAGTTCTATAGTTTGCAAGTGAAGATCAAATAAACTGTTGGGGACAATCTTCCGATTGAAATTGTCTCCACAAATAGGTCCGTAGTTTGCAAGTGAAGATCCAATAAACTGTGAGATTATTTGCTGATTGAAAATGTCTACACAAATAGTTCTATAGTTTGCAAGTGAAGATCAAATAAACTGTTGGGGGACGATCTTCCGATTGAAATTGTCTCCACAAATAGTTTCGTAGTTTGCAAGTGAAGATACAATAAACTGTGAGATTATTTGCCGACTGAAAATGTCTACACAAATAGTTCTATAGTTTGCAAGTGAAGATCAAATAAACTGTTGGGGGACGATCTTCCGATTGAAATTGTCTCCACAAATAGTTCCGTAGTTTGCAAGTGAAGATACAATAAACTGTGAGATTATTTGCCGACTGAAAATGTCTACACAAATAGTTCTATAGTTTGCAAGTGAAGATCAAATAAACTGTTGGGGGACGATCTTCCGATTGAAATTGTCTCCACAAATAGTTTCGTAGTTTGCAAGTGAAGATACAATAAACTGTGAGATGATTTGCTGACTGAAAATGTCTACACAAATAGTTCTATAGTTTGCAAGTGAAGATCAAATAAACTGTTGGGGGACAATCTTCCGATTGAAATTGTCTCCACAAATAGTTTCGTAGTTTGCAAGTGAAGATACAATAAACTGTGAGATTATTTGCCGACTGAAAATGTCTACACAAATAGTTCTATAGTTTGCAAGTGAAGATCAAATAAACTGTTGGGGGACGATCTTCCGATTGAAATTGTCTCCACAAATAGTTCTGTAGTTTGCAAGTGAAGATCGAATAAGCTGTGAGATTATTTGCCGACTGAAAATGTCTACACAAATAGTTCAATAGTTTGCAAGTAAAGATTAAATAAACTGTGGGTGGACGGTTTTCCGATTAAAATTGTCTCCACAAATAGGTCCGTAGTTTGCAAGTGAAGATCCAATAAACTGTGAGATTATTTGCCAACTGAAAATGTCTACACAAATAGTTCTATAGTTTGCAAGTGAAGATCAAATAAACTGTTGCGGGACGATCTTCCGATTGAAATTGTCTCCACAAATAGTTCTGTAGTTTGCAAGTGAAGATCCAATAAACTGTGAGATTATTTGCCGACTGAAAATGTCTACACAAATAGTTTTATAGTTTGCAAGTGAAGATCAAATAAACTGTGGGGGGATGATCTTCCGATTGAAATTGTCTCCACAAATAGTTCCATAGTTTGCAAGTGAAGATCCAATAAACTGTGAGATGATTTGCCGACTGAAAATGTCTATACAAATAGTTCTATAGTTTGCAAGTGAAGATCAAATAAACTGTTGGGGGACGATCTTCCGATTGAAATTGTCTCCACAAATAGTTTCGTAGTTTGCAAGTGAAGATACAATAAACTGTGAGATGATTTGCTGACTGAAAATGTCTACACAAATAGTTCTATAGTTTGCAAGTGAAGATCAAATAAACTGTTGGGGGACAATCTTCCGATTGAAATTGTCTCCACAAATAGTTTCGTAGTTTGCAAGTGAAGATACAATAAACTGTGAGATTATTTGCCGACTGAAAATGTCTACACAAATAGTTCTATAGTTTGCAAGTGAAGATCAAATAAACTGTTGGGGACAATCTTCCGATTGAAATTGTCTCCACAAATAGGTCCGTAGTTTGCAAGTGAAGATCCAATAAACTGTGAGATTATTTGCTGATTGAAAATGTCTACACAAATAGTTCTATAGTTTGCAAGTGAAGATCAAATAAACTGTTGGGGGACGATCTTCCGATTGAAATTGTCTCCACAAATAGTTTCGTAGTTTGCAAGTGAAGATACAATAAACTGTGAGATTATTTGCCGACTGAAAATGTCTACACAAATAGTTCTATAGTTTGCAAGTGAAGATCAAATAAACTGTTGGGGGACGATCTTCCGATTGAAATTGTCTCCACAAATAGTTTCGTAGTTTGCAAGTGAAGATACAATAAACTGTGAGATTATTTGCCGACTGAAAATGTCTACACAAATAGTTCTATAGTTTGCAAGTGAAGATCAAATAAACTGTTGGGGGACGATCTTCCGATTGAAATTGTCTCCACAAATAGTTTCGTAGTTTGCAAGTGAAGATACAATAAACTGTGAGATGATTTGCTGACTGAAAATGTCTACACAAATAGTTCTATAGTTTGCAAGTGAAGATCAAATAAACTGTTGGGGGACAATCTTCCGATTGAAATTGTCTCCACAAATAGTTTCGTAGTTTGCAAGTGAAGATACAATAAACTGTGAGATTATTTGCCGACTGAAAATGTCTACACAAATAGTTCTATAGTTTGCAAGTGAAGATCAAATAAACTGTTGGGGGACGATCTTCCGATTGAAATTGTCTCCACAAATAGTTCTGTAGTTTGCAAGTGAAGATCGAATAAGCTGTGAGATTATTTGCCGACTGAAAATGTCTACACAAATAGTTCAATAGTTTGCAAGTAAAGATTAAATAAACTGTGGGTGGACGGTTTTCCGATTAAAATTGTCTCCACAAATAGGTCCGTAGTTTGCAAGTGAAGATCCAATAAACTGTGAGATTATTTGCCGACTGAAAATGTCTACACAAATAGTTCTATAGTTTGCAAGTGAAGATCAAATAAACTGTTGGGGGACAATCTTCCGATTGAAATTGTCTCCACAAATAGGTCCGTAGTTTGCAAGTGAAGATCCAATAAACTGTGAGATTATTTGCTGATTGAAAATGTCTACACAAATAGTTCAATAGTTTGCAAGTAAAGATTAAATAAACTGTGGGTGGACGGTTTTCCGATTAAAATTGTCTCCACAAATAGGTCCGTAGTTTGCAAGTGAAGATCCAATAAACTGTGAGATTATTTGCCGACTGAAAATGTCTACACAAATAGTTCTATAGTTTGCAAGTGAAGATCAAATAAACTGTTGGGGGACAATCTTCCGATTGAAATTGTCTCCACAAATAGGTCCGTAGTTTGCAAGTGAAGATCCAATAAACTGTGAGATTATTTGCCGACTGAAAATGTCTACACAAATAGTTCTATAGTTTGCAAGTGAAGATCAAATAAACTGTTGGGGGACGATCTTCCGATTGAAATTGTCTCCACAAATAGTTTCGTAGTTTGCAAGTGAAGATACAATAAACTGTGAGATTATTTGCCGACTGAAAATGTCTACACAAATAGTTCTATAGTTTGCAAGTGAAGATCAAATAAACTGTTGGGGGACGATCTTCCGATTGAAATTGTCTCCACAAATAGTTTCGTAGTTTGCAAGTGAAGATACAATAAACTGTGAGATGATTTGCTGACTGAAAATGTCTACACAAATAGTTCTATAGTTTGCAAGTGAAGATCAAATAAACTGTTGGGGGACAATCTTCCGATTGAAATTGTCTCCACAAATAGGTCCGTAGTTTGCAAGTGAAGATCCAATAAACTGTGAGATTATTTGCTGATTGAAAATGTCTACACAAATAGTTCTATAGTTTGCAAGTGAAGATCAAATAAACTGTTGGGGGACAATCTTCCGATTGAAATTGTCTCCACAAATAGTTTCGTAGTTTGCAAGTGAAGATACAATAAACTGTGAGATTATTTGCCGACTGAAAATGTCTACACAAATAGTTCTATAGTTTGCAAGTGAAGATCAAATAAACTGTTGGGGACAATCTTCCGATTGAAATTGTCTCCACAAATAGGTCCGTAGTTTGCAAGTGAAGATCCAATAAACTGTGAGATTATTTGCTGATTGAAAATGTCTACACAAATAGTTCTATAGTTTGCAAGTGAAGATCAAATAAACTGTTGGGGGACGATCTTCCGATTGAAATTGTCTCCACAAATAGTTTCGTAGTTTGCAAGTGAAGATACAATAAACTGTGAGATTATTTGCCGACTGAAAATGTCTACACAAATAGTTCTATAGTTTGCAAGTGAAGATCAAATAAACTGTTGGGGGACGATCTTCCGATTGAAATTGTCTCCACAAATAGCTCCGTAGTTTGCAAGTGAAGATCCAATAAACTGTGGGAGACAATTTGCTGACTGAAATTGTCTTCACAAAGAGTGCTGTAGTTTGCAAGTGAAGATCCAATAAACTGTGAGATGATTTGCTGACTGAAAATGTCTACACAAATAGTTCTATAGTTCGCAAGTGAAGATCAAATAAACTGTGGGGGACGATCTTCCAATTGAAATTGCCTCCACAAATAGTTCCGTAGTTTGCAAGTGAAGATCCAATAAACTGTGGGAGACAATTTGCTGACTGAAATTGTCTTCACAAAGAGTTCTGTAGTTTGCAAGTGAAGATCCAATAAACTGTGAGATGATTTGCCGACTGAAAATGTCTACACAAATAGTTCTATAGTTTGCAAGTGAAGATCAAATAAATTGATGGGGGACGATTTTCCGATTGAAATTGTCTCCACAAATAGTTCTGTAGTTTGCAAGTGAAGATCTAATAAACTGTGGGAGACAATTTGCCGACTGAAATTGTCTCCACAAAGAGTTCCATAGTTTGCAAGTGAAGATACATTAAACTGTTGGGGGACGATCTTCCGATTGAAATTGTCTGCACAAATAGTTCCGTAGTTTGCAAGTGAAGATACAATAAACTGTTGGGGGACAATCTTCTGATTGAAATTGTCTCTACAAAGAGTTCCGTAGTTTGCAAGTGAAGATACAATAAACTGTGAGATGATTTGCTGACTGAAAATGTCTACACAAATAGTTCTATAGTTTGCAAGTGAAGATCAAATAAACTGTGGGGGACGATCTTCCAATTGAAATTGTCTCCACAAATAGTTCCGTAGTTTGCAAGTGAAGATCCAATAAACTGTGGGAGACAATTTGCTGACTGAAATTGTCTTCACAAAGAGTTCCGTAGTTTGCAAGTGAAGATCCAGTAAACTGTGAGATGATTTGCCGACTGAAAATGTCTACACAAATAGTTCTATAGTTTGCAAGTGAAGATCAAATAAACTGTTGGGGGACGATTTTCTGATTGAAATTGTCTCCACAAATAGTTCTGTAGTTTGCAAGTGAAGATCCAATAAACTGTGGGAGACAATTTGCCGACTGAAATTTTCTCTAAAAAAAGAGTTCTGTAGTTTGCAAGTGAAGATCCAATAAACTGTGAGATTATTTGCTGATTGAAAATGTCTACACAAATAGTTCTATAGTTTGCAAGTGAAGATCAAACAAACTGTTGAGGGACGATCTTCCGATTGAAATTGTCTCCACAAAAAGTTCCGTACTTTGCAAGTGAAGATCCAATAAACTGTGGGAGACAATTTGCCAACTGAAATTGTCTCCACAAAGAGTTCTGTAGTTTGCAATCAAAGATACAATAAACTGTGAGATGATTTGCCGATCAGTAGAATCAGATCAGATCATAGAAATAGTTCTATAGTTTACAAGTGAAGATCCAATAAACTGTGGGAGACGATTTGCCAAGTGAAATTGTATCCACAAAGAATTCCGTAGTTTGCAATCAAAGATACAATAAACTGTAGACAATTTGCCGACTAGGTATTATCAGATTAAATGATTAGCAGATTGAGTTGGAAAAAATGACCTAAATTTAGCACCAAATTTTGCCTCTAAATGCACTTAACATCAAGAAATAAAACCAGAAATTACTCCTTTATTCGACCAATTTTAATCTTTGACCCGATTCTGTAATCTTTTGCAAAAATTTCGTTACTTTTATGCCGATTTTTTCATTTTAAATCGCATAAATTGCAGTAAAATTTCCACCAAAAACAAGTATCGGGGCCCCCTTTCACCAACGGAAACCGCAAATTTCCACTCAAAACTAACCGTAAAAAACGTATACAAGATTTCTTACCTTTGAAATGTTTCGAATATGAAAACTCGTCAAGAATATCCTCAGCTCGCGTTTGCCACAAACTTCTCGTCGAAAACAACTTTCACGTCGTCGCTCTCGTTCCGTGTTGATCACTTTCGTCTATCACTCGCCACAACCGCCTGCCAAATGTCAAATTGCCTCTTACTCATCAAAAAAACGGAACCGTGACGCGCCGCCAGATGGCGCACCACCGACGCGGAAAATTCCAAACAATTCAAAAACTAATTATTTATTTATTAATTAAAACCAATTTATTAATTTTAGTCTAATCTATATAGTGGATTATGTTAAAATGAATTGACTAGAGTAAGATTAATAAATTAAATTAAATATTGATTGCGAAACAACGAGATTAGATTAAATGGATTTAGTGTATACCAGTGGCGTAGCAAGGAGGGAGCAAGGGGGTCAATCATGCTTTGAGCGCTTCTAGCGCCAAAACCTAACCAATTCAAAAATAAATTATTTATTTATTTATCAAAACCAATTTATATTTAAATAATCTAATTAATTTTGGTCTAATCTATATAGTAGATTACACTAAAACAAATGAGCTAGAGTAGATTAATAAATTAAATTAAATATTGATTGCTAAAAGTGAAGTAAATTACGATTAGATTCAATAGACCATGAATGCAATATATGCGATACCGGGGTGGCGCATCCTAAAAAGCCAAGGTGGAATAGGGGGTTTGGTGAGATACAATAGACCGTTTCATAGTTGATTTTTTTGTGTGCACATGTGTCAATTTCCGCCATGTTATACGCCAAAATTGCCCGAACTTTTTGACGTATAACCTTATTATTTGCCCGAAACTTTCATATTCCCGCCTTTCAAACTTGATGTATGCGCTTAAATAACGGTAAAAAGTTCTATGGGTTTAGTATTGACCAGTGGCGTAGCGAGGAGGGAGCAAGTGGGTCTTATCTCGTGCGCCACTAGCTAAAAGACTAGAAAGAGACAAGACTAGACAAACCAAGATAAAATTAGAGTAGATTAGATAAGACTTGATAAGACTAAACAAGACTAGACCCGGCTAGATAAGCCTAGAAAGGATTAGAGAAGACAAGACCATACAAGATTTCACAAGACTATAATTGCCGCAGCCACCCGATGGAGTAATAAACTTGCGTGATCTTCACGTGATTTTCGGGGCATGGGCGTAGCTAGGGGGGGGGAGCTGGAGTGGTCAATGCCCACCCTAGAAAAATCGACAGAATTGAAGAATTACTTACTGTTTAATCGCTTTTTTATTTAAGATTCAATACCAAGCCTCGTATAATGAATTTATCCTTTTGCTCTTGATATCGCCCATGTTTCTGATACATATGTGAGGACTGGCAGGATAAGTGTTCCGTGTATGAATAGTTTGGTTTTACGGCTGAAGGTAGGCGTCCACAGTTTCGCATCATACGTATCGGACGCATCGCATCTAACGGATCGCAGTATTCTTTCTATAGAAAGTAATACAAGTGCGTCCACTGTTCCGCATCGTACGGATCGCACGAATCTACCCGTCGGCAATGTCGATGCCGATTCTCCGAGGGGCAACTTTACCAATGCGTGCCGATTACGTCATAAGGAATATGGTATATGCTGGTACTTGCGTCGGAAAATCCGATCGCTGCTGATACTGTGGACGCATTGTATAAAAATAATTCATTTGATGCGATGGGTCTGATACGTACGATGCGATAATGTGGACGTCTACCTTTAATAGCCTATCTTTGAGATGCTTAGGCAGCCTGCATTAACATTTATTCACAATTACTATCCTTCTCGTTACTTCCACCGTGGTATTGTTATCATTGGTGATGAGGGAGCCTACGTTGAGTGCTTGTCTCTTATTCCTAGCTCTGTTGCTTGGTTCAGATGCTGGCCATGGCATCTGAACCAAACAACAGAGCCCAGGATGGCATGGAATATAACATCCTGCAAATTTCGACCGCGGCTTCGCTGGGTGGTGCGCATCAGAAATGTCCAATTTTGC
The DNA here is from genome assembly GCA_944588485.1 of Phosphuga atrata. Taxonomy (NCBI): domain Eukaryota; kingdom Metazoa; phylum Arthropoda; class Insecta; order Coleoptera; family Silphidae; genus Phosphuga; species Phosphuga atrata. The sequence continues at coordinate 12,034,826 of OX155908.1, read as the reverse complement.
ATGAATCTGGCGCATAAATCAGTCTGAATTTGACTGACGGCATGAGTTATGTTGGCTTCGAGGGCCGCTGTGGTTTGTGGCTTATTTGCATAGACATGCGATTTAAGGAAACCCCACCAGAAAAAATCTAACGGGGTCAAATCGCACGATCTCGGTGGCCAGTTCACATTACCTCTACGTGAGATGATCATGTCCTCAAATCGCTCGTGCAGAATGTGAATGTGCAAAAGCTGTGTACCACGTAGCGGCGTCCTGTTGAAACCACATGTCTATACTTGGTGACTTTTTTATCCAATTCAGGCCAAACGAGTTGGTCAACGACCTATAGCGCTCTCAGAGAAATATGGACCGTTGAATCCGCCAGCCCAAAATCCACACGAAACAGTGATTTTTCGGGATGTATTGGACGCTTTAGGATCTCATGGTTCAAATTCTACATTTTTTTTTTATTGACCTACTCATTCATCCAGCACTGCAGATGATTTTTTGATGAAAATTAGGTTCAGATTTCAACTGCTCCAGAGCCCATTCAGCGAACACACGTCGTTGTCTTTGGTCGTTTACTTTCAGCTCCTGGGTCAGTTGAATTTTGTATGGATTCTACAGCCTTGAGAGAACCTCGACCTCCCTTAATCTTATCCACCATTCTTCCCTATACTCGGGGGTACTTATACCCTACTTCTTGGTGTACTCGTCTACCCCGTCTCGCCAGCGCAGTTTGGGTCTTCCTCTGCGTCTTCTTCCCTCAGGTTGGGCCGTTAGCACGCGCGTCGATTTATTTATTATCTATATTATGAAAGTCGTTTCTCGTCTCTGTCACAGTTTGCAAGTAGGTATGCTAGACCACGTATGCTACCACCAGTCTTGGCAAACTGAAAGGTGGCGTAGATCGTACCATGTATCCTAAAAACAATCTCTACAAACTGGAGGTGTCCATCAACAAGTTTTAAAGCAACAGGAGCCAAATGTTATTCAAAATACAGAATACTATTGAAACTAATTGATACAATAGAGATCCTTGTCAGTCAAGGTTTACCTTTAAGAGGACATCAAGAGGACACATCATCTAAGAATAGAGGTAATTTTTTGGAAATACCTCAGAAGAGTAGTCGAAGTACTAGTAGTACTACAAGATGGAGTTTCCGCTATGAAAACTGCAAAGCAGTACTGTCCAATTATGGAGCTATTAAATCAGTTTTCAATGAAGAGATCGTGGAAAATTGTGACAAAAGTGCTGTAGAAGCAGATAATTTGAAAATTGATTCTGCAGCATTGAAAACGGAAGCAACTGTTGCAACTAAAAAATTGTCAAGTAAATGTGGAGCATTCATCAGCGGCGCTTTTAGGCATAGGCGCACTAGGCGCGCCTAGGGCTTCCGATTTTAGGGGGTCACAAATTACCAACTAAGCAAGGTCAAACCAACTTTTGGCGGTTGACGACAATAAGCGGCAAAAATTGACAAAGTGTTGTGAATAAATTGGCACTTTGCGGTGATTAATAGTGAAAAAAATATTCAGAAAAAAAACTGAAGAAATATCATTGCATTGTTGTACAATATTTTTTATTTTGTTATTTAAAATTAATCGCATGACTGTTATTACTAAAGGACACACAGAATCTTACAGATGATTCAAACCCAAAGAATGTAGTTCATGTCCCTTCCACCACGTCGTCCAATTTTAGAAAACGGCGAGGAGTTTTCTAATGGATAAGAAACATTCAATGTCATTGATAGTACCATTGATGGACAGAATTTAAATTAAATATATGTTATATCGTTTATTACCATTAGTTGATTAAATTAGTGTATTCGCGATTTCCACACATCACATAACTTCAAAACTATCTCGTCGAAAATTTGACACTGACAGCTCTGATTCAGTGCTAACCTTGAAAAAATTAACTCATAACAGCACTCGGCGAGCCATAACCGCACGCATATGAGTGCTGTTATGAATCCATTACAGATACAAAATAGAAAAAATTTCATAACAATCCGCGATTGAAATGTTTACATTTCATTGATTAATTTATCAAATTATTACTTTTGTTATAAATCTAAAGTAAATGTTATAAAATATTATAAAGTAAATAAGGAATTTATATTATGGGTAAAACTTTGTACGATACACGTATCGTAAAATATTCTTACCTTCCTAATTGCCCCCACGCGGGAGTGAACCTTGACGTGGTGTGGGGGCCCAGTTGGCCAACAGTCAATGAGACTCCCCGGGGTGTCCATCCGTTGAAAATCAATGGATGGGCGCCAAGGGGATGCGAGACGAAGGTCAATTGCTAATCGCTCTGGGACTCTTCACATCCTTTAGCAGTGAACAGTCTCCCTTCAATAGAATCACTTTCACTCTTTGAACTATCAGCCTACCTTGGCTAACTCTTGGTCCTTCAAGCTCTCGAAGCTATCAATACTTTGATATTGAGAGTCAGAGAGCAAAAATCTATCCTATCTATTCCAACTTCTACCTGTCCCCAAAACGAAGATGTTAAGCGACCCGTGCTTATCAGTGCACCAGCAGGTGTAGGCGCAGGGGCTAATAATGCGTCATAACGGAGCCTACTGGATACCAGGCGACCTCCAGCAGTAATTAGCCAAACCCTTTTATTGTTTACAGAAAACCAATATCGTATGGAATCTATTTTTTTTTTTATAAAAAAAAAAAAAGTATGGAATCTAAAACAAAAACAAAATCACAGGGTGAAGACACTGCCATGACGGAGTCTTCCCCTCAACCGACCGTTGACGCTCAGACGAAGACGGCCGAGACCCTAAAACCAGCACCTGGCACGTCCAAGCAGCTGACAGTCCAGACTTCAAGTCAAGGACAGTCTACTGCCAAGGAAAGCCAAGGAAGCAGCAAATACTCCGAAGAGGACATGACGACGAAGATCGGCAACATGTCCCTGAAGAGAGTAAAGCTGAATGCGAAAGAACGCAGAGAGCACAACAAAAAGCTCTGCGAGGCTAAAGGAGTCAAATATGACCCAAACTTCAAGAGAAAGAAGCACTTAGCCAAAAAGCATGCCGACTCTGACCAGGTTAAGAAAACCACAGTCTCAGTAGGCCCACATCAAAGCCAACCTAAGAAGAGACAGCGCTCAGATGCTACTCCTTCTCCGGCGACTGAAAACAAGCGTCAAAGAACGGCAGATAGGTCATCGAAGGCAGTGGCAAGTATCTCCAGAAACCTCGATTTCGCAGAGGCTGCGGCCACGGTCAAAATGGCCATTTACCTACCTGACTACCCTGTAGGAAAACTGACCAAAGAGCAAGGCGACCTAGTCAGAGATTCTCTCATAGAAACTATATTTAACATAGACAGCGAGAACTTGCCCCACTTTACTAGTCACTACTATGAAGCTGGAACCTACGTGGTAGCGTGCAAGGACGAGTTCACCCAGCTTTGGCTGACAGAACACGTTCCTAAGCTGCTCCCGTGGGAAGACGCAAAACTAGTAATGAAAGAGAGGACTAAGGTAGTCAACTCAGCACGAGTGGTGTTCAACGTACCCCAGTGGTACGACAAACAAAAGCCGGAGGCGATCCTAAAGTTCCTGCAAAAGCAGAACAAAAGAAAGGTCGACCTAAGAACCGAGTACTGGCACATCCTCCACGTCAAAAGCAACGAAGGGGGAGGTAGAACGTTCGCAGCCATGATCGATGAAGAAGCAAAGAAAGCTCTTCAAGAGATTGGCTGCGTAGCGCACATCGGGCTCAACAAGGTGACGTTTACTATCCGCTCCAGGCTTAGTAAAGACGAACCTTCAAGTAGTTGAAATTAACCTACATCACAGCAAAGCGGCCACTGCAGCCCTCTGCAGAAAGCTGCTAGCTGATGACATCGATTTAGCAATGATCCAAGAGCCCTATATTGTCAAGGGGCGAATCTGTGGCTTAGGCGATGCTAAAGGTAAGCTGATATATAATGATCAGAATCCCAGAACTTGCATTCTAGTGAGGAAAAATTTGAAATTTCTTCCTCTAATGGAATTCTGTTCTAGAGATATTACAACCGTAAAAATACAATGGAGCACGAGGGAAAGAGAGAACAGAGCAATTCTTAGCTCAGTCTACCTACCCTACGACTCCATTGATCTTCCGCCCAGCAAAGAAACGGCAGACCTAGTAAGTTCCGCTCAACAGGAAAATCTAGAGCTGATCCTCTGCTGCGATGCGAACTCCCACCACACCACATGGGGAAGCACCAACTGCAATCCAAGAGGTGAGTCTCTTTTTGAATACATTATTACTAACAATCTAATAGTTGTTAATGAAGGTAACTCTCCCACCTTTGAAAACGCTATAAGAAAAGAGGTAATTGATATAACTGCCACGACAATGGCAATATCGCGGTCAGTCAAACGATGGCAAGTCCTGAACGAACCATCGCTTTCCGACCATAAATACATTAGCTTTGAACTGTCTCAAAAGGAAGTAATACCTGAACCCTATTACAACCCGAGAAAGACGGACTGGGCTAAATACGAACAAGAACTACATAAAAAGATAGAGCATGTTCGATTCAAATCTTCTCAGGTAAAAGATCTAGATACAAATGCCCACAAGCTAAAAGAGGCAATGGTTGACTCTTATAAAAGCTGCTGTCCTCAATCAAAGCCAAGTGAGCAAAGAGGTAAAAAACAACCACAATGGTGGAACAAGGATCTCGAAAAGACCAGGCGAGAAGTCAGAAGCCTTTTCAACAGATCTAGAAGAACCAAAGTCTGGAACAGCTATCATAGAGCCCTCACAGACTATAGTAACAAAATCAAGACTGTCAAAACAGAAGCTTGGAAAAAATATTGCCAAGAGATAGAGACGACGCATTCCACAGCGAGGCTCCATAAAATTCTCTCAAAGCAAGCTTCGAATCCCGTCGGCACCCTCAAAAAAGCAGACGGGAACTTCACAGCAAATGAACGTGAAACACTGCTACATCTTGTAGGCACGCATTTTCCAGGGGCCGCTGAAAACCACACTCCTTTCCACTCAAGCCATACGGCAACCAGAGATGACTGGAATGTGGCAAAAAGAATTATCACAACAGAGAGAATTAAATGGGCAATCAAACTCTTCAGCCCCTACAAATCTCCTGGAACAGATAGCATATATCCAATAATGCTTCAGAAAGGCATGAATATCATACTCCACCCTCTTAAGGACCTATTTAGAGCAAGTCTAGCACTAGGACATGTTCCATTAACCTGGAGAGAGACAAGAGTGGTATTTATCCCAAAACCAGGCAAATCTAGCTATGCCGAAGCTAAATCCTATAGACCAATCAGCCTGACATCATTCTTTCTAAAAACCTTAGGAAGACTGATAGACAGACATTGGATAGAAGAAGCGCTGATTAGATCTCCGCTTCATACATACCAACACGCTTACCAAACAGGAAAGTCATGCGAAACAGCGTTACACCAGTTAGTAAGTAAAATTGAGAAAACTTTGGAGAACAAAGAAGTTGCCCTAGGTGCTTTCTTAGATATAGAAGGAGCCTTCGATAACACATCTTACATCTCAATAGAAAACGCAATGGTCAATCACCACGTAGATAACACTACGACCAGATGGACCATGTCGATGCTTAACAGCAGAACTGTAAAAGTTAAACTACTGGAAGAAGAGATAACCATGTCAACAACAAGAGGTTGCCCCCAAGGCGGCGTACTGTCACCACTTTTGTGGTGCCTAACAGTCGACGAGCTACTAATCACCCTTAACAAAAGAGGGTTCTTCACTCAAGGATATGCCGATGATATCGTCATACTGATTCAAGGTAACACCAAAGAACGGTTGAAGAAATCATGAAGGCAGCCTTGAATATTACAGAGACCTGGTGTTCGACAGGAGACCTAAGAATCAACCCTGCGAAAGCCACCCTGATCCCTTTCACAAATAGGAAGAAAATCACAATCCAAACCAATATCTCAATATTTGGGAAACCTGTTCAATGGAGCAACGAAGTCAAATACCTAGGACTTACACTAGATTCCAAACTAACATGGAATCCCCACATGAACAAGACAATCTCCAGATGCAAACAAACGCTGATGATAAGTAAACGAGCCATAGGTAGCACATGGGGTCTCAAACCGGAACTGACTCACTGGCTATACAAAACTATAGTTCGACCAATACTAACCTACAGCATAGTAACCTGGTGGCCTAAACTACAACAATCAACTGCTGTTGCAAAATTAAGCAGGATACAACACCTAGCGAATCTATGCACCACAGGAGCCTTTAGAACTACCTCTGGATTAGCATTAGACGTGATACTAGATACACCGCCATTAGACATCTTTCTAAAAGGAGAAGCAAGAATGGCGGCATACCGACTACAATGCGCGGGTCAATGGATCGCAGCCAGTAGGATCGGGCATACGAAAATCATGACGGCAATACCGTTGATGGAAATGAGAACCGACAGTACCAACAAGTCATTCCATTTCGAAAAATCATTCACCGTACACATAGATCCAAGCTGGAAACCGGACCAGCTTCCCACCCCTACGAACAAGAACATAATCTTTTACACGGATGGTTCAATGTTTGAAGGAAGGGCCGGATCGGGCCTGTACAGCAAAAATCCCAAAATTAGGGAATCAGCCAGCCTAGGCGAACACTGCACGATATTCCAAGCAGAAGTACACGCATTACTATTGGGTGCTACTGAATGCCACAGACAAAAATATCGGAACAGAAACATTTATTTTATATCTGATAGTCAAGCAGCGCTAAAAGCACTAGAGGCCTGCAGTACAAAATCAAGAATCATAAAAGAATGCAAAGAAATACTACATACACTAGGCCAACAGAACACAGTAAAAATCATCTGGGTTCGCGGGCATAGTGGTATAGAGGGAAACGAACATGCAGACGACCTAGCAAAACAAGGTGCCCGCAAGAAACTAGTTGGTCCCGAACCGAGCATAGGTATAGAAAAAGCCTGCGCCAGAGCATCCATCAATGATTGGATGAAAAATAAACACAAACTCAGATGGAACTCCTATGATAAAGCAACCCATTGCAGGAAGCTAATAGACTCACCTAATCCCAATATAGCAAAGGACCTGTTAAAACTAAACAAAGCTCACACGAAGCAGATAGTTAGTTTACTAACAGGCACTGGCGGATTTAGAGAATTCATGCATAAAGTAAAAATCTACCGAGACGAACCTTTATGTAGACTCTGCGGAGAGGAAGATGAAACAGCAAACCACGTACTCTTCGAATGCCCTGCCCTAGAACGAATGCGACACCAGCTCGACTGGAACCAACAAACCACATGGGAACCCAAACTTGTAGGAAAACTAAGGAAACTAGTCAGTGACACAGACGTCGGACTGCAAGTTTGATATCAACCGACAGCACAATAAGCCTTAAGGTTGACGTGCGCCAAACCCTTAGAGGAAGTCGGGAATCTAATCTAATCTAATCTACCTAATTGTTATTTTTTTAATGTGGTTTTACTATAATCTCGCATATTGAGAATTGGGAATCACTAGACTAGTGCCACATAGTCACCTTGCGCCTAGGGGCACAAGTAATGCAAAACGCGCCCCTGGCAATCATCAAACACTCATATCAAAAAACAGTTCTGTCCAAACGTATATAAACTGCTCCAGGCAGCAATAGCACTTCCGGTGAGCTCCGTCCTGAGCACCTGCCTGAGGAAAACTCTGGCTCTAAAATCGTTTTTCGAATATATCTCTACCATATATAGAAAATGAAATAGTGAAGAATACGATAACCCCTGAGACAGTGCGTTCACGGTGAAACAATAATTTGACTAATTATTATCATTATTACTATCATTAAATGACTGCTTGGTTCAGCTGGATGGCTGCCCCCTAGACAAAATTCCTAGCTACACCCATGTTTCGGGGGATGATTCCCTATTGGTCCCTGCAAACGCTTTCGAAGCGTAGATCACGCAGCCGAGACTTTAAACCAGTCGACCAGTCCGGTTGTATGCCACGTCCTCTCGAGTTTTCAGTGTTTCTGTCTTATTGTTAGTTAAAATTATTGATTACATTTTATCCATAAAACAGTCTTTTTCAAGACTTTGTTTACAATTTAATAGGAAGTGGTATATAGGATGTAAAATTTGGCACAGCAGTGTAAATCAGGCTTTTTACAACGTCACTACGATCTATCACGTGAACGCCGCGTGATCACTCCACGGGGTCGCTGCGGCAAGTATAGACAAGATTGGACACGACTAAAAACGACTAGACAAGACTAGACGTAGACAAGGCTAGCAATACAAAAAGTTAGACAAGACTTTTAAAGACTAGAAAAGAAGGGACAAGATTGTACACGACTGGACAAGAATGGTTAAGACTGAACAAGACTAAATAATACTAGACAATACTAGGTAAGACTACACAAGACTGGAGAAGACTAGACAAGATCAGACAAGTCTAAAAAAGACTAGACAGGACTACACAAAACTTGGAAAGACTAGACAGGACTAGACAAGATTAGACAATACTCATAAGACTAGAAAAACATTTGTAGACTAGGCAAGAGTGACTATGACTTATAAAGTCTAGACATGACTAGACTAGACTAAACAAGATTAGACAAGACTTGTAAAAAGTAGACAAGACTAGATAAGACTTGTAAAGACTGGCTAAGATTTATAAACACTAGACAAGACTAGAAAGGACTAGACAAAATTAGACAAGACTCGTAAGACTAGACAAGACAAGCTAAAACTTATAAAGACTAGACAAGACTAGGGACTCGAAGAATCCTAGGTATACAGGTACAGTAGAACCCCTCTAATCCGCCCTCGGCTGGTCCGACGCTCCGGTTAAATCGAACATGCTCGACCTGGCGAGCTTGTGCCGACAACATGTCATGTTTTTCAACATGTCAGGAGGAAAACGAAAACACATTACTTTATCGCTAAATGAAAAATTGGCAGTTCTACAAAGACTAGACAAAGGCGAATCGCTCCAAAAAAATTCAAAGGAACTCAATGTAGGCGTTACAACAATTAAGGATTGGAGAAAAAAATAGGAAATACATTGAAACAAATACAACTACATTTGATGGTGAAAACGCTCTTGAGAATCGCAAAACACTAAAAAAGGTTAACATGAACTGCTCGATAGCACATTGTGGATGTGGTTCTATCAAGAAACGAGGAAAGGAGCGCCAATATCTCGGCCGATATTAAAAGAAAAGGCAGTAGTTTTGCACAAGAAACTGGAAGCCGGAAGTGAGTTCGCAGCTAGTGAGGGCTGGATTGATCGCTGCAAAACCCGTCATAGTGTCCGGTTTGTATCAATTTCAGGTGAAAAACTATCTCCTAATGCCGAGGCTGTTAAGGAGTTTTCTGCAAAGTTCCAAGAAATTGTAAAAGAAAACTAAGTGTTGCCTTGCCAAGTTTATAACACCAACGAGACAGGGCTACACTTTAAAATGTTACCATCCAAAACACTCGCAGCTTCAAATGAATCCGTAGCAGGAACGAAACTTACAAAAGATAGGATAATTGTCACTCCTTGTAGCAACGCAGATGGTACGCACAAGCTTCCCCTGTTCATTATTAGCAAATCCAAGAAGCCTAGTGCATTCAAAAACATAAACCCATGTTCTTTGCCAGTTTATTACCGCAATAAAAAATCTGCTTGGATGGACTGCAACCTTTTCAAATCGTGCTTTTTCGATGAGTTTGTCCCATCGGTCGAAAAAGACTTGAAACTAAATAAGCTGCCTATTCGTGCTCTTCTGCTGTTGGATGACCCACCACCACATCCATCTGAAGAAAATTTAGTGAAAGGAGACATAAAAGCTATCTTTCTGCCTCCAAATGTGACTTCACTGATCCAACCAATGGATCAGAGAGTGATCGAATGGTTAAAAGAAGATATCGACGAAAGTACATCCGCTCAATCTTGGAAAAATCTGAAGAAAGTTGTAACATATTTCAGGCTATGAAATCCCTGAACATCAAAGATGCTATCTACACAATCGCTGCGACATGGGATGAATTGAAACCTGACACACTTCGGAAATCATGGCGTAAGCTTTAGCCAGAAGTTATGACTGAAATTGAGCAGACTGAAGATGCGAAAAACGACACACAGGAAATCGTTAAAGATCTACAAAGTCTAGAGCCAAACGTTTCAGCCAATGAAGTTGAAAAGTGGATTACCGAATGTGACATGGACTGTGAAACCTATGAAGAGCTCAATGACGACCATATTGTTGCCGCTGTTATGGAAAACGATGGTGAGGAAACTGTGAACGAGGACTCAGATGGCGAGGAAGACGAGCCCCCTACCCAGATTTCACACACCGATGCCAAGAACGCTTCGACGTCGCCCTTCAATACATCGAGCAAAACCCGACCTCAACTCCAATAGACATTTTGTGGATCAAGAAATGGAGGGACACTGCAGCTAAGTCTAGAATTTCATCTGCTAAACAAAATTCTATAACTGACTTTTTCTCTAAGTAATTTCTTTTATTTGTAATTTTTTGTTCCAAGTACTGTACTGAAATTTGTTTATTGTTTTTACTACGTATGTACTGTTTTTTGTTTGTTTGTTGTAAAAACAAAGCATATATACGTTTTTATGTTCATAAAAACGCTTATTCAACTATAAAAAATTTCTCTTTATATGATATGTAATAATATTGCATTTTTTCGGATAATCCGACCTATTTTGCGTTCCGACCATTCCCCCAGTCCCAAAGGGGACGGATTAGAGGGGTTCTACTGTATACTCAAACGCAAAGACTGCAACGGGCAGGGCACGTCATGCGAATGACCGAGAACCGAATACCGAAAAGGACCTTCAATGAAAAAATGCTAGGTAGAAGACCAGTAGGCCGACCACTAAAACAGTGGGAAGATGCAGTTAAAGAGTATTCCAGAAACCTGATAAACACTAGAGAGTGGAGAAGAAAAGCGATGAATTAGGAAAAGTGGAGGACGAAGTTGAGGAAGGTCAGGGTCCAGCCAGGGCAGTGAAATGAGAGAGACAGACAAGATTCTTCTTCTTGCAGTCCTTCTCCTACCGAAGGTTGGACACCATCATGACTATTCTTATCCTGTTCACCGCTGCTCTGAACAGTTCCGTGCTGCTACAGCTGAACCACTCGCGCAGGTTCTTCAGCCAGGATACTCTACGCCTACCAATACTCCTGGTTCCTTTAATTTTTCCCTGCATAATAAGTCTTAGAAGACTATATTTGGGGCCTCTCATGACATGGCCTAGATACTCTAGTTTCCTTTTCTTAATGGTCAGCACGACTTCGCATTCCTTTTTTACCTTTTCTAGTACCTGTTTGTTGGTGACTTTATCTTTCCAGGATATTCTAAACATTCTGCGATAACACCACATCTCGAACGCTTCCAACCGTTTTAGTTCAGGTTTCTTTAGGGTCCAGGCTTCAACTCCGTATAGCAGGGTAGAGAACACATAACAGCGTAGTATTCTAATTCGTAATTCTATATTAGTGTCTCTGTTACAAATAAACTTTTTCATTTTCATAAACGCTGATCTTGCTATCTCCACCCTTCTTCATATCTCACCTGCCTGGTCGCTTGTTTTGTCTAGCACGGTTCCAAGATATTTGTAGGAATCTACTCTTTCAATTATGGTATTGTTGATATTTAGTTGCACTTGTTTGTTATGTGCCTTAGAAACTACCAAACACTTAGTTTTTGAAAGATTCATTTGAAGTCCATAAGCTTCACATTGGTGGTTTACTCTTTCGAGTATGTGTTGTAGTTCTGCTTCGCTACCTGCCAATAATACCGTATCGTCGGCATATCTGATGTTATTTATTACCTCTCCGTTTATGTTTATACCTATTGGTTCTCTAAATTTTCTCTAAACAAAGCTTCTTCAAATATAGCTTCACTGTATATGTTGAATAATAGCGGGGATAGGATGCAGCCTTGTCTAACTCCGCGGCGTATTTCTATTTCGTCTGTCAGTTCATTTTCGATTTTTACAACTGCACTTTGTCCCCAATATAGGTTGGTAATTATCCTGACGTCTTTCCGGTCTAAATTCTTTCTAAGTATTAGTTGTTGTAATTTGTCATGCTGAACTTTATCGAAAGCCTTTTGGAAATCGATGAAGCACACAAACAGGTCTTGATTTATGTCTAGGCATCTTTGAAAAAGAATATTTATTCCGAAGAGTGCTTCTCTTGTTCCAAGTCCTTCTCTAAATCCAAATTGGCTATCACTTATGTCCTCTTCTAGTTTTCGATAAATTCCTTTATGTATGATTTTTAGAAAGATTTTTAGTGCATGGCTCATAAGTGCAATAGTCCTATAATCTGTGCACTCCCTAACATTTGCTATTTTAGGGATCAATACAAATGTCGATAAAAGCCATTGTTTCGGTATGATGCCTGTGTCATATATTGTATTAAACAGGTCTAGGAGACTATCTATTAGGTGTTCATCGAATAATTTTAATATCTCAGCTGGTATTTGATCCGGCCCCGTAGCCTTTCTTGGCTTCATACTTTTGAGGGCATATTCGAGTTCATGTTTCATTATTTTAGGTTCTTCGTCTTCTACTCTTATTGGTACTTGTGTTGGTCTTTCATCGTTAAAGAGTTCCCGCACGTGGGTTTCCCATCTCGTTACTTTTTCTTTCACATCTGTTATTATGCGGCCATCCGCGCTCTTGATCACATGGTTAGCTTGGAATGTTTTTCTAGCTCCTGTCATCTCTTTGATTTTTTTGTGCATATGAAAGCTGTCATAGTTTCTTTCGTGCATTTCTATTTCTTCACATTGTTTAGAGATCCACTCTGATTTTGCCTTTTTTATTTCTGTTTGAATCGTTTTATGTAAGACTTTATACTGTTTTTCATTTTGGTTCTTATGGGTCCGGCGTTCATCCATGAGCTCTATGATTTTCTCAGTCAACCAATATTTCCTTTTTGTTGCTTTCCTAGTTAGGTTTTCTTTCACTACTGCTGTCAGAACTGTTTGAGCTCGATTCCATCGACATCTTGATGTAGTTCATTTTCTTTCATTGCTGTTGTTACATTTTGCTTTATCTGGTCAACTACAACTTCGTGTATCTTTTTATCCTTAAGAAGTTGAATATCTATGTTGTTGTTCTGTTTCTTTATGATCTTCTTTAGTTTAACTTGTACCTTTGCTATTACAGGATTGTGATCTGAGTGGATGTCAGCTCCAGGGTAAGTTCTCACTGCTTTTACGGCATTTTTATATCTATTTCTGATGAGCACATAATCTATTTGATTTCGTATGATTTTCTCCTTTGTATGGGCTGGAGATGTCCAGGTATAGAGCCTTCTTTTAGGGAGCTGAAAGAGTGTGTTGGTGATTATAAAATTCTCATCTTGACAGAACTGAATCAGACGGTCACCGCGCTCGTTCCGATCCCCGAGGCCAAATTCACCAGTGCAGCCAATTACCTTCGTTTTTCCTACCTTGGCGTTAAAATCGCCCATCACTATGGTCACTGCGCAACGATTTATACTTCTTAGTACTGCATTTAGTTGTGTATAGAATTCTTCAACTTCCTCATCTTCTTTATCTGCAGTTGGTGCGTATATTTGGATCACGTTCATAATTCCAGTATTTGTCTTTAATTGTATCATTACTACTCTATCTGAATAGGGAGTAAAGTTTGTAACTGACCTGTTTAACTTCTTGTTTAGGATTATTCCTACTCCGTACTGATGTTTTGGGTCATTGTTTCCTGAGTAGTATAGCATTCCATTATTTGTATTTATCGAGCCTATTCCTGCCCATCTTACATCGCTTACCCCAAGTAAGTCCACTTTTAGACAAGATTAGACAGGAGTAAACGATATTAGACAAGACATGTAAAGACTAGATAAGACTAGCCAAGACTTGACAAGATTAGACAACACTAGACATGACTGGGCAAGATTAGACAAGACTTGTAAAGATTAGAGAGGACTAGACAAGATTAGAAGACTTGTAAAGACTAGACAACACTAGACAGAACTAGATGAGATTAGACAAGACATGTAAAGACTAGATAAGATTAGACAAGACTAGACATGGTTAAATAAGACTTGTCAAGACTAGTCAAAATTAGACAAGTCTTGTAAAAACTAGACTAGACGAGACTAGACAAGACTAGCCAAGACTAGAAAAGAATAGACAAGAGTAAAGAAGACTAGTCCAGACTAGATAATATTAGGAGAGACGAGAGACTCGACACGACTATACTCGTACCGGCGAGAGAATGCATCTCGTCTCGCCGAGTTTAGCATTGTTCTCCGCACACTCCCACATTATTACCAGTGCGCGGTGTTTAGTTGTTCGTGTTTGACAAACTGACGCATATTTCTTAACCCAAACTAACCTGCACGTATCTCGGCGCAAAACAGCTGCATTCTCTCGCCGGTCCGAGTATAAGGGCAGCGGAAAAATTCAATGAAATTACCTTTTTGTTTTCCAATTCTAAGCTTCGACTTCTGTCAGAGTATATTTGACTTTGATGTAGTTTCTATGGGAACTAAGTAGAATTGAAGCTTTGTTCCGCCGTTGTTAACTAGATTACATAGATTAATGAAAACTACAGTCTGTCTAGTCTTGTTTATCAAGTCTTCTCTGGCTAGTCTTATCTATCTAGTCTTGTCTGTCTAGTTTTGTCTCTAATCTTGTTTGTCTAGTCCTGTCTGCCTAGTCTTGGCCGACTACAGTGAACGCAATGATGCGTATGATAACGCAATGATGACAGAGCAAGGTTAGCCATGCCGTACCCGTAACTACTGCGTGCTTGTAACCCTGGACGTGAAAAATGCCTTCAATTCGGTCCCATGGGGCGGAATCATGGAGGCTTTGGAACTAAAGGGGGTAGCTCCCTACCTTCGAAAGATGGTGGGGAGCTACTTGAATGATAGGGAGATAGTGACTGTGGAAGGTAAAATATTTAAAATGAGTGCGGGTGTTCCACAGGGTTCGGTTCTTCGGGCGATACTGTAGAATATATTTTATGATGATGTTTTGAGATTGAGGCTGCCAGACGGGGTTACACTCGTAGGGTACGCTGACTTAGCGGTGGTCGCTGTCGCAAGAACGGAAGAAAGTCTGAAAGAGATAATGAATGAGGCAATTCGTAGGATTGATCGGTGGATGGGAAAAAAAGGGCTTTCTCTGGCTCCCCACAAAACCGAGGAGGTCCTGCTAATTGCAGCTAATCGGCATTCGCCCGATTGACCGACGCTAGCGAAACTACTGGGTGCCGGCAGGGATAAATGCGTTCAAGATTGAATGTTGATGAGCGAGACTGTATGCAGCTGCGTGTGTGCAGAGCATACAGGACTGTTTCTGGCGACGCCGTGGCGGTCGTTGTTGGAGTTATCGCGTTAGACCTTCTGGCGCATGAAAGGGCGAGAGTTTGGGGAGGTAATGACCCTAGAAGTGAAAGGGAAAAAAAAAACAATGCGTGTATGGCAAGAGCTATCGGAAAAGGGAGCCTGAACCAGGCAACTGATTCCGACTATCGATGAATGGGTCAACCGTGGGCACGGGGAGGTGAATTATCTCACCTCACCCAGGCGCTTACGAGGCATGAATGCTTTAGGTCTTACCTGGTGCGCATCGGGAAACTGGTTAAGGCGCACTGTAGGTATTGTGGAGTGACTGAAGACACTGCAGGGCATACCATCTTCGAGTGTACGAGATGGGAGGGAATGGGGAGAGCAGTAGAATGCAAGGTGGGAGAGAATGTAAATAAGGAGAGTATGGTGAAAATCATGCTCAGCAGTGAGTATGAATGGGGCGTGCTGACTGGTATGATAGATTATATAATGAGGAGAAAAGAGGATGAAAGGGACGAGCGTAAAGCGGGACGAGGAGTTGCTACGCGCGAGCCGTGCGTGCCAACGCCGGGTCCCCCTTGGTGCGAAGGGGGCGCACAAATTTATTGTAAGCTCTGATGTAAGGGGGGCACGGCGATTAACCCAGCACAACGAGTGAATGCGGATGAATGCTTTGGACATGAAAGAAGGAGGAACGTGATGAAGTTATGCCAAATTTTGGATTCCATCACGTTCTCTCAGGTTTTGGCTGGGGGGGGTCTGAATGGTGGGGTTTTTTTAGTGGGTCGCCCCTCTTAGGGGGCAGCCCCACACTACCACACGGCACGGGTCGGGTGGTCTCTGTTTGCAGATTTTTACCTCCAGCACGTGCAAAAAAAGTCTAGTCTGTCTAGTCCTCTCTATCTAGTCTAGTCTTCTCTATCTAGTTTAATATTGTATGTCTAGTCTAGTATGAATTGTGAAACAAATTGTGAAATGTAATGAGTTTGGTTAGGTTTTTAGTTTTTTTGTTTGTTTTTTTATTAGATTAGTTTGTAACATAAATTCGAAAACAGAAACAACTGTATAATATAGATATATATTATATTAGCACAACACAACCATATCATTATATATATAACATACTTAAACTGTAATTCTTAAATACAATATTTATATATGAAGGTTTTTTTTTATAAATTTTTAATGTTTTTTTGTTCGTTTATTTGTTTTTTTTTTATAATAATTTTTGTTACGTAGTTTTTATATTTTATTAATAAATATTTGTTGTTTAATATATATTTGTTTGTTTTATACAAGAGGCGAGTGGAGGAAGAACTGTCCAAAAGTATCAAGAAATAAGAAACAAGGAAAAATAAAAAATTACGATTTTTTTGCATAATTTTGTAAATTTCCGTTTAGATTTGTAAATTTTTTAATTTAAAAAAGATTTTTCCTCTAAATGTTTTAATTTTTTTTATAAATCTTGTAATTTATTTTCAAAAATTTGTAATTTTATTTCAAAAATTTGTATTTTTTTTTTAAATTTGTAATTTAAAAAAAAAATATTTGTACTCTTTTTTTCCAAATATTTGCACATTTTTTTTAAATTTGTTTATTTTTAATTTGCAATTTGTTTTTAAATATTTGTAAACCTTTTTTTTAATTAGAACATTTTTGTTTAAATTTGCTTATCTTTTTACAAAATTTGCAAATTAATGTTATTTGCAAATGTGATTTTTAAATTTGTGTTCATTTTCTTAGCTTCAGTAGCCTTATATTACTTTCTATTCTTTTGTAATTTAATAATTTACAAATTTTCTTATTTAAAATTTACAAATTTCCTGGGTTTAGAAATTTACAAATATGGATTTTAGAAATTTATAAATCTTCATTTTTGAAATTTACAAATCTTCGTTTTTGACATTTACAAATTTCCGTTTTTAAAATTTTCAAATTTCCTTTTTTGAAATTTACAAATTTCCATTTTAGAAATCTACAAATCTTCGTTTTTGAAATTTACAAATCTTCGATTTTGACATTTACAAATTTCCGTTTTTGAAATTTACAAATTTCCGTTTTTGAAATTTACAAATTTCTTTTTTTAGAAATCTACAAATTTACGTTTTAGAAATTTACAAATTTCCATTTTGGAAATTTACAAATTTAAGTTTTTGAAATTTACAAATTTCCGTTTTTGAAATTTATAAATTTTTTTTTGAAATCTACAAATTTCCATTTTTTAAATTTACAAATTTCCGTTTTTGAAATTTTCAAATTTCTTTTTTAGAAATCTAAAAATTTCCGTTTTAGAAATTTAAAAATTTCCATTTTAGAAATTTACAAATCTTCATTTTTTAAATTTACAAATTTCCGTTTTTAATCTTACAAATTTCCATTCTTGAAATTTAGAAATTTACAAATTTCCGTTTTAAAAATTTACAATTTTTTTGAAATTTTGCAAATCTGTTTTTAAAATTTACAAATCTTCGTTTTTGATATTTACAAATTTTCAAAATTCATTTATTTGAAAATTATATATATTTTTTTATTTGAATTTCGGTGCGAATTTTCTTGTTTGCTGCACACGTTGACAAGAAAAAATTCAGCGAAATTTCCCCAACAAAATTTTTTCCTAGATTACAAATCCAATTTTCCTTTCGATTTTGGGAAGAAATTATGAACAATATATTTTTTTCGTAATTTCTCCAAGAGAAAATTTTAAAATTTGGATGGAGATTTATTGAAAATTTTAATTTAAAATATGACTTCTTGGAAAAAACAATAAAATAAGTTTCAGCTTCACAACATAATATTTCTTAAAATTGAAGTTCAAATTTTCGGGAGTTTTCCTAAATTCTGTTAAACAAATTATCTCATAAAAAAAATCAAAAGTTGAGAATAAATTTCAAAAAAAAAGTTTCTTTTTTAAAATGTTTCTTTTTGCACGAAAATTTGCGACTTTCTCAAAGTAATAAAATTTGTTTTTTTTTTTTCAAAAAATTCTGAAGAATTTCTTAAAAATTACAAATTGATGTTTCTTCTTTTTGTACGAAAATTTGCAAATTTATTAAAATAATTTTTCACAAATTTTTTAAAAATTATGAATTCCTTTTTTTTTTTTCAAGAAAATTTGCAAACTTATTTAAGAAATTTCTCAAAATTATATTTTTATGAAATTTGAATGAAAAAAATATGAATTGAATTAAAATATGAATTAAAATATGAATTAAAATATTTTCACAAATTTCTTAAAAATTACAAATTGATGTTTTTTTTTGCTCGAAAGTTTTCAAATTTATGTAAGCAATTTTTCAAAATTTTAACATTTTTATGATTTTTTTTTCCAAAAATTTTCAAATATTTTTCACAAATTTCTTAAAAATTACAAATTGATTGTTTTTTTGCCCCAAAATTTGCAAGTTTATTTAAGCAAATTTTGCAAAACAATAAAATTTCTCAAATATTTTTTAAAATTTCTTAAAAATTACAAATTGATGTTTTCACACGAAAAATGCTAATTTTTTTAAGCAATTTTTCAAAATTATTAAATTTTTAAGATTTTTTTTTCAAAAATTTTCAAATATTTATCACAAATTTCAAATTGATGTTTCTTACCCCAAAATTTGCAAGTTTATTTCAGCAAATTTTTTAAAACAATAAAACTTTAACGAAAATGTTTTCAATATTTTTTCAAATTATTGAAATATTTTTCACAAATTTCTTAAAAATTATATTAATTTATTTAAGCAATTTTTCAAAATTATTAAATTTTTAAGATTTTTTTTCCAAAAATTTTTAAATATTTTTCACAAATATCTTAAAAACTACAAATTGATGTTTTTTTTGCACAAAAATTTGCAAATTTATTTAAGCAATTTCTCAATATTGTAATATTTTTATGAAATTTTTTCCAAAAATTTTTGAAATATTTTCACAATTTCTTAAAAATTACAAATTGATGTTTTTTGAACGAAAAATGCAAATTTATTTAAGCAATTTTTCAAAATTATTAAATTTTTCGGAATTTTTTTCCAAAAATTTTCAAATATTCTGCAAATTATTTTGCAAAATTTCAAATTTTTTTAAACAAATTTCTCAACATTTATTCAATTATTTCCAAATATTTTGCAAAATTAAATTTTTTTTAAACATATTTATTCATTTCAAAAATTTCAACAATTTTCCAAATATTTTCAAACAATATTATTTTTTCCTTGAAAATTTTTCAAAAATATCCTAAATTTAATTTTCTGGATTTTTTTTCCCAAAAAAAAAAATCACAGAAAGATTAATTAAAGAGAATTTAAGAAATAAAAATTTAATTGAAGAAATAAAATTTCCAAATTTCAAATTTTGTCGTTTGTTTTAGGAAAATTTACATAAAAATTTCAACGAAAAATGTAAATTCACAAATTTGAAAACTCAGTTGATTTTTCAAACAAATTTCCCCCAAAATTTAATTTTGCAAAAAATTGTGTTGAATTGCCAATAAATCTGAAAAAATGGTTAAAAAACTTGAAAATTTGCAAATTTTCAACACAAAATTTCGCTATTAATGGTAAACAAATTAAATTTTCAAATTTTCCACAACAAATTTCGCCATTTAAAATGCATTTTTTTATCAGCAATGGTTAAAAATTTGTAAATTTTTCCCAATTTTCTCTTTATAATTTCAACATTAAACTGCAAACAAATTAAAAAAATTAAAGAATTTGTAGATTTACATTTAATTCTTTTCCAAATATTTTAAAAATTCACACAAATTTTCCAGAGAATTCCTACAATTAATTTGTTTGCAAAAATTGTTAAAAATTTGTAAATAGTCAAATATACAAATTTTCTAAAAATTTGAAAAATGTACGCAATTAAGTAATTCTTACCGCAAGAAAATTGCAAACAAATCTGAAAAATGGTTAAAAAATCTGAAATTTTTTCAAATATTTGAAAGATTTACGGAGAATGCCCACAATAAAATGAATCTTTAAAATTCTGAAAAAATATTAAAATTAAAAAAGAACAAATTTGTGAGAATTTTCAACATAAAATTGGAAATTCTGAAAAATTGTTAAAAAATTTGAAAATTTTCCAAAAAAATTAACGGAGAATTTTCACAATAAAATTGGAGAAATCTTAAAAATTTCGAAAAAATTGTTAAAAAATTTGAAAATTTTTTCAAACAATTTGAAAAATTTAAGGAGAATTCTCACAATAAAATTGTGGAAATCCTAAAAATTTCGAAAAATTGTTAAAAAATTTGAAAATTTTCCTTATATATTTAAAAATTTACGGAGAATTTCCACAATAAAATTGGACAAATCTTAAGATTGTAAAAACTTTCCAACAAATTGAAAGGTAGAGAATTCCCACAATAAAATTGCAAAACTCTTAAATATCCTGGAAAATTAAAAAAAAAAAATTGAAAATTTTCCGAAAAATTGAAAAATCAGGAAAATTTTCCAAAAAATTTACGGAAAATTTTACAAATTCTCCAATTTCAAAGATTTGCAGAGAATTGCGAGAATAAAATTGCAAACATGTTAAAAAAAAATTAAAATTAAAGGAGAATTGCTACACATATTTCTAACACTTTTATTGACAAATTTTTAAAATTTAGAAAGATTGTTAACAAATTTGAAAAATTTTCAATCAATCTGAGATTTACGAAATACAATAAAATTGCAGAAATCTTTAAAATCCTGAAAAATTGTGAAAAATTTTAAATTTTTCCAAAAGAAAAATTTACGGAAAATTTTCCAACAATTTGCGAGATTTACGAGGAATTCCGACAATAAAATTGCAAAAATCAAAAAATTCTGAAGAATTGTTAAAAAATTTGGAAATTAAAAAAAAAAATGAGAATTTTCCACAATAAAATTGGAAAAATCCTGAAAGATTATTATAAAATTGAAAATTTTCCAACAATTTAAAGGGTTTACGGAGAATTCCCACAAATAATTGCACCAATCTTAAAAATTCTGAAAAATTGTAAAAAAAAATGAAAATTTTGCAAAAAAAATTGAAAAATTACGGAGAATTTCCACAAGAAAATTGGACACATTTTAAAAATTCTGAAAGTTTGTTAAAAAATTAGAAAAATTTCCAACAATTTAAAAGATTTTTAAATAAATTACCAAAATCTTAGAAATTCTAAAAAAATGTTTAAAAATTTGATAATTTTCCAACAATGTGAAAGGTTTACGGAGAATTCCCACAAAAAATTGCACAAATCTTAAAAATTCTGAAATTTAATTTTTTAAATTGAAAAATTTACGGAAATTTTCCAAAAAAATTTAAAAATTTTGCGGGAAATTTTAAAACTTGAAAGATTTGTGGAAAATTCAGACAGTAAAATTGTAAAAATCTGAAAAATTGTTCAGAAATTTGAAGATTTTCCAAAAAATTTGATAAATTTACGGAGAATTCCACAATAAAATTAGACAAATTTTGAAAATTCTGATTGTTCAAAAAATTGAAAATTTTTCTACAGTTTGAAAGGCTTACGAGATTGCCACAATAAAATCGCACAACTCTTAAAAATTCTGAAAATTTCAAAAATTTGCTAAAAAATAATGAAAAAATCACGGAAAATTTCCACAAGAAAATTGAACAAACAAATCTGAAAAATGGTAAAAAAAATTCCAAAAACTTTAATTTATGGAGAATAGAATTAAATATTTTAAAGAGAAATTCAGAAAAATTTATGAATTTATTTTGCAAATCTGAAAATTTTGTTTTTTTAGTCACCACACAAAATTCGGAATTTTTTTAAAGAAAATGGTAACATTTTAAATTCTCAAATTTTCAGTTGATTAAATTTAAAAAAAAAAATCCACAAAATTTTATTTTTAATTCTTTTTTTTGTAAATTTGAGAAAATTTAAAAATAAAATTCTGAAAAATTGTTAAAAAAAATTGTAAATTCCTAAATATGCATAGCTTTTTGAGAATTAGTTTTCTAAAATATTCGACGGAATTTGC